>CAJQUW010004168.1:0-163167 GCA_907163375.1 Prostheceraeus crozeri | reverse complement strand
ATTAAAATGCTGCATTAGCTTTAAGTACGTGGACGTTTCTTGTGTGTTGTAAGTTTATAACTGTAAGTACTGTAAGTTTTACAAGTACTTGTAAGTTGAATTGCATTTCATTTCACGATGGGTCCTCTCACAGTTACTTTTCCGCTTTCTTTACTTCAATGTCAAATGCAACATTTAGAACTTTTTCTTTCAATTTTCTAAAGCATGAATGCAGCAAGCAGAAAACAGCTGCGAAGAGTACACTTGTGTGAATGAGTAATTGTTATCGTGAAATCGTATAGCTATGCAGTAGATTAATCTTGATTCCTGATAAACTGCTGATACCTTTGTAGCTGATCCACAGAATCATCAAAAATTAATCTCGATTAGCTTACCGAATGGTCGGATACCAGAATTCCTTCCTTGCAATGATTGTTTTGATAAATTGATGTGAGATCCAATGAAAGAGCACGATATTCTCCTTCTAGCTTTGGAAGCTGCTATCTGTAAATGATAGTTTTCCAGGTTAACCAGTGATGAGGTTTCATTGCACATTCTTACCTTGTATGACCTTTGACAAGATCTTTATTTCAGCACTATCCAAAACGAAGTAAAATCAATTCAAAAAGGTGAACGCTGACTACTCTATCAGCCTGAAGAGTGTCCCGGATTACCTTCGCCCCCTGCGTGTCTCCCAGTTTTGCCAAACCACACATCAATTGAAAGGGAATTGAAAGGAAATTCAGAAAAACATTTTTTTTCTTTTTGAAATGGAAAATGACAACAAAAACTAACAAAACATGCAATAATCGAAAGATATGGTCAAAGTGGCTTCATGAGATTACATCATTGTCATTAGATGAGGTCAAATAATTCAAACTTTTAGTTCAACTCAAATCGCACTAAAATGAATTTCTAGCAATTTTCTTCAATTAAAACGGATTAAAATTCACTTTCAGAAATGTGCTGAGCTGTCTCATACAGAAGTAAATAAATGTTTTCCCATACACTGTAAATCGCTGGATACGAGAATTGCATACAAACATATACCAAAATCACATACAATTTGAAACTAACATTTGATACAAGATTCTCGTATGTTTACAGAGATCTGCTATGTTTTTCATACGACATTTCACTTACTTTCGTATGTGATTGGCTGTTTTACAATGAAACACGAATTGTTGGTATGTTTTACATACGAGACCCGATGCAAATTCATCTTTATTCGTATGCTTCTGGTATTTTATTTCGTATGTGCAGCTTTAAGACACATGACAAAAAATGTATTTATTACATACTACTATCAAATAACTTTTTCCGGTTATACCAGTCGTGAAAAATTTTTGTTTGGTAGAGTGCTATTTAACTAGATTACATTTATTGTGAATTTTACGCTCCACGGTTGTTTCGTCGTTGCTGCTTGTATAGCAACATTAACAGGACGTTTCGTTAGCTCTACCTCATGGACCAAGTTCATAAACATCATTTCATTCAAACGATATCTTTCGTGAAATCATGTTGAGTTATGTATCTCAAACTAACTATTTTTGCGTTCATGAATTATAATGTGTTGTTATTTCGGATTGATAATATGCTTAATTTCAAAATTACATAATGATAATTGTTGATGGTTGAATACTTATTGATTATTCATGAAATGCCTTAGACTTGCGTGTATTAAAATCGAATTCAGTATTGAAAGTATGACTCTTGAATGTCATTATCTCACTACTTACAGGACAGTAGTGAGATAAGTGTGATCTTTATTGACAAAAGGCCTTAAATCAACATACTTTGGACATGATTTATGCTTTCTTTTAACATTGCACTGGTATGGCTTTAGTATGTAAAGCATACCACATTTGAAATAACATAAGAAAAGCATACAAATATATACCAAGAGAATACAGAAATATACCAAAAAATATTTTGGCATGCATCCTTCGTATGTGATTGGTATTGAGCGATTTACAGTGTACTTTTATCGAGACACTGAGAGCAAAAGCAACATGATTCTGAAAATTTTTAGTAATTGCTGATTGGATGCAAAACTAAAAGATATAAAAATAATGAAATATATATGATGAATATATAATGAATGTAAAGTTTTGATGCGAGAGGAATGACATGCAAATAAATCTTATGAAATCAAATGTGATGTTATGTCTTAAGAGTAGAGTTTTGCGCAATCCCATTCTGTACAATTTCCCCTTAAATGTTAATGATTCGGTAGCAATACTCGGCATTAATTTTTCAGATGATCTGTCTTGGCATTGTCATGTTGACAAAATTATTAAAGTTGCCAACAAAGATTTTATGGTTTACGTAAATTGCGCACGTTTGTATCTGATGAAGAACTGCATATCAGTTATTGTCTCTCCGATTAGAAAGAATAGACAAAAGAGCACATCGCATCATTTATAGAAATAATGCAAGAAAGTGTGACTGCTCCATTGATGAAATTTCAATACGTCGTTTTATGTTAAGCAAAAGACTATATTTACATGCAGAGTCTATTGTTACTCATTGTGTTCATAGTTTGATACCTAAACGTCTTGCGTATTCAAATCATCCATGCATACCTCTTTGTAGAACCGTAAAATGAAGTCATCTTTTTCCTTTTATGTCTTGTCATTTAAGCAAAATTTCTCAGTGAAAAGTTACGAAATCAAACTATAGTGCTCACATGTCATTGCATGTCTTTTTATGAATGCATTTAACTTTTATTTGCGTCAAAAGTATCGAGCCAAATTTATCTTTAGTAGTAGTGTTTATTTCATTTTTGTGAATATAAATCAAACATTTCATGGATACAGTATTTTCGTCATGATGAAGAACATGTGCAAAAAATATAAGTCAGTTAGCGTTCTTGTAACGTATCATAAAAGGCACGAAGCAGTTGTAACGCACCGAAGTTCTTGAAAAGTCAGCGTAATACTGAGAAGTACGAGGAAGCTTCTCGGGGATGAGGTAATGCAGGATATGGCTCCGGTCACTAACTATGTGATCAAAAAGACGAGCGCTCAATATGTAACGGCGACGCGTTATGACGTCACTTGAGCATAAACAGCTGCCTTCTTCGATGTTCATTATTCCATGGGCTCTCTTGTCTATTGAAGCCAAAACACCTGCTAGTGGGTTGCTTATGCCAACGAAACACGGACAGGCATATTCCACAATCGATCTTATAAAGGAGGTATATACTGTATGCAATTCTCTTGAGTCTACGAAGGGCTTCAGTCTACGGAGTACATGAAAACGAGACGCTGCCTTCTTTTTTATCTCTGTGATATGCGTCCGAAAACCAAGATTTCTATCGATGGTCACTTCGAGGATTTTAATGCAATCTGATGCTTCGATTTCACCAGGAAATGTCAGGTTAGCTTGACATGATCGTCGTTGTGTAGCCATAATTTTTGTCTTGCTTTTATTGATTGTGAGTTTGTTTTCATAGCTCCAGTTCTCAATGCTCTTCATTTCTTCATGCATCAATTGCAATGGACTTTCAGATTTCAGGATGGGAACAATTAGGAATACGTCATCCGCATATTTTACCATGTGTGAAAGTGAAGAAGAGGACACAGTAAGTCACCGATAAAAGAGTTGAATAGAAATGGCCCAAGCTTAGATCCTTGCATAACTCCAGAATTCACATTATATGGAGCACTAAATATGCTCTTTATCCGTACTACATTTCTTCGATTCGATAGAAAACTAAGCAACCAAGTGACGAACCCTTTTGGATAACCCTTTTGGACGAACCTTTGCATAACCTTTTTTGGACGAACCCTTTCTTCAGTCAAAAGTTGCATAATACGTAGGAAGCAAGCTACTAGAAATCTGATGACCATAGCTTGCTTGGTTTAAAAGATATTCAAAAAACTTCGTCAGGTTAAGCTTGATGCAAACTCACAATTAAAGTTATCTAGGCTACTTCTCTCCTTATCACTTTATTGATCATTTGCTGACTGTTTGTTTACATAACCGTTGTTGCCTTCGATTCCCATTGTGAAGAATTTAGCGCTATAGTATTATGTAGCTCATGCAGTAATTCAATTTTGACAAATTGCTATCGGGGAAGACAATGTGCTGTTGATCTGTCTATTAATTTTCACGATTACTCAGCAGATCTGTTTTGCATCACTCTGTCAATCAGTACAGACATTTGATGTCGTTCAATGGCGGGTGGGACTGAATTCACTCACAGCGGTTTAATGATCGGCTGTTCTAAGACTGACATGGTTCGAGGAACACATCTTTTGCAAGTTTGAAACGCGCGATCATCATTACGAATGTTCATGCGACTGATATCAAGTGCATTTCTACATCTGACGGCTTGATCTGAAATGACCCTAAATTATTTGATGCTGAATTACACATGCGTCCCATATCTAAAACTGCCCTAATGAGATGCATGTCCCATAAATTAATGTGGTCTTAGATAGTTTATTTGACAATCCGACTATATTTCATGCTTGATTACATCATAATAGATACAACTGAAGTAAACTTGAATGAAAGATTGGACATTGAAACTTTTTTCCTTTATTATGTGTTAATTGGATGCCCTGTAGAAACATCGACTGTTCTAAATGTCAATGGAGCATTTGTTTCAATGACTAGTTTTTTCTATATACTTCATTCTAAAACATGCTCCTTTTCCATCGACATCACAAGAAAAGCAGCACAACTTTGAAATACATGTAACTGTGAAACTGATTGACGTAAACAGAAGACTTTTTATTGTACCAGTGCTACAAAAATGCGCGGTGTCTTTTTAAGGGTTTTCAGCTGAGAGATTTGCGTAAAAGCACTAACATGGGCCTACACACCCAACGTTTTGCTCTTTCACACTCCCTCAGGGGGCACAAGAACAGAATGATCATGAGATCAAGCTAAGTCAGTCAGAGAAGCGTCAGGAATCTTCAAGATGGGGAGTTCCTGACGATTATCTGAATATGTTTGACACAAATTTCTCAGCCAACAGATCCAGAAGAACCTCGCCTCACTTTTCAATCTCTGATACTATACCTATGAAACTGGTTTGGAAACTTGATTAGAAGCTGTGAACTGATGAAGTTCCTAAAATTAACAAGCATTTTTGGAAATAAAGACTTACAAATTGATCTGTGCAAACTTCGATGAATAATTCTTGCTATATGCATCATTTTGGCTTGAAATTCGCTTTGTTCTTGATAAGTTCAATGTGACAAAAAGAAAAGACAAATGGCAATAACAAAACCTGAGGACTTTCTAACTGCTTGACTTTATATCATCACTTCTAGGAAAATCAATATTCTCTCACACATTTAGAACATTCTGATTACATCATGTGTTGCTCAATGCAGGTTCATGACATTTCAGTGACCGCTATTCAATATTATCATGTGCATTTAATAAGTATCTGTGAAATTGAATTGATCGTTACATGTCCTATAATAATTATCACTCTCTCATTAGCTCCCTAATAGCAACCGTAATTTGGAAATTTGCGTTGTATGCCTCTCTGCAATAAATACCAGTCTTCAGTAGACGCCGCATAGAAAGCAATTATTGATCTAAGCAGGTAAGCAAAAATTCTAAATTGAGAAATGAGGAAACGTATACGGACTTTGATGAGTTATGTAATAACGCGTCAATGTAAAACTGCGCACTTATTGCAAGCAAATCAGAAAAACTTTAAAATAATTAAAGGTCACACCACGAGGGCGAGCTTACTCGAGAGTGGTGTGGCCGAGTTGTCACCACAGTGCCAAACTGACATTATAGCAATGTTAAATAAGATGTTTATACGACATTTTTAATCAGTATAGACGAGTATTTACATTGGTTTTGTTGCATGTAGACATTGCGATTGACCACACAAAAAGCAGACCATATCAATAAATCAGGGCATAGATTTACAGAGATATACAACAAAGACATCCATGAAATGAATATCTTTGGCACAGAAGTATAACTAATCAGCGACATTTAGTTGAAAGTGATGTTAAAAGAGTAATGTTGAATATCTGATGTTAAACTGCTTCAATTCATTCACTGCTTGAATCTATGTCAATGAATTAGCATAGAAAATGTTAAATTTTATATTGCATTGACTAGATATAGAGATATTCAACCACAGAATTAGATTGTTTAATCGCATCACTTTGCTAGAAGTGCAAACTGATTCAAACAAATGGCACATGCAGGAACTTAGTAAGTGGGCAAAAAGAAATGTTGAATACCTTACAGAGATAGGAAAAATAGTCGTGCGTCGCTTGCGGATTAATGTGAATTCCTTCAAAATGCTCCGATCGCCACGATTCCGTCAGATTCGAAGAATTCAGATAATTGCGCAAAAGTTTTCTCGATAATGTTGGTCCCTCCGATCATTTCAAAAAAAGTTAGCAGGCGCACGAAAAAACGTTCACAAACTTCTCTGTAGAACTTGACATCGTCTGTGTATCTTTGCTGTGTGATCCGGTTAATAACAGTCACTGAAACTCCGCACAATTTGGAGTGTTTAATGTTGAACTGGCTGCTCATTGTTCGATTGCTATGGTATTATGTTAGCAGATTGTGCCATTTCATTTACGTTGCATGTTCCAATGTTTCCCTTCTAGTCAAACGGAAGAAGAGACGACCTGTCTAATTCTGTGTGTTCAACAATACTTCCTCGATGTATGAGTTGCATGAATAATAGATATCGCACCCGTGATCAATGATTTCTGAAACCGTTTCTGAACTATCGACAGACAGAATTTCATTGTCTAATTGGTTTGTCGGTTGGTCATAGACTGAAAACGCTTAATTTCTTCCAAAGATTGCTGCATTTGGACAGAAATCTATGGCTTAGGATTATTTGTCGACTTACCCGAAGTTCTCTATTGCCCTGTTGCATTATCTATCCTTCTTGTACCTTACTTCATGATTAACTTTCAGGTGCCTTTCTTATGATGGTCAGAATGTGCAACATAAAATGATCAGCAAGAGTACGCCTTTAAATACTTTCTCCTTAGACATCGCAATCCAAGAAGTTTTCTGCTTGGATATCAGCAGTTCAGACGGATCTTCTAATCTTTGAAATGTTTATCTCACCGTTATGCATTAGGGAATAAATCGTGGCGATGGATGTCACTTTCATGATCCCGGTGGAACGTTCCGGTGGAATAAGGTCGAGTTTCTGCCAGGGATGCGGAGTCAGAGTCGGAGTCCTATCATTTTTGATGGAGTCGGAATCCTATCAAAATGATAGGACTCCGCATCCCTGGTTTCTGCAATGACATAGAAATCGGTTCAGTGTGCTGCATCACAGTTGCAAAGAAGTCGCACTTGTCATACATGTCAGTCTCACAACTGTGTGTGCAAGTGAATTAGAACATGCTGGGCTGTGGTGACTTCTTGCACCGTTTCTGTGCGACAATTGTCAGACCCAGACGGATAGCCTTTGTCAGAAGATGCAATTCCTAATCTACTGATTTGAAGAGTAGAAGCATCAACATTCGTGACACATGTCAGCCTTCAAGGACGATTAACAAGTAATTATTCCATCAAACTTTCCTCAACAAAATTAAAATGAAACTTGATGCTGAAGCCAATACTTTCTGTCTGGATGAATTGATTTGATAATTCTAAGACATCCACATGTTTTCAAATATCCCACAACATGCAAAACTTGATCGATTGTCACAATTCTTCAAATACATGTCGACGACTGTATTTTCAATCCATACACAAAATTTCATGCAGATCGGATGCGTAACTAAAAGACTTTTGAGAATTAGAGGCGATTCAATGAATTGTATGAGGCATGTGTTGTCAAAACAAATTGTTGCAAGTAATTTTGTTATCCTAATTGAAAATGAAATGTATTTTTCGAAAGCTGTCCTTAAACTGATTAATCAAAGTGGTTATTCAAATAGAAGTTGGATATCGGTTTAGTTTACGTTTTCATTTGTGATTCGTCTGGAACTTTTCATAAATTGTCTGAATTTGAAAACATCTAATTACATTTAATTTATGCAGGTATATGCGAAATACGCAAGACCATATTCATGACGCTCAACGCTTATATACCAGGGTATAATCTATAACGACACATCTCGTCCACTTTGTCAGGTTAGAAACTGAATTGAATAGAATAGTGTGCAATACGCAAAATGACTGCTCACAGAGACATCAGTAACGCACTATTGAAGGTTAATTCTATAGCCATGATATGAAAGAATTCACTGGAAAGTCTATGCTCAATAATAGCACAGAAGAAGTAAAAAAGTAAACAGAACGCATCGTTCTTTTTGTAGCATGCACACAGATCCGTAGCATCAATGATACAGAATCATAAAATTTGACCACTGATGAATGCAGCGTTCTTTTTTTCGATATGAAGAAGTAAACATACAAAATACAACAGAAGTATAGAATCGACCACATTCCGAATGAAATAGAGCAACGACTCTGCTGTCAAATCAATGCATCGGACAGCACAGATAAGAAGATGATCACTCCAAGCTGATAGAAAGTGATTGCTTCAATTATCTAATTTGCTCTTGAATTATAGATCACTTTTGAATTTTCTTTTACGTTACACAGCAGATTTCATAAGAATTGATTCATCTGAATGTCAATTATCTTTGATTAATGACAATTTTAAAACATCATATAAGTTTCAGTGATTGTCTCTTGTCGACATACTACATGTCAATTGATGTCTACACAACAATATGATTTGTATCAGCAAATTATCATTTCAAACACTGGTAATGCACAGAGCCAGTCGTTTTTACACTTCCCTATCGCTTTCATGCTCGTGAATATGTTTATTATCTTCGTTTTGAAGTGCTCTCGCTCCATTTCGAGTATCTATGCGATGAATCATCACGTCTCTGACACTTCAAGTTGAGCACGCAGATACTTTCACTCGGCACAAAAATGGACACTTGTGCTTCGATGTAGCCTCAGCAAAGCATTGCATCAAATATTGGTAAAGATTTAAATCCTGGCTTCAGTAGAGGTTTTCTGATAAATTTGTTGGCAAGACAAATCTGCTGACGCTTCTATGACTTTGAAGATAGAAACCGAGTAGCATGCAATTTCTTCACTTATATTCTTTTTATCTGTAATATCTTTTATAGAAGATCATTTTCCTGTTGTAGATTTAAAATCTAATAATTAAGTATGATCCAAGGCTTCATCCGTCGACGTCTTTCTATTCAGTGTACATTAACTTTACTTCACGAATGCTAAAAATCATTGAGAGATTGTGTGCGGCAAGCCCGTCCCATTGGAAGCATTGCAAGCCTACTTGCCGATCTTCGATTTCTTAGGTAATTAAATCAGGGCTTCGGAGCTGGAACTGTCAGGAGCCGTGGTAGAGAGTCGGAGCAGGAACCTTAGTTAGCTGGACCACGGCTCCGAAGCCGTGAATTAAATAGAAATTATCTCCTTCCAGTTGTATATAATCTGTCACGGTTTCTCTGTGTTAATGGAATTCTCCGAACGAGTGTTGAATAGATAGATGTCTGAGTCGTCAGAATCTTCTTTTCTGGAAATTATGTTTTCCAGATATGTAGGTTAGTCGGAACCTCAGTATACAACTGTGCTAGTCTCTTATAAGTCAACACGTTTGGAAAATCAATTCTTTACCATGGGATATAAGTAAACTTGTAAGCGATTTCAAGGTCATCGATTGAGATAATTCATAGAAATATCATCTTAAGTTTCTATTTTGCAGACTTGCCGACATCCCGCGCTCCGTGGGACAAGCATTGCAGTGCGTATTCTTGAAGGTTGACGAGGAACCTCTCAGTGGATTGCTGACACGTCGTACACGATTGGTGGAAGCCATGCCTCGCATTGAGCCTCTCTTTTGCCGGGCAGTTCGTTGGATTGAAGAGATGTGGTTGCGGTTAGTCTCCTGCCTTACTCGACTTGGTCTGATGGAAGCTGTGATTGGACCGTCTGTCTTTGTCTCGTGTCCACTTCACAGCAAATCTGTGGACGCGGTGGTCAAGTGAGTAGTATGTACATGTAGATCAGAATTATACGATGAGGGAATTGAAATGATGATATCAATGGTAAATGACTATCCAGTCAAAGATGAAGTCTATGTTAAACGACTTTCCATGACTATATACAGCATTTTGTTAATTTAGGGTGAAATTATAGATGTCAGTGTTGCGTCATTTTAGAAGTAAAGAAAGCTATCCATGTAATGTTAAACTGGACCTTGTAGCATTCACAACGACGATGAAGCAATGTTGATTAGCGGTGATGAAAAATGTATTTAATGTTGCTCGGTTATGGCAATGGGACTCACTTCCTTTGAATACAACGAAAGTAGACGATACAGCTCGTTTTAAGAAACTTGTAAAATGCGATCTTCTCTCTTCTTTTTGAAAGGCTTGATGTGTCTGTCTATGTCTCATTGATAAATGCATTTTCTTCAGTGTTTTGTATATCGACCCTCAAGTTCTTACATGTCTTTTATGTAGAATTCTTTCTGGATTGAATCGTGCTGCATATTTTACGTAAGACAAGAAGCGAACGAACCATTTGACAAGTAAAAGTAGCAAATCCAGTAGAAATAAGTAAAACTCTATATTTTCTCCCACTGCTTCGATTTATTGACCAGTTCATAAAATAATATGTAATGAGAAAAACAGCCAGCGCTTCGTGCCAATGACACATCTGACCATAGAAATAGATAGTTTATCTCAAGTTGACTAAAATGGAAACTGACTCAAGGTCGAGGCACATCCCGGGGAACTAAATTGGGACATGAAGAACCAATGAAGAGCTCATATTTACACAGGTGACTGATTCTAGACCAATGATACAGCCGTTGACAAGTGTATCTAAGTGAAAATGCATGCGAGTTTTGTGCCACTATTGTGTATTGCATGAAGCTTAACTTCCATTCTAGAGGTCTCACTGTTATCAATTTCTATGGTAGCAAGAGATGGGGATTGACATAGATATTCGTTCTTCTTTGGATTTCATGATCGGCCAGGGGACGCAATGCAGAATTTCAACGGTCAGATAACAGCCAGACCTGTCAAGTGAAAAACTCATATCTCTAACTCAATCCTTCTCCGCGATAAATTAGTCAAATGGAAATATTATTGGAATATTATTGTCATCAAATTCTGTGCATTCAACTTTGTCATTGCATTGCAGATGGTTCATTTCTGTTTGGAATCACGCCATCGTTCCTGTTGTTCGTCAGGCGATCAGTAGGTCCAGCTATCCGGACACTGGCACTGCTGATCGATCTGGAAGGGTCTCGGACACCGCCGTCTACGTCCTTCTCCAGCAGGCTGTCGTCAACGGATGTCCACTTCCCCCATCAGGTCAGTGCTCCTGAAATCAATTCTGTATATCTATGAACGAAAGAGGAAATGGAAGCCACTTTCGGGAGGCTACCCTAGTGTCAAGTCAGACGTCTACAGAACATCTTTGATGTTTTTCAAGCACTGCCTCATAGGTCCCATCAGAATGTGGTGGGGCAAAGCCATGGGCTGCTGTGAATGCTGATGTATGTATCCATAGCAAGCTTCCATAAATCTATAATTTATACTGACACGGTCGATCACTGACTTTATTAGAGATATTTTAAATTGAACATCACACATGAATAAAATTGTGAATTAAGTCCAATAACCTGTCCAACATTAAGTTCAATGAACCCGAACATTATCGAACCGATTGCTGGAAGAAGACAATTCCAAACGCCTGACAAGCGGGATATTTTACACTATTTCAATTCTTTATTGCATAGCTCTGCAATTTCATTCAAGAATCACAAAGATTTATTTCTCTAGTTCCATTTCTGAAGTTGAAACAATGATCTTTGATTACTTCAAGCGTCTGAATTGCAAATGATGACATCGTAATTGGAATTATTCGATTTTTAAATTTAAATTGGAAACCTGAATAAAAATGACAAATTCTTAAATAAACGTCGTCTCGACTGGAAATCTGAAGCATAAAGTATTCAAAAGGAGCAATATTTGATAGTTTGTGATAAATAATAATAATATCTTTATTGATGACTCAATTCGGACTCAATTACAATTCGGTGAGTGCATTTACACAGAGATGTAGCGTGTTGGTCACAATAGTCATCAGGATTCAGGAGTTGACAGGGAAAACACGTCACACAGCTTCAAAAAGCGGTCCGCGGGCCGTTGATGCAGAGGATGAGAGGAGTCAGCAGAGATTTGAGTCAGCAGTGGTTGCCAGAATACGGTGTGGTTGGAGAAAGTTTCGGGAGCTCCAAGCCTTCTTAACATCGAAGTCACCGTCCATGCGAGTCAAAGGCCAGCTGTATGCTGCATGTGTCCGGCAAGCAATGATTTACGGTTGTGAATCGTGGCCCCTGCTCGCAAATCTTGAAAGGATGCTGTCTGCGGAGATGCGCATGATACGTTGGATTTGCGGAGTGAGAAGATCAGAGAGAAGGTCGAATGAAGAACTGCGACAGGAAATGAGGCTAGAGAACATCTTGGATTCGATCAGAAGAGAAAGGTTGCGCTGGTTTGGTCATGTGCGGAGGAAGAGCGAGTCGGAATGGGTCAAGAAAGTTACGGACATGGAAGTATCTGGCAAGCGTGCTGTTGGACGCCAAAGAAAGACCTGGCGCGATGTCATCGCCGAAGACCTGAAACGTGTTGGTGCTCAAGAAGCTGATACACACGATCGCCAGAAGTGGAGGAGCATCATCAAGCGGAAATCGTCTAACCCAGCATCTTCTGGACCAAAAGGACGCAAAAAGGGATGAGTGAGTGAGTGAGAGGCGAATGTGGAGATAATGTTCGATAGCAGCATGGCAAAAATGTGTAGACAAAGGAGCAGGATTGAGAGCGCGTTGACGAAGGAGCAAAGCGTTAAACACGTTGAACAGTCACGGATAGATGTCGGAGAGCAAGAATGCAGTAAAATAACTCAATGCAATAACTAGACGTTGAAAGAAGGAATTGTGATGGAAAAGGCGTCACTGTATGCAATCTGATGTAGTAAAGGTGATATAGGGTGATAATAAGTGGCTAAGCAACTGGCCAAAACAGAAAGCGGATAAAGTCAAAGCAAAACATGCAGAAAACGTGCTGCAGGAGCCGCAACGGCACGTCAACCGCACGGCAGTCTGCCAGAGTGGCGAATGTCTATTTCTTACTTCTCGCACGTCTACTTCTTAATTCGCACAATGTTCTCTTGTTGCAATTCCCAATGCAGATGATATCAAAAATGATAATGAGACGCGAAATGATTCCCCTGCAATTGCATTGATATCAGGCGATTTTGTTTCAAATATAAACTTGAATGCTGCATGATACTACTTGAACGAGAATGTTAATGTTGTTGTTGCTGTTGTTTTACCCGGCTCCGTCCAGCGGATAGGAGGCTTCGCATCGAGCAATACGAAGCGACAAACTCAATAGGCATATACTGCTGACGAGGAGTGTCCCGGGGAAGGGATGGCCCATGGAGTAGGGATAAAAAAAAGTCAACTCAAAAAAGTATCTGTATAAAGTGAAAATTTTTATATGAAAAGCTTCCGTTTCTAGCGGAGAAAACGTTCCCGTGGTCCAAAACATTATTTGAGCAGTTTTAAAAAAGTCAAAACTTCGACAGTTCATATACTACCGAGATGACGCCCTCATATAAGTAGTATGAAACGAGTTAACTATCAAAAGGAAGGAATATTTGCCAATAAGCCTCCTAACTAAGCGGAAATAAAGGGAATTTGCAACGGAATTTCATGAGCCGCATTATAGTCGAAGTCTTCATGAAAACGTCGAGATATTATTCGTGCTTTCTTGACTGAAATTTCAAGTTTTTAATTCAATTTTTACCGGCATCATTTTATCATTCACTAAATTCATGTATTATTTATTGAATCTGAAGAGTGATGTGGACCCATTTACATCTTTCAAAGTTAATTGAAATCATTGTCTTTGATTATGTGATTTTGCTCTAACAGCGGCAGGTTGCCTGTGATATGATCACGCGTAAGAAAATGCTCTTGAGGTTCAGTATGAAATTGATAGGAACCCATCGAATTGCTAATTTAACAAACATTTCCTCTCCAAGGCTGTCATGACACTGAGAATCTGTAAAATACCATCATTCCTTCTGCATTACTATCATGATCAGTCAATTCCGTGGCAATTTCATCAGAACTGCAAAAATTCGCATATCTCACATTTGGTGACAATACCCACTTGTATCACCCTCGAGTTCATTTAATAAAATCGAAAGTGTATACACATTGGGGATTTAATAAATGCAGAGTTACCACTCTACCTAATATTCCTACTCTATGGGATGGCCATTCCGATACCACGGAGGGTGCTACCATACCCACGACATTTGTAATTGGAAAGGAATTGAAATGGAAATTTCGACCATCGACAGAATTCGAACATCCTTTTCATTATCACGATATCTTTGCAGAACGCGAGAAACTTCTTGGATGCCTTCAAGGTGCAAGCGCCCTCAACCCTCCTTGGAAACGCTCTCGAAGAGCCTCTACGGAATCGTCAGAAGCAAAACTTTCTTCGAATCGTCTTCCATCCAATACTCAACCTCCAGAACCGAAGAAACCTTCACGATCACTGCCGATGACCCCGCCCACGATGCCAGCGCTTCTTGGCCTACATATTCCTGAGCCTATTCGGAAATCTGCACCAGAATCCGGGGACGTGAAATTAGGAACACATGAGGCTCCTCAAAGTGAATTTGTTTCAGGAAACGAGGAAAGTGAAGTAGAAACAGGTGCTGAAGATGTATTCTGTACAAATAGTGAATCGGAGTCGATTTTGGAAGCGCCGCAAACTGTAAAGAACTCCACAGTGAAGAAGAAAAGATCTCTTGATGAGTCGTCGTCGGCAGTAATGGCAAAGATCCTGGAACTGAAGTAAGCAGTGAAACGGCAGCAGAAATAAAATATTTTCACTTCTTGAATGAATAAAATAGTTGCAAAGCACTTTACTATTCTTTAGGTTTGTAAGTAGTAGCTGCTAAAAGTTGCTTTGCAGCAGAAGAAGTAAAAGATCTTCAAGAGCGCGTCTATTATTGCATTGCATGATGTTCAATATATTTTGTTCTGCATTTATCTTTATATCGTTATTGTTTTATATCACTTATCACTCCGCCAGCAGGAGTTTTCGGTGTTTGTTTGTTTTGTGATAAAGTAAGATTTTTGATAAAGTTAGATGAATAGAACTCAATTTATGAATATGATTGACTGCTTCAGTAGGCTATATACTTTCAGTATGTACAATTTCTGATTTTTAGCGCACTGCAACTTTGCTGTGCCATCGTCACTGCAATATTGATTGTGGAAATTTTACAATAATCGAGATCTAGGCTAAACAGCAGAAAATTTAGTTTATCTTATTTATTTTCGACCAATCTTGTAACCTATCGCCTTATCACCCAATCGATCATGAAATCTTGCTGAATCGAAATATCAACTAAAAGAGAAAAGTGTTTTTCTGTTGTGGATGCGCTTCGTTTCGGTAAGTTTGATCACGTTTGAGATGGACATCAGGACATGAAATTATTGATTCGGCAAATATGTGCGTTTACTACCATCTGATTATCAGCTACCAAAACTGTTGAAGATCATTCACGAATTACGGCGACATGATAATCATAAAGTTTAATGAGATAATTTGAGATAGTGCATGAGATAATTTGTACGCCGATGGTCAAGGAATGAACATCATTACAAATATACATAGTCATTTCTTTAGATAGCTTAAGAAACACTGATCTTCTTAAGATCATCATCCAGAATGTCCCAGATAATGAAATTTGCATTAGTCAATGCTTTTTTGTATTAAGAGTATGCGCGTCCCAAAAATGAAATTTTGCGGTTGAAAAAAATGTTTGACGAGATGCTCACGGAACTACCAGACTGTTTCACCTACGTACATTTGCTCAAATCACTCACATGTCATTCTTGTAAATCAAGAACCTTTTGTGACATAATGAACATTGTGACATTTGGGCACATGTGCTATAGCCACTTTTTCAATGATATGGATAGTGTGCATAGTTATGGGTCGAAAGCAGCGTCTGCGACAGCTAAGGAAGTCAGTGTTCAAAACCTCCAAGTCTGGAAACAATATATTTTTCAACTGTTTAAATTATCTTCTTAGAATGAAAGATTTTCATCATAAATGTCAGCATGAAAAAATCCAAATCTTGGCTAGTATACGAGAGCGCATATACAGCTGAAACTTTGTACATAAGTCTCTGTGACAATCTCACACGTGATCAAACTTTCAGACGCGAAGTACTGTGTACGACATTTTCGGTAGATTTTCCACACTTAAACTGGAAAATTAGTTATTTTCTCTGAATAAAATGACAGACATCTTTGTTTGGCAGATTTGAATTTGTATTTTGGTGGAGATGAATTAACTGACTGTTGCATAATAGTATCCACGTGACTGATGTCACCCGGATACGTGGAATATCTCATGATTTCAAGATGCTAATGTTTAATATGAATTGACAGATATTCGTCGACGACACCCTGTGGGAACGAATCTTGCGAAAAACAGGCGAATGTCAGCTGCAGAATATCATGCTAAAGTTCAGTCATATTTGCGGCATATTCGCTGGCGAAGTTCGCCGGCGACAATTCGCGCTCTGTATGCCACCTTTTACTTTTGACTTTCTCTCTTATTTTCTTTAGTAATCCGCCTCTACAGCCGAGACTCTATTTTCTCCCTCACCTCCTCACTATCCCTCACATATGACTAATCTATCTAAGAAATAAGTGCAGACTATCATTCTTTGATAATGATAAGAATATAGAGAATCCGCTTATATCAATTTTCATAACATCTCTTGACATTCAATAATTTACAACAATGACAAATATTTGAATAATGTCATAGTATTTACTGCGACATTTATGGAAGATAAATACTTTTTTAGTTTAAGCCTTCGTGAATTAAAGAAGATCCCTTTTTATCAGATCAGACAGAGTATACAATATATTTTCATTTGAAGGTAATATACGAACATTACTACTTGCCACTAATTAGTTGCTACAATATCCACGATTTCGCCGGTTGGCGAAAAACCAGCTCATCGCATTAGTAAACAGATATCTACCAACTAATTATAGCAACTCTTTCGCCAAGTCGTTTTTTAATTTTACACATGTTTTTGGATGATGACCATTTTCACATGCGGAGATAGATTTTACACGAAAATGAACCTTTAAAAAAATTATCCACAAAATCGCTACCTCGCCAGATAATCTGTTGATATTAGCAAGATGCGTTCCCACAGGAAATGTATTGTTGCTGAATGACTCTCTATACCAGGAATTCGAATATATTTTCAACTTTGTAGTTTTAGAATGTATTTGAGTAATCTACACTGAATTTTAATCAAAGTATTGATTTTTCACGCAGAGCATTTATGAAGCACTAATGTTCTACAGCAGGTATGGTTCACCGAATGTTAGCTTTCCAATCAATGTCACCCCTCACATCTATCCTGTGTGCAAATCCTCAAACCATTTGTTTGCGTACATGTATATGTGAAAATTTTGGTAATGGTACCCTTCGGAGATGAAAAACTTCAATTTTCAATCAATGCTTGCGCTTTTGGTGTTCTTTTCGTTCATCATTATCAAAATCATAAAATGATAATACAAATTTACAAAATGAATTACAAAAATGATTAAATTAATTATTTTTGTCTTGTGATTTATAATTTGATTATTTTCAGCGTAATTGCATGAAAAGGATAAGCTAAGTTTAAAGAAGCTAAAGATGAGAAATGGAAAGAGAGTTCGTCGCAACGACGAATGCTGAAATCATGTTTTGCATCTTTGCGGATGATAAAGCATCTTATTTACAGATCGCAAAAAGTAACCTTGGTAAACAACCCGACGTTTTTGTCGCTACGGTCTGAGTCAAGGGCATGCTGCAGCCTTGACAAAGGCCGTGACTGCACAGACGCACTGCCATTTACCTATGTATTTTTATTAATTTCTGTAGATCGTAGCTATGATTATCCTCTTTTGCACAAAAATCTCGATTTAAAGTATGTAAAACTATCACTGATACAATCAAACATGATTTTCCAAGCTTTGAATTGGAGCTTTTCATCTCTGCTTTTCCGCACGTCAATTGAAGTATAAGGCAATTTTTATTTATCGGCACAGAGGGAGGCATTGGTGATTGAATTGGTTGATTGTCTCACTCGGGTATCAGTAATTGCAAAATAGACATTTGTGGTATCTAATACTGTAGCCTTTTCAGATGCACGTATATGAGAACAGTTATGATGATTATTGTGTAAGGTCTACTACGTATTTTATCTTATACAAGTAGATCAGATGTACAGGGGTTCATTTTAACTGGAAAGACTGCCGATTTCACGAGTGCGAGAGAGAGGGAGAGGGGAATTGTTGGTGAGTTGGCTCAAGCAGACAACTTAACGGACGCCCATGCCGGAATAAATTGGAGCCATATTCATCAATGAATAAGTTTCACCCTGAATACCCCTGGTGTTCTGTGTCGGCGGTGACCACTGCCAAGTACATGTCGCTGCATGTTGACTCGCACATTCCCAATGAAGATGTTTTTCGATGAAGATGTCACCAGTTACAGCGAAAACGACCGCCAAAAAATCTTCGGTAAACGTTCGGTTCCTTTCTCAGGGCTCACATGCTCTCTCTATAGAATTAGATTGTTGGACGAACCAGCTCAGTGCGTAATTCTCTGACTCCACCCGAATATTGGTATCAAAATCGACAGTCTTTCTAGCTACTTCAAGCATCCCGGGCGTCTGGTCCAAAAGTAATCTAGTGACTAACATCACCTATCACTTTGTATGAGTACAAATGCATGCAACACGTGTAAGCTATCTACACGTTCACTGTCCATTTACTTCATAACTTCACTGCAACGTTAATTGTACATAGTTAACAGTCACAGACACGTAACAGACATATGAATTGCGGATATTAGTCGTAGTTGCAGAATAGGTGCGTGATGGTTGAATAATTAAGTTTTGGTATATGAATAACTCTCTGGTGCCAGAACATAATTACCGATGAAACCCACAGTGTGCCCGAATTAATTAATGTTCTGATTGAAAGTGTCATGGGCAACCTTAGGGCCTCTGTTGACAACCTGAAGGTCTAAGATAAAAATCTTGTAAAAATTCAAAATGTGACTTTCGAGTTCTCAAAGTTTCTAATTCGTTAACTATTGTAGCAACCTGTTTCTAATAGCTTGTTTCACTGATCCCGAGCATGTACTGATTGATGCAGTCCATCGAAGACTTTTGAAACAAACCAAATTTTGAATTCTGAAGCAACCACGAAAAACAGTTTTTCAGTTGCAAGTCGAACCCATTCATCGAAAGGATTACGCAGCTCGATTGCCACCAATGTTAGCGGTGCAGAAGAAAGTATAACGCACGCACATTACATGGCTCTCATGTTGCAACAATAGCAACTGTTTCCACTTGGATTTCTATTAATTAATAATGCAGTAGTTTTAAAACTCTGGAGAGATCTCGACGTTTGACACATCTGAGGATTTACGAAGTCTCATAGCAGCATGATGTCCTGCAAGTATGCCTTAAAATCCTTTATGTAAATGTATGTATGGATTATTATTAGGGCAATACAGTATCTTGGTTGTCAGAATTTAATTCATGATGTACTTGTTGGAGGGCTGCTAATGTGGTCAAAATGTGTTTTGAAAGCACAATTCGGCTTTGTAGTTCAACGGCTTTATTGTAGGCATTTATGTGTGCAATGAAGTAGCCTGATGACATTTGGAAATTCATGTACAACTGTTATTTTTCGTGAGATGCATAATCAGGTAGTGGCTTAAACACTAAACACATTTCGAGCATTTTAAACAGAAAATAGAACTGCAATCGATTGCTTGAATTCGTTCTTGATTAGGAAATTTTGAAATCTCTTTGCTTTTGTATTCCGCCATTATGTGTGGCATCTCCTTTATAACGCAGCACTAATTGTTTGAATTTACAGGCTTTCCTCTACCTTCCATTTCATGGCGAGGATCGTCTATAACATGTCTTCCGTGTAAATAGAAAACGGGATATTTTCCGTGCCTACGAAGTGGACTCAATCAGCCAAATAAAACTTTCTAATGGCAACATCTGACTTTACGATGAGTTACGGATCACATAAAATACATGTTCTAGTTTGGATTTCAAAAATCCAATATGCTGTATTATCAGAAAGTGATGCATGAGTGATGATCAATGCATGTAAAATTGCAAGACTTTTGCAGATTTTATTAATTTTGATTGAGATGTGCAGATGTGGTCTTCTTGGTTGACACGCTTATCTGGTCGACAATTGATGTAAGTTGTATTGCCATGGAAGTTGAGATCGAGATGGTAAGCTAGACATACAGTCCCAGGTAATTAAGTGATTGATCGCACAGCCCCTGAATCTGGTTGTGACAGCCGAAATATAGAGTGAATAAAGGTAAAAAATAAAATGGTTAATGACATGTATTGCAGCTTTGGTCCTTATTTCATCATTACAAACAACTATGCTGCAAAAAGCGGAATTTCATACTACTTCAATCCGACAGCCAGAACGAGATTCTGCAGGGAACTACGCCGAAAATGAGACTTTCACAGATTGATGTCCAATTATCCACCCTATGCCTACTACGAATCTGTCTGTAAAACATGAACGTACCGAAAGCGTCAATGGACGCCGAAGGCCCGTCACGCTGTGCGAAGTGTTGATTCATAATCAATGAATTATATTGAGTCAGAAGCTCTCCTAACTAACCTGTGAAATCTGCGTCCCATATGTTTTCCCTTGATCTTGTCTGACTAGAAGGTGAACAAGACAGAACTCGGCAGACGTGCAGATTCATGAATGTCATAGAATGCAGATCAAGGTGTGAAAGTGTCAGTTTCGGCCTCGTTACCTGCAGAATCTCGTTCTGGCTGCCGCACTATTTTTTGTTGATAATTTCATCTGTTCGGTCAGCCATTGATTTAAGTTAATGTTGCTAGACTTTAAGAAGAGCCAAAATGTTGAAATCTGTCTTAGTTGTATATCAATGAAGCGGTTCATTGCAACATTGCATTTTATCAAAAAAAATTAACAGACGGAGAATAACTGCGCGTCTTGGTGGATTTGAACCACCGACCACTGGCATTCTAAGCCAACGCTCTACCAACTAGTGATGAAAATTTTCCGGAAAATTTTAAATCAAAATTTTCCATGGAAAATTATGGAAATTTTGGAAAGTTTTGAAAGTTTTGATTTTTGTGATACGCCCTATAATTTGAGCGCTTCCACAGCCGAGGCAGGTACATACCAATAGAATGGGTCTAAAACTCTTGATTTCATCATTATTTCGATTAAAGCGATCGTAGCACTACCGAGTTCCGTCCGCGGATTTTGAACATTCCTTTGCCACCAGTGGCTTGTGCTAATTTGTTAGCATTTTTGATTATCACACAGACACCGTTTGGGATAACGTGAATCTTGCTTTACAATAGAGGTATAATTTCATGCAATGTGAAAGATCTGAAGCAAACATAATTTTGGAGTTTGCTTGTTAGCTTGAAAGTTAAGCTTTATTGTGCAGCCTTAAATTCTCCACATGTTGATGAATATGTGAAGAATAAGCACACAGTCCACGCAATGAGCGACCATATTGGAAGACTGTAAACTCGTGAGATATTTGGAAACTAAAGATATCTGTGATGAGTAGAAGAATATCTATGACAGTTTCTAAGTTCTGGCATATTGTGCGATCTTCGTTGAGGACAAGCTGCATGCACATCTTCCATTTCTACCTCATGGTTCAGATAGTTCCAAATCGATTTCAGATCTACCCAAATGAATTTCAGACATTTCCAGATGAATTGGAGATTCTCCAGTTGAATTTAAGATCCTTTCAAAGTTGGGTTTCTGATAGATATCTGAAATTCATTTGGGATGATCTGAAATAGACAGGGAAAGGGTGCATGGTTCCATAAGGTAACATGCAGGAATGATAGAGAAGTTTTCGGTCTTTGCATGTTGCATAGTCTTTTCAAACGACTACAACAAGTCTCCAAAACAAAGGAAAAAATGTTAATCACCGAAAAATAAATTTCAAAATTTTCCACTGGAAAATTTTCCGAAAAATTTTGAAAAAATTGGAAAATTTTCCGGAAAATTTTCGGGAAAATTTTTCATTTGCATCACTACTACCAACTGAGTTTACGACGGGCGACATAAGTCATTAGTTGCATAACTGCGTAATCCAATCAGATGGCTTCATCCCCCAAGACAACGTAGCATTAGCTGTCAAGCCAAACTACTAACATCAAGATATCAGTAGTTCAAAGCCAGTATTATACTTTGAAGCGGGGATATAAAGTAAGGTTTCTTAGTCTGTAATTATTATAGTGTTGGATTTCTATCATAACTGAACCTTTCCATGCGAGGGAGGGAGTTTTTCTGTAAGAAAGGCGTCGCTTTCACATTGAGGTACCGACCATATCTGATGAGGAAAAATAAATGAATAAATGTGTGTTGAAATGCATCACTTATTGCCTGTCATTCGGTTTCAGACAATCAACTCAGCGAAGACACTCAAACGAGGCCGATGAAAGATTAGCGGCCAGTCTGCAGTCTTTGAAAGCGATGATAACTGAGCCAGCAGCTGAAACAACACATGGCGACGAACTTGATGACGTCACAAATATTCCTGTATTATCTTCAAACGTCAGAAAACAGAAGAAAACGTCACAATCTTTGCAGAGTACACATGTCTGAATGTTTCTCAGTTTCGCAGGACTATCAGCATTGTTTCTTCCTAATTCTCAGTCGAATGACCTGTAAATGATATAAAGTTCATTTCCTCAAAAATGTAAAAGATCGGAGAGTAATCATTGAGACTTTCTAGCCCGTAAATCGCATACATATTTTCTGTGATAAATCAGCTTTGCGAGAAATCGTTCAAACTCCCCTTTCATTATCATTTTCTTGTTTTCATAGATCTCAGCTTTCCAGGTCTTTAATATTTCTCATGAAGTCTCTTGTGCGATCTCCTCATCACCATGAGTGGATACAATACTCTCAAGTTATAAAGTCTGGCATATTTTTATAATGTTATTCGTAAGATGTGTTGTTATTGTCATTTCGTTATGCATGAGCACCTTTGCATGCATGCCAAGTCACTCTCACTGTACATGTGAAGCTTCATAACATTCTAATCACCATTCACAATCAGAGTTTGCTTTTCAACGGGTTGCATCCTTAGTCGGAAAAATCAGTAGAAGTTAGAAAGGTAGGGGGTGAAGTAACTAGTGAATGGTGGTCCCCGTGGCACACTGGTCAAGTGCTTGGCCTGGCGATCTTTCGGTCTGGAGGTCGATTCCCGAACGTGTCACTGGAAGTCGTCAGGAAGGGTATCCTGTCTCCGTGGCACACTGGTCAAGTGCTTGGCCTAGCGATCTTTCGGTCTAGAGGTCGATTCCCGAGCGTGTCACTGGAAGTCGTCAGGAAGGGTATCCTGTCTCCGTAGCACAGTGGTCAAGTGCTTGGCCTGGCGATCTTTCGGTATAGAGGTCGATTCCCGAGCGTGTCACTGGAAGTCGTCAGGAAGGGTATCCTGTCTCCGTGGCACACTGGTCAAGTGCTTGGCCTGGCGATCTTTCGGTCTAGAGGTCGATTCCCGAACGTGTCACTGGAAGTCGTCAGGAAGGGTATCCTGTCTCCGTGGCACACTGGTCAAGTGCTTGGCCTGGCGATCTTTCGGTCTAGAGGTCGATTCCCGAACGTGTCACTGGAAGTCGTCAGGAAGGGTATCCTGTCTCCGTGGCACACTGGTCAAGTGCTTGGCCTGGCGATCTTTCGGTCTAGAGGTCGATTCCCGAGCGTGTCACTGGAAGTCGTCAGGAAGGGTATCCTGTCTCCGTAGCACACTGGTCAAGTGCTTGGCCTAGCGATCTTTCGGTCTAGAGGTCGATTCCCGAGCGTGTCACTGGAAGTCGTCAGGAAGGGTATCCTGTCTCCGTGGCACACTGGTCAAGTGCTTGGCCTAGTGATCTTTCGGTCTAGAGGTCGATTCCCGAGCGTGTCACTGGAAGTCGTCAGGAAGGGTATCCTGTCTCCGTAGCACACTGGTCAAGTGCTTGGCCTAGCGATCTTTCGGTCTAGAGGTCGATTCCCGAGCGTGTCACTGGAAGTCGTCAGGAAGGGTATCCTGTCTCCGTGGCACACTGGTCAAGTGCTTGGCCTAGCGATCTTTCGGTCTAGAGGTCGATTCCCGAGCGTGTCACTGGAAGTCGTCAGGAAGGGTATCCTGTCTCCGTGGCACACTGGTCAAGTGCTTGGCCTAGCGATCTTTCGGTCTAGAGGTCGATTCCCGAGCGTGTCACTGGAAGTCGTCAGGAAGGGTATCCTGTCTCCGTGGCACACTGGTCAAGTGCTTGGCCTAGCGATCTTTCGGTCTAGAGGTCGATTCCCGAGCGTGTCACTGGAAGTCGTCAGGAAGGGTATCCTGTCTCCGTGGCACACTGGTCAAGTGCTTGGCCTAGCGATCTTTCGGTCTAGAGGTCGATTCCCGAGCGTGTCACTGGAAGTCGTCAGGAAGGGTATCCTGTCTCCGTGGCACACTGGTCAAGTGCTTGGCCTAGCGATCTTTCGGTCTAGAGGTCGATTCCCGAGCGTGTCACTGGAAGTCGTCAGGAAGGGTATCCTGTCTCCGTAGCACACTGGTCAAGTGCTTGGCCTGGCGATCTTTCGGTATAGAGGTCGATTCCCGAGCGTGTCACTGGAAGTCGTCAGGAAGGGTATCCTGTCTCCGTGGCACACTGGTCAAGTGCTTGGCCTGGCGATCTTTCGGTCTAGAGGTCGATTCCCGAACGTGTCACTGGAAGTCGTCAGGAAGGGTATCCTGTCTCCGTGGCACACTGGTCAAGTGCTTGGCCTAGCGATCTTTCGGTCTAGAGGTCGATTCCCGAGCGTGTCACTGGAAGTCGTCAGGAAGGGTATCCTGTCTCCGTAGCACAGTGGTCAAGTGCTTGGCCTGGCGATCTTTCGATCTAGAGGTCGATTCCCGAACGTGTCACTGGAAGTCGTCAGGAAGGGTATCCTAACTAACAGATCACAATGCTCCAGATACTGTCAACACCATCCAAGGTCCAGTATGGGGAGTAGTCACGTCAGACCATCATTTTTTAGAATGGAAATAGGTATAGTATAGAAAGAAAATTTCGTCATTCAAAGTTCATGATAGCAACAGCTTAAATTATAAGCTGCCATTGACCTTTGTAATATGGATGTAGCAAATTGCCTTCGAATTCACATAGGCACGAAAATTCAAAATTCAATACCACAAAAATTGAAAAAGCAAAAGTCTAACCCTATCAGGACAGGGGCTCCCTATCAAATTCTTTTCATGTCTGCTAAAATAAGTTCAATTTTTTATGACTTTTATGTCAAAAGTCTGTACGTTGAACTTTCAGTATAAATTTGGGCAAAATTGATCTACTAGATCATTTAGAGTAGCATCAGTGGCGTCTTCTCCGTACCTGCGAGGCCTTCGGCGCATCTGAAATAATAATTTACCAACATTTATAAAAATGAAAAGTGTCATCATTCATTATATTTCATTTAAATTCGATAGCTTCTCGTGGTAGCTGTCCTTCTCAGAATCAGACGCTCAACCTCAGAGTGAACAGTTTTGCTGCGCGTGCACGAATCACAGCTGTTTTCTTCTAACGATTAGACACACATGCTATTCGTGTATTCAGATGGAGCGAACTAGAGTTGTGTGCGTGTGAGGCAGCAAGCGCACGCGCCCACACCAATATTGGCTTTCTCGATAGACATAATGCTTTGCCTTCTCCAATTTTTACAACGAAATTCTCCGTTATTCTTCATCGAGGCTCGGTACTTAAATATAGAAAGGGAAACGCAATCCAATTGTTCCTGTCCTTCGTTTCTCGTCGGAGAGGTCACTACGTCAACAATAGCAGCTGACTGACGTTCAGATAAGACTGTGATCAAATGATGAGCGTTCGCCAATGAGTGCAGAGTAATGCATCTGACTCGAACACCCAGATTCGGTAGAATTCCGCAATTTTTTTTGCGTAAATGATGTGACGCTATGTATAGTGCTGTAGATGAGCTCAAAATCACGCCTTTCGTCCGAAGGGAATATACTGAAAAGATGACAGTCGTCAAGCAAGGTAAGCCAACATCTGATTTAAAAATTGAAAGTAATCACTGAGAAAGAAATACACAAGACATTTTAATGCATCTAAGATCAAACACATGAGTGGCTGACCGGTCTTGAGAAACGCAAGAAACTGCTTCCCTTCCTCCTTTTTCTCGAGAAAATGTGGTTTGGACAGAGAGGGGATATAGTAATCTCAGCTCCTTGAGTAAGGCGGTTAGGCGACATGAGCAATTAACTTCTCATGTGCACATTCACTTGGCATTAAAAAATGTTCGGGAAATTGTTATTAAAAATTCATCTTTTATGAAAATTAATGTTATAACATAAAAAGTCTGGTATAGAAATAGTATTCCAATGCCGAGCGAAGGCCTGTGGCAGTGGTGGGTAAACCAAGTTGGGATAGCGGGCCACAAGGAGTGGCCCACGAAAAGGCTCGCAGGCCACCAATTTTAAAAGGCAGCACATTCGCTTATTCCGTACTTTTTAGTGTTCAAAAACCGTGCATGGGCTCCACAAATGATAGTCGTGTGCAAATATATAATAGTGTAGTAAATATATATTAGTGAGTAGTACATAAATGGAATTCAGCAAGAATATTTGAAAAAATGGCACGTCAAAAGCGTGCAGTTGGATTCCTTCATTCGCAGTCAGGGTCTAATTAATATAACCTCTTTCAAGGTTCATTGAGGCGTGGTTTATTACGCAGAGAAACATGCTAAACAGGGCATTGAATACTGTTGACTTAGCACAAACTCGCGCAGCTGATGACCATTTATCGCGCGAAGATATTCATTACGAAAGGAGCATGGTTGGATAATTCAAATGTCAAGGTCTGTTTTTTGTGCCATCATATTGCTCATTTAGTTGTTAATTAATGGTTTTGCAAATTCTAAAGAGGATCCCACACCCTTAGATGCACCTCTCAAGGGTAGAAATCGGAGTGAATAATTTTCACATAATCGATTCAAATAATGTCAGTGGGCCACTTTAGATATGAGAAGCGGTGGTGGGCCACCCATTGCCCAACACTGGCCTATGGTCTGGGAGCACGCGACGCCACTGAGTAGCATTGATTATTGATATAATGTTTCTGTATCATATTTACATGATATTTATGCATGTGCAATTCAAGATTGTTAACATAGACATTAATCTTATCTCCCAAAATGAGTACATGTAAATGTAAAACGTGAAAATATGAAGTTTTGATGTGAATTGTTAGATATGACACCCACAGAATAATGCAAAATACGCATCACCATTCGAGAGATTGCATATGGAATGCATCACAACCTTGAGTCATTAGAGCGAGACATTTGTAAAGATAGAAAAATGCAGTGTAATGTTCGGTCTTATCTTTATAGAGTTACCGTCTATCTTTACACGGTTCGTTACTTCGTTCGTAATATCTTAGCACCCAATCTAAAGTACTGAAAATCAGCTAAATTGTAATCAGCCGTATAATATCTAAGATCGGATGCGAGCGCGTGGTGTGTGTTTTGCTCGCAGATTACTTTTTTATAATCGCGCGCGCGAACATGCACAAGCCTTTGGAGGCAAACAAGATTCAATATCATAGGCCGCTCGCCACAAAGAAATGTTTTGGCGAGAAGGAAATACATTGCGACGCGAGAGCGATGTCTCTCTAAAATGTACATCTTTTACCAGTGATTTATGATGAGTCACCAAAACCAGAGAAAATGAGATAATCATCACTACAGAAACTTGAAAGGAGAGTGAATTCAACGACATCAAAAATACGTTTACACAGTTAATGTTGATACACATGATCACTACAGCAGTAATACATGAAGACATTGTTTACGTTCGATTTTCAAATTGCAATTTATAGTTCCAAATTTAACGAAGATTACTATACTTATAACAACCTATAGATAATGTTTTGTTATTTCTATTGATTTGATGTCATAAAACTTTGATATCATTTGTTGTTTGTAAGTTGAAATTATTGAAATAATGTTATTTTTCAGTTTTTCTACGCACAGAAATTAATGTTATTTATCAATAGATATTTCGCCGATCTGGCCTTGTCAATTGTAATATAAAGAAATCCTAAGTCAAAAATGTTTTAGAAAGCGAATGCTACATCATTTGAAATCTTTGCATAGAATTTCAAATTATCACTGTCATTATTGATATCTAACAAATAAGCACATTTGCCACAGTTCATTGATAGTCGCAGTTCCATAGTACATACCTCACATTTTATCATCATCCTATATCTCCTTAGTTTTTCTGTATTGTTACCGTTGGCATGTTTGTTTGGTTTCACTCTGCTTTGTTGTTGATGACGATCCTTTTCTGTTGTAAACTGTTTTTGATGTTGACTGAATCCGTTATTTGACGTTCCATTGCATTGTTATGATGTATACTTGTTACGTTCATTGAAAATTCTTGTTCTATATTGTTATGTTGTTCTTTGCAATGTCTCCATGGACTTGAAGTATCCTTCTTTTCTTTCAATTGCTTCATATGTTCTTTTCCTCTGATTTTTGCATTTCTTGCTGTTTTTCCGATATAGAGCCCTTTGCATCCTTCACATTCAATTTCGTAGGTTATTCCTTGCGCATCACATTTTCCTTTTCCATTATTTTTCCATAGTAGGCAGTCGTCTGTGCATTCTTTTTCTCAAACGGATTTGACCTTTGTAATTTTGATTTTATGGTATCTGTTGCAGTTTCTATAACTTTAATTTTGAATCCACTTTTCCTCGATCTCTTCCCAACTCTTTCTTCAATATTAAATTTGGGGTTGATTGAATGAATAATACACTTTCGTAATGATCTTTCTTGTACCATGTTTTCTTTTTCATTTGTTTCATTCTTCTTCTCTCAGTTTGTTTCCATTCTCTTGGTCTGTTCTCTTGAACTGTGGTAAATGTGCATATTTGTTAGATATCAATAATGACAGTGATAATTTGTAATTCTATGCAAAGATTTCAAATGATGTAGCATTTGATTTCCAAAACATTTTTGACTTAGGATTTCTTTATATTACAATTGACAAGGCCAGATCGGCGAAATATATATTGATAAATAACATTAATTTCTGTGCGTAGAAAAACTGAAAAATAACATTATTTCAATAATTTCAACTTACAAACAACAACAAACAACATATAGATATGCTTGAGTAAAAGTTTCCGTAAATACTTTAATTGTAAAGAACAATTTTTGATGAGTCAAAAAATACATAAATTCATGAAAAAGGAAAAAAATTGAAAATACAAATTTTAAGTTTTAATTTTTGGTATGAAGGTCTTTGAATCTTGCAAAATAGGCACTGCCATTCGAAAAAGGAGTTTCAAACAGTTTTATTCATCGGAACATGGAATACTTGAAGGAGGACATTTAGTGCCTCCCCGTCCTATAATGCTAAAAATCGCCCTGTACTGAAATGGTTAAGCTTTCAAGAAACTGTTCCTTGTGCTAATTTATTGTGTAACTATAAAAGTAAAGCTTATGAGTTCACATGTATCTATCAAAACCTTCGGTCAAAAGGAAAGCATAATTTAACAGTATCATAGGACTCTATCATTTGGTTGGTGCAATTTTATGTACATAAGCTTACAAATGATCCTATATATAAGCCAGAAAAGCTTTCTTGCACCATGGCCACGGCTGATCGCTTTAGTGGAACACATCAAGACTCTCTAAAACGTAACGATCATTGGAGAGTGGACAAAAATACACTTCAAAGCAGGGATGCGGAGTCGGAGTTCCGGAGTCCTATCATTTTTGCTGGAGGTGGAGTCGGAGTCCTATCAAATGATAGGACTCCGACTCCGGCCTATAGCTAGGCCCGAAATATAATACAAGTAAATTATTTATCCTCATGCATAGCTGTCACTGTCTAGATGTCAATTTCCTCCGTCAAACAAAAGTACAGAGACAGCCGTGCCTGCAAAGCTTGTAATAGTTGATGAAATGAACCGTGATAGTGAAAACAGTAATGTCTTTTCACTCGGTGATTTAGTAGAGAAGACAAGCCTTCCTAGTCACACCTGCGCACCAAAAGGTCAGAGACAAAAATGAAACACTAGCTTGTTTGAGTTAATCGTGCGTGATCTCTCCTCCAAAGCGCATATAAAAGTCGAATGTGTACTCATATTTTTGGAGAAGGATGGGGATTTTCCTGCCTGGTAGAGACTGGATAAAAACCGTGTGAAGCACACATCAACAAGATGGGAGGAGCCGGGTCGCATGCATCCAAACGTAAAGCCACATTTGATAAACTTTCATCGAAAATGATTGATAATTGATACAGCAATGACCATTAAAGATAGGTTCAGGTAAGCCTATGATCTATGATTAATGATGTAGGCTACCAGCCTATTAAAAAAACTAGGCTATGTATTCTTGCCACTCGGAGTCGGAGTCCTATCAACCCCGGAGTCGGAGTCCTATCAAAATGATAGGACTCCTCATCCCTGCTTCAAAGCGTGTGTACCTGCTGTAAATTTCGTCATTGATAATGATAGTGAAATTGAAAATGAAATCAGCGCCAACGAAATATTTTGTGTCTGTGCAGAAATAAAATGATAATTGCTTGTTGCTTGCATAATTTAAAAGTAGAATGAGTGCATATATACAGAATAAATTAAAAGAAGGCATAAAACAAAGACTGCAGCAATACAGAAGTAATCGTTCTGTTTGGGCCTATCTCCTTCAGGTTACTAGACGTGAAGACTAATTCAAAGCGGTGGCACATGCTGGAGCTTAGTAAGTGTGCAAAAAATTCCCAATACCTTACAGAGATACGAAAAAAGTCGTCTAATTGACGATCAGTTGTTCGAAAAATTATTGACTCATCTTTCGATACACTTCTTTCCATACTCAACATGGTGTACCCTAAAGAGATTGTCGCAAGTTTATGTTTTAAGACTTTACATTAACAAACATGTAAGCAAGCTAGCTTCACTGCCACGCACCGAAATGCAGTGTTTATATAGCGACACCTCCCTTTTCCATCATCACCATCTCATCTGACTAGCGTCCAGGTGCGTGCTAAACAGTTGATGCATGCGACGGACATGACTTCTCTGCATGATTCTCGCTGTCACATACTCCACCAACAAATCCTCCTGCTCTCTCTCTCTCTCTCTCTCAAGTTGCCCGTCTCGCCTCTGCATGATTCTCGCTGTCACATACTCCACCAACAAATCCTCCTGCTCTCTCTCTCTCTCTCTCTCTCTCTCTCTCTGAAGTTGCCCGTCTCGCCTCTGCATGATTCTCGCTGTCACATACTCCACCAACAAATCCTCCTGCTCTCTCTCTCTCTCTCAAGTTGCCCGTCTCGCCTCTGCATGATTCTCGCTGTCACATACTCCACCAACAAATCCTCCTGCTCTCTCTCCCTCTCTCAAGTTGCCCGTCTCGCCTATGCATGACTCTCGCTGTCACATACTCCACCAACAAATCCTCCTGCTCTCTCTCTCTCTCTCTCTCAAGTTGCCCGTCTCGCCTCTGCATGATTCTCGCTGTCACATACTCCACCAACAAATCCTCCTGCTCTCTCTCTCTCTCTCTCTCTCTCTCTCTGAAGTTTTCCGTCTCGCCTCTGCATGATTCTCGCTGTCACATACTCCACCAACAAATCCTCCTGCTCTCTCTCTCTCTCTCAAGTTGCCCGTCTCGCCTCTGCATGATTCTCGCTGTCACATACTCCACCAACAAATCCTCCTGCTCTCTCTCTCTCTCTCAAGTTGCCCGTCTCGCCTCTGCATGATTCTCGCTGTCACATACTCCACCAACAAATCCTCCTGCTCTCTCTCTCTCTCTCTCAAGTTGCCCGTCTCGCCTCTGCATGATTCTCGCTGTCACATACTCCACCAACAAATCCTCCTGCTCTCTCTCTCTCTCAAGTTGCCCGTCTCGCCTCTGCATGATTCTCGCTGTCACATACTCCACCAACAAATCCTCCTGCTCTCTCTCTCTCTCTCTCAAGTTGCCCGTCTCGCCTCTGCATGATTCTCGCTGTCACATACTCCACCAACAAATCCTCCTGCTCTCTCTCTCTCTCTCTCAAGTTGCCCGTCTCGCCTCTGCATGATTCTCGCTGTCACATACTCCACCAACAAATCCTCCTGCTCTCTCTCTCTCTCTCTCAAGTTGCCCGTCTCGCCTCTGCATGATTCTCGCTGTCACATACTCCACCAACAAATCCTCCTGCTCTCTCTCTCTCTCTCAAGTTGCCCGTCTCGCCTCTGCATGATTCTCGCTGTCACATACTCCACCAACAAATCCTCCTGCTCTCTCTCTCTCTCAAGTTGCCCGTCTCGCCTCTGCATGATTCTCGCTGTCACATACTCCACCAACAAATCCTCCTGCTCTCTCTCTCTCTCTCAAGTTGCCCGTCTCGCCTCTGCATGATTCTCGCTGTCACATACTCCACCAACAAATCCTCCTGCTCTCTCTCTCTCTCTCAAGTTGCCCGTCTCGCCTCTGCATGATTCTCGCTGTCACATACTCCACCAACAAATCCTCCTGCTCTCTCTCTCTCTCAAGTTGCCCGTCTCGCCTCTGCATGATTCTCGCTGTCACATACTCCACCAACAAATCCTCCTGCTCTCTCTCTCTCTCAAGTTGCCCGTCTCGCCTCTGCATGATTCTCGCTGTCACATACTCCACCAACAAATCCTCCTGCTCTCTCTCTCTCTCAAGTTGCCCGTCTCGCCTCTGCATGATTCTCGCTGTCACATACTCCACCAACAAATCCTCCTGCTCTCTCTCTCTCTCTCAAGTTGCCCGTCTCGCCTCTGCATGATTCTCGCTGTCACATACTCCACCAACAAATCCTCCTGCTCTCTCTCTCTCTCTCTCTCAAGTTGCCCGTCTCGCCTCTGCATGATTCTCGCTGTCACATACTCCACCAACAAATCCTCCTGCTCTCTCTCTCTCTCTCAAGTTGCCCGTCTCGCCTCTGCATGATTCTCGCTGTCACATACTCCACCAACAAATCCTCCTGCTCTCTCTCTCTCTCTCAAGTTGCCCGTCTCGCCTCTGCATGATTCTCGCTGTCACATACTCCACCAACAAATCCTCCTGCTCTCTCTCTCTCTCTCTCAAGTTGCCGTCTCGCCTCTGCATGATTCTCGCTGTCACATACTCCACCAACAAATCCTCCTGCTCTCTCTCTCTCTCTCAAGTTGCCCGTCTCGCCTCTGCATGATTCTCGCTGTCACATACTCCACCAACAAATCCTCCTGCTCTCTCTCTCTCTCTCAAGTTGCCCGTCTCGCCTCTGCATGATTCTCGCTGTCACATACTCCACCAACAAATCCTCCTGCTCTCTCTCTCTCTCTCTCAAGTTGCCCGTCTCGCCTCTGCATGATTCTCGCTGTCACATACTCCACCAACAAATCCTCCTGCTCTCTCTCTCTCTCTCTCTCAAGTTGCCCGTCTCGCCTCTGCATGATTCTCGCTGTCACATACTCCACCAACAAATCCTCCTGCTCTCTCTCTCTCTCTCAAGTTGCCCGTCTCGCCTCTGCATGATTCTCGCTGTCACATACTCCACCAACAAATCCTCCTGCTCTCTCTCTCTCTCTCAAGTTGCCCGTCTCGCCTCTGCATGATTCTCGCTGTCACATACTCCACCAACAAATCCTCCTGCTCTCTCTCTCTCTCTCTCAAGTTGCCCGTCTCGCCTCTGCATGATTCTCGCTGTCACATACTCCACCAACAAATCCTCCTGCTCTCTCTCTCTCTCTCAAGTTGCCCGTCTCGCCTCTGCATGATTCTCGCTGTCACATACTCCACCAACAAATCCTCCTGCTCTCTCTCTCTCTCAAGTTGCCCGTCTCGCCTCTGCATGATTCTCGCTGTCACATACTCCACCAACAAATCCTCCTGCTCTCTCTCTCTCTCAAGTTGCCCGTCTCGCCTCTGCATGATTCTCGCTGTCACATACTCCACCAACAAATCCTCCTGCTCTCTCTCTCTCTCTCAAGTTGCCCGTCTCGCCTCTGCATGATTCTCGCTGTCACATACTCCACCAACAAATCCTCCTGCTCTCTCTCTCTCTCTCTCAAGTTGCCCGTCTCGCCTCTGCATGATTCTCGCTGTCACATACTCCACCAACAAATCCTCCTGCTCTCTCTCTCTCTCAAGTTGCCCGTCTCGCCTCTGCATGATTCTCGCTGTCACATACTCCACCAACAAATCCTCCTGCTCTCTCTCTCTCTCTCAAGTTGCCCGTCTCGCCTCTGCATGATTCTCGCTGTCACATACTCCACCAACAAATCCTCCTGCTCTCTCTCTCTCTCAAGTTGCCCGTCTCGCCTCTGCATGATTCTCGCTGTCACATACTCCACCAACAAATCCTCCTGCTCTCTCTCTCTCTCAAGTTGCACGTCTCGCCTCTGCATGATTCTCGCTGTCACATACTCCACCAACAAATCCTCCTGCTCTCTCTCTCTCTCTCAAGTTGCCCGTCTCGCCTCTGCATGATTCTCGCTGTCACATACTCCACCAACAAATCCTCCTGCTCTCTCTCTCTCTCTCTCAAGTTGCCCGTCTCGCCTCTGCATGATTCTCGCTGTCACATACTCCACCAACAAATCCTCCTGCTCTCTCTCTCTCTCTCAAGTTGCCCGTCTCGCCTCTGCATGATTCTCGCTGTCACATACTCCACCAACAAATCCTCCTGCTCTCTCTCTCTCTCTCAAGTTGCCCGTCTCGCCTCTGCATGATTCTCGCTGTCACATACTCCACCAACAAATCCTCCTGCTCTCTCTCTCTCTCAAGTTGCCCGTCTCGCCTCTGCATGATTCTCGCTGTCACATACTCCACCAACAAATCCTCCTGCTCTCTCTCTCTCTCTCTCTCAAGTTGCCCGTCTCGCCTCTGCATGATTCTCGCTGTCACATACTCCACCAACAAATCCTCCTGCTCTCTCTCTCTCTCTCTCTCAAGTTGCCCGTCTCGCCTCTGCATGATTCTCGCTGTCACATACTCCACCAACAAATCCTCCTGCTCTCTCTCTCTCTCTCTCAAGTTGCCCGTCTCGCCTCTGCATGATTCTCGCTGTCACATACTCCACCAACAAATCCTCCTGCTCTCTCTCTCTCTCTCAAGTTGCCCGTCTCGCCTCTGCATGATTCTCGCTGTCACATACTCCACCAACAAATCCTCCTGCTCTCTCTCTCTCTCTCAAGTTGCCCGTCTCGCCTCTGCATGATTCTCGCTGTCACATACTCCACCAACAAATCCTCCTGCTCTCTCTCTCTCTCTCTCAAGTTGCCCGTCTCGCCTCTGCATGATTCTCGCTGTCACATACTCCACCAACAAATCCTCCTGCTCTCTCTCTCTCTCAAGTTGCCCGTCTCGCCTCTGCATGATTCTCGCTGTCACATACTCCACCAACAAATCCTCCTGCTCTCTCTCTCTCTCTCTCTCAAGTTGCCCGTCTCGCCTCTGCATGATTCTCGCTGTCACATACTCCACCAACAAATCCTCCTGCTCTCTCTCTCTCTCTCAAGTTGCCCGTCTCGCCTCTGCATGATTCTCGCTGTCACATACTCCACCAACAAATCCTCCTGCTCTCTCTCTCTCTCTCAAGTTGCCCGTCTCGCCTCTGCATGATTCTCGCTGTCACATACTCCACCAACAAATCCTCCTGCTCTCTCTCTCTCTCTCAAGTTGCCCGTCTCGCCTCTGCATGATTCTCGCTGTCACATACTCCACCAACAAATCCTCCTGCTCTCTCTCTCTCTCTCAAGTTGCCCGTCTCGCCTCTGCATGATTCTCGCTGTCACATACTCCACCAACAAATCCTCCTGCTCTCTCTCTCTCTCTCAAGTTGCCCGTCTCGCCTCTGCATGATTCTCGCTGTCACATACTCCACCAACAAATCCTCCTGCTCTCTCTCTCTCTCTCAAGTTGCCCGTCTCGCCTCTGCATGATTCTCGCTGTCACATACTCCACCAACAAATCCTCCTGCTCTCTCTCTCTCTCAAGTTGCCCGTCTCGCCTCTGCATGATTCTCGCTGTCACATACTCCACCAACAAATCCTCCTGCTCTCTCTCTCTCTCAAGTTGCCCGTCTCGCCTCTGCATGATTCTCGCTGTCACATACTCCACCAACAAATCCTCCTGCTCTCTCTCTCTCTCTCAAGTTGCCCGTCTCGCCTCTGCATGATTCTCGCTGTCACATACTCCACCAACAAATCCTCCTGCTCTCTCTCTCTCTCTCAAGTTGCCCGTCTCGCCTCTGCATGATTCTCGCTGTCACATACTCCACCAACAAATCCTCCTGCTCTCTCTCTCTCTCTCAAGTTGCCCGTCTCGCCTCTGCATGATTCTCGCTGTCACATACTCCACCAACAAATCCTCCTGCTCTCTCTCTCTCTCTCAAGTTGCCCGTCTCGCCTCTGCATGATTCTCGCTGTCACATACTCCACCAACAAATCCTCCTGCTCTCTCTCTCTCTCAAGTTGCCCGTCTCGCCTCTGCATGATTCTCGCTGTCACATACTCCACCAACAAATCCTCCTGCTCTCTCTCTCTCTCAAGTTGCCCGTCTCGCCTCTGCATGATTCTCGCTGTCACATACTCCACCAACAAATCCTCCTGCTCTCTCTCTCTCTCAAGTTGCCCGTCTCGCCTCTGCATGATTCTCGCTGTCACATACTCCACCAACAAATCCTCCTGCTCTCTCTCTCTCTCTCAAGTTGCCCGTCTCGCCTCTGCATGATTCTCGCTGTCACATACTCCACCAACAAATCCTCCTGCTCTCTCTCTCTCTCTCAAGTTGCCCGTCTCGCCTCTGCATGATTCTCGCTGTCACATACTCCACCAACAAATCCTCCTGCTCTCTCTCTCTCTCTCAAGTTGCCCGTCTCGCCTCTGCATGATTCTCGCTGTCACATACTCCACCAACAAATCCTCCTGCTCTCTCTCTCTCTCTCTCAAGTTGCCCGTCTCGCCTCTGCATGATTCTCGCTGTCACATACTCCACCAACAAATCCTCCTGCTCTCTCTCTCTCTCTCAAGTTGCCCGTCTCGCCTCTGCATGATTCTCGCTGTCACATACTCCACCAACAAATCCTCCTGCTCTCTCTCTCTCTCTCTCTCTCAAGTTGCCCGTCTCGCCTCTGCATGATTCTCGCTGTCACATACTCCACCAACAAATCCTCCTGCTCTCTCTCTCTCTCAAGTTGCCCGTCTCGCCTCTGCATGATTCTCGCTGTCACATACTCCACCAACAAATCCTCCTGCTCTCTCTCTCTCTCTCTCTCAAGTTGCCCGTCTCGCCTCTGCATGATTCTCGCTGTCACATACTCCACCAACAAATCCTCCTGCTCTCTCTCTCTCTCAAGTTGCCCGTCTCGCCTCTGCATGATTCTCGCTGTCACATACTCCACCAACAAATCCTCCTGCTCTCTCTCTCTCTCAAGTTGCCCGTCTCGCCTCTGCATGATTCTCGCTGTCACATACTCCACCAACAAATCCTCCTGCTCTCTCTCTCTCTCAAGTTGCCCGTCTCGCCTCTGCATGATTCTCGCTGTCACATACTCCACCAACAAATCCTCCTGCTCTCTCTCTCTCTCAAGTTGCCCGTCTCGCCTCTGCATGATTCTCGCTGTCACATACTCCACCAACAAATCCTCCTGCTCTCTCTCTCTCTCAAGTTGCCCGTCTCGCCTCTGCATGATTCTCGCTGTCACATACTCCACCAACAAATCCTCCTGCTCTCTCTCTCTCTCTCAAGTTGCCCGTCTCGCCTCTGCATGATTCTCGCTGTCACATACTCCACCAACAAATCCTCCTGCTCTCTCTCTCTCTCAAGTTGCCCGTCTCGCCTCTGCATGATTCTCGCTGTCACATACTCCACCAACAAATCCTCCTGCTCTCTCTCTCTCTCTCTCAAGTTGCCCGTCTCGCCTCTGCATGATTCTCGCTGTCACATACTCCACCAACAAATCCTCCTGCTCTCTCTCTCTCTCAAGTTGCCCGTCTCGCCTCTGCATGATTCTCGCTGTCACATACTCCACCAACAAATCCTCCTGCTCTCTCTCTCTCTCTCAAGTTGCCCGTCTCGCCTCTGCATGATTCTCGCTGTCACATACTCCACCAACAAATCCTCCTGCTCTCTCTCTCTCTCTCTCAAGTTGCCCGTCTCGCCTCTGCATGATTCTCGCTGTCACATACTCCACCAACAAATCCTCCTGCTCTCTCTCTCTCTCTCTCAAGTTGCCCGTCTCGCCTCTGCATGATTCTCGCTGTCACATACTCCACCAACAAATCCTCCTGCTCTCTCTCTCTCTCTCTCTCAAGTTGCCCGTCTCGCCTCTGCATGATTCTCGCTGTCACATACTCCACCAACAAATCCTCCTGCTCTCTCTCTCTCTCTCAAGTTGCCCGTCTCGCCTCTGCATGATTCTCGCTGTCACATACTCCACCAACAAATCCTCCTGCTCTCTCTCTCTCTCTCAAGTTGCCCGTCTCGCCTCTGCATGATTCTCGCTGTCACATACTCCACCAACAAATCCTCCTGCTCTCTCTCTCTCTCTCTCAAGTTGCCCGTCTCGCCTCTGCATGATTCTCGCTGTCACATACTCCACCAACAAATCCTCCTGCTCTCTCTCTCTCTCAAGTTGCCCGTCTCGCCTCTGCATGATTCTCGCTGTCACATACTCCACCAACAAATCCTCCTGCTCTCTCTCTCTCTCTCTCAAGTTGCCCGTCTCGCCTCTGCATGATTCTCGCTGTCACATACTCCACCAACAAATCCTCCTGCTCTCTCTCTCTCTCTCAAGTTGCCCGTCTCGCCTCTGCATGATTCTCGCTGTCACATACTCCACCAACAAATCCTCCTGCTCTCTCTCTCTCTCAAGTTGCCCGTCTCGCCTCTGCATGATTCTCGCTGTCACATACTCCACCAACAAATCCTCCTGCTCTCTCTCTCTCTCTCAAGTTGCCCGTCTCGCCTCTGCATGATTCTCGCTGTCACATACTCCACCAACAAATCCTCCTGCTCTCTCTCTCTCTCAAGTTGCCCGTCTCGCCTCTGCATGATTCTCGCTGTCACATACTCCACCAACAAATCCTCCTGCTCTCTCTCTCTCTCTCTCAAGTTGCCCGTCTCGCCTCTGCATGATTCTCGCTGTCACATACTCCACCAACAAATCCTCCTGCTCTCTCTCTCTCTCTCAAGTTGCCCGTCTCGCCTCTGCATGATTCTCGCTGTCACATACTCCACCAACAAATCCTCCTGCTCTCTCTCTCTCTCTCTCAAGTTGCCCGTCTCGCCTCTGCATGATTCTCGCTGTCACATACTCCACCAACAAATCCTCCTGCTCTCTCTCTCTCTCTCTCAAGTTGCCCGTCTCGCCTCTGCATGATTCTCGCTGTCACATACTCCACCAACAAATCCTCCTGCTCTCTCTCTCTCTCTCTCAAGTTGCCCGTCTCGCCTCTGCATGATTCTCGCTGTCACATACTCCACCAACAAATCCTCCTGCTCTCTCTCTCTCTCAAGTTGCCCGTCTCGCCTCTGCATGATTCTCGCTGTCACATACTCCACCAACAAATCCTCCTGCTCTCTCTCTCTCTCTCAAGTTGCCCGTCTCGCCTCTGCATGATTCTCGCTGTCACATACTCCACCAACAAATCCTCCTGCTCTCTCTCTCTCTCTCTCAAGTTGCCCGTCTCGCCTCTGCATGATTCTCGCTGTCACATACTCCACCAACAAATCCTCCTGCTCTCTCTCTCTCTCTCAAGTTGCCCGTCTCGCCTCTGCATGATTCTCGCTGTCACATACTCCACCAACAAATCCTCCTGCTCTCTCTCTCTCTCTCTCAAGTTGCCCGTCTCGCCTCTGCATGATTCTCGCTGTCACATACTCCACCAACAAATCCTCCTGCTCTCTCTCTCTCTCTCTCAAGTTGCCCGTCTCGCCTCTGCATGATTCTCGCTGTCACATACTCCACCAACAAATCCTCCTGCTCTCTCTCTCTCTCTCAAGTTGCCCGTCTCGCCTCTGCATGATTCTCGCTGTCACATACTCCACCAACAAATCCTCCTGCTCTCTCTCTCTCTCAAGTTGCCCGTCTCGCCTCTGCATGATTCTCGCTGTCACATACTCCACCAACAAATCCTCCTGCTCTCTCTCTCTCTCAAGTTGCCCGTCTCGCCTCTGCATGATTCTCGCTGTCACATACTCCACCAACAAATCCTCCTGCTCTCTCTCTCTCTCTCTCAAGTTGCCCGTCTCGCCTCTGCATGATTCTCGCTGTCACATACTCCACCAACAAATCCTCCTGCTCTCTCTCTCTCTCTCTCAAGTTGCCCGTCTCGCCTCTGCATGATTCTCGCTGTCACATACTCCACCAACAAATCCTCCTGCTCTCTCTCTCTCTCTCAAGTTGCCCGTCTCGCCTCTGCATGATTCTCGCTGTCACATACTCCACCAACAAATCCTCCTGCTCTCTCTCTCTCTCAAGTTGCCCGTCTCGCCTCTGCATGATTCTCGCTGTCACATACTCCACCAACAAATCCTCCTGCTCTCTCTCTCTCTCAAGTTGCCCGTCTCGCCTCTGCATGATTCTCGCTGTCACATACTCCACCAACAAATCCTCCTGCTCTCTCTCTCTCTCTCAAGTTGCCCGTCTCGCCTCTGCATGATTCTCGCTGTCACATACTCCACCAACAAATCCTCCTGCTCTCTCTCTCTCTCAAGTTGCCCGTCTCGCCTCTGCATGATTCTCGCTGTCACATACTCCACCAACAAATCCTCCTGCTCTCTCTCTCTCTCTCAAGTTGCCCGTCTCGCCTCTGCATGATTCTCGCTGTCACATACTCCACCAACAAATCCTCCTGCTCTCTCTCTCTCTCAAGTTGCCCGTCTCGCCTCTGCATGATTCTCGCTGTCACATACTCCACCAACAAATCCTCCTGCTCTCTCTCTCTCTCTCTCAAGTTGCCCGTCTCGCCTCTGCATGATTCTCGCTGTCACATACTCCACCAACAAATCCTCCTGCTCTCTCTCTCTCTCAAGTTGCCCGTCTCGCCTCTGCATGATTCTCGCTGTCACATACTCCACCAACAAATCCTCCTGCTCTCTCTCTCTCTCTCTCAAGTTGCCCGTCTCGCCTCTGCATGATTCTCGCTGTCACATACTCCACCAACAAATCCTCCTGCTCTCTCTCTCTCTCTCAAGTTGCCCGTCTCGCCTCTGCATGATTCTCGCTGTCACATACTCCACCAACAAATCCTCCTGCTCTCTCTCTCTCTCAAGTTGCCCGTCTCGCCTCTGCATGATTCTCGCTGTCACATACTCCACCAACAAATCCTCCTGCTCTCTCTCTCTCTCTCTCTCAAGTTGCCCGTCTCGCCTCTGCATGATTCTCGCTGTCACATACTCCACCAACAAATCCTCCTGCTCTCTCTCTCTCTCTCTCTCAAGTTGCCCGTCTCGCCTCTGCATGATTCTCGCTGTCACATACTCCACCAACAAATCCTCCTGCTCTCTCTCTCTCTCAAGTTGCCCGTCTCGCCTCTGCATGATTCTCGCTGTCACATACTCCACCAACAAATCCTCCTGCTCTCTCTCTCTCTCTCTCTCTCTCTCTCAAGTTGCCCGTCTCGCCTCTGCATGATTCTCGCTGTCACATACTCCACCAACAAATCCTCCTGCTCTCTCTCTCTCTCTCAAGTTGCCCGTCTCGCCTCTGCATGATTCTCGCTGTCACATACTCCACCAACAAATCCTCCTGCTCTCTCTCTCTCTCTCTCAAGTTGCCCGTCTCGCCTCTGCATGATTCTCGCTGTCACATACTCCACCAACAAATCCTCCTGCTCTCTCTCTCTCTCTCAAGTTGCCCGTCTCGCCTCTGCATGATTCTCGCTGTCACATACTCCACCAACAAATCCTCCTGCTCTCTCTCTCTCTCTCTCAAGTTGCCCGTCTCGCCTCTGCATGATTCTCGCTGTCACATACTCCACCAACAAATCCTCCTGCTCTCTCTCTCTCAAGTTGCCCGTCTCGCCTCTGCATGATTCTCGCTGTCACATACTCCACCAACAAATCCTCCTGCTCTCTCTCTCTCTCTCTCAAGTTGCCCGTCTCGCCTCTGCATGATTCTCGCTGTCACATACTCCACCAACAAATCCTCCTGCTCTCTCTCTCTCTCTCAAGTTGCCCGTCTCGCCTCTGCATGATTCTCGCTGTCACATACTCCACCAACAAATCCTCCTGCTCTCTCTCTCTCTCAAGTTGCCCGTCTCGCCTCTGCATGATTCTCGCTGTCACATACTCCACCAACAAATCCTCCTGCTCTCTCTCTCTCTCTCTCAAGTTGCCCGTCTCGCCTCTGCATGATTCTCGCTGTCACATACTCCACCAACAAATCCTCCTGCTCTCTCTCTCTCTCAAGTTGCCCGTCTCGCCTCTGCATGATTCTCGCTGTCACATACTCCACCAACAAATCCTCCTGCTCTCTCTCTCTCTCTCTCTCAAGTTGCCCGTCTCGCCTCTGCATGATTCTCGCTGTCACATACTCCACCAACAAATCCTGCTGCTCTCTCTCTCTCTTCTCAAGTTGCCCGTCTCGCCTCTGCATGATTCTCGCTGTCACATACTCCACCAACAAATCCTCCTGCTCTCTCTCTCTCTCTCTCAAGTTGCCCGTCTCGCCTCTGCATGATTCTCGCTGTCACATACTCCACCAACAAATCCTCCTGCTCTCTCTCTCTCTCTCTCAAGTTGCCCGTCTCGCCTCTGCATGATTCTCGCTGTCACATACTCCACCAACAAATCCTCCTGCTCTCTCTCTCTCTCTCTCAAGTTGCCCGTCTCGCCTCTGCATGATTCTCGCTGTCACATACTCCACCAACAAATCCTCCTGCTCTCTCTCTCTCTCAAGTTGCCCGTCTCGCCTCTGCATGATTCTCGCTGTCACATACTCCACCAACAAATCCTCCTGCTCTCTCTCTCTCTCTCAAGTTGCCCGTCTCGCCTCTGCATGATTCTCGCTGTCACATACTCCACCAACAAATCCTCCTGCTCTCTCTCTCTCTCTCTCTCAAGTTGCCCGTCTCGCCTCTGCATGATTCTCGCTGTCACATACTCCACCAACAAATCCTCCTGCTCTCTCTCTCTCTCTCTCAAGTTGCCCGTCTCGCCTCTGCATGATTCTCGCTGTCACATACTCCACCAACAAATCCTCCTGCTCTCTCTCTCTCTCTCTCTCAAGTTGCCCGTCTCGCCTCTGCATGATTCTCGCTGTCACATACTCCACCAACAAATCCTCCTGCTCTCTCTCTCTCTCTCTCTCTCAAGTTGCCCGTCTCGCCTCTGCATGATTCTCGCTGTCACATACTCCACCAACAAATCCTCCTGCTCTCTCTCTCTCTCTCAAGTTGCCCGTCTCGCCTCTGCATGATTCTCGCTGTCACATACTCCACCAACAAATCCTCCTGCTCTCTCTCTCTCTCAAGTTGCCCGTCTCGCCTCTGCATGATTCTCGCTGTCACATACTCCACCAACAAATCCTCCTGCTCTCTCTCTCTCTCTCTCAAGTTGCCCGTCTCGCCTCTGCATGATTCTCGCTGTCACATACTCCACCAACAAATCCTCCTGCTCTCTCTCTCTCTCTCAAGTTGCCCGTCTCGCCTCTGCATGATTCTCGCTGTCACATACTCCACCAACAAATCCTCCTGCTCTCTCTCTCTCTCTCTCAAGTTGCCCGTCTCGCCTCTGCATGATTCTCGCTGTCACATACTCCACCAACAAATCCTCCTGCTCTCTCTCTCTCTCTCTCAAGTTGCCCGTCTCGCCTCTGCATGATTCTCGCTGTCACATACTCCACCAACAAATCCTCCTGCTCTCTCTCTCTCTCAAGTTGCCCGTCTCGCCTCTGCATGATTCTCGCTGTCACATACTCCACCAACAAATCCTCCTGCTCTCTCTCTCTCTCAAGTTGCCCGTCTCGCCTCTGCATGATTCTCGCTGTCACATACTCCACCAACAAATCCTCCTGCTCTCTCTCTCTCTCTCAAGTTGCCCGTCTCGCCTCTGCATGATTCTCGCTGTCACATACTCCACCAACAAATCCTCCTGCTCTCTCTCTCTCTCAAGTTGCCCGTCTCGCCTCTGCATGATTCTCGCTGTCACATACTCCACCAACAAATCCTCCTGCTCTCTCTCTCTCTCTCAAGTTGCCCGTCTCGCCTCTGCATGATTCTCGCTGTCACATACTCCACCAACAAATCCTCCTGCTCTCTCTCTCTCTCAAGTTGCCCGTCTCGCCTCTGCATGATTCTCGCTGTCACATACTCCACCAACAAATCCTCCTGCTCTCTCTCTCTCTCTCTCAAGTTGCCCGTCTCGCCTCTGCATGATTCTCGCTGTCACATACTCCACCAACAAATCCTCCTGCTCTCTCTCTCTCTCTCAAGTTGCCCGTCTCGCCTCTGCATGATTCTCGCTGTCACATACTCCACCAACAAATCCTCCTGCTCTCTCTCTCTCTCTCAAGTTGCCCGTCTCGCCTCTGCATGATTCTCGCTGTCACATACTCCACCAACAAATCCTCCTGCTCTCTCTCTCTCTCTCTCAAGTTGCCCGTCTCGCCTCTGCATGATTCTCGCTGTCACATACTCCACCAACAAATCCTCCTGCTCTCTCTCTCTCTCTCAAGTTGCCCGTCTCGCCTCTGCATGATTCTCGCTGTCACATACTCCACCAACAAATCCTCCTGCTCTCTCTCTCTCTCTCTCTCAAGTTGCCCGTCTCGCCTCTGCATGATTCTCGCTGTCACATACTCCACCAACAAATCCTCCTGCTCTCTCTCTCTCTCTCTCTCAAGTTGCCCGTCTCGCCTCTGCATGATTCTCGCTGTCACATACTCCACCAACAAATCCTCCTGCTCTCTCTCTCTCTCTCAAGTTGCCCGTCTCGCCTCTGCATGATTCTCGCTGTCACATACTCCACCAACAAATCCTCCTGCTCTCTCTCTCTCTCTCTCTCTCAAGTTGCCCGTCTCGCCTCTGCATGATTCTCGCTGTCACATACTCCACCAACAAATCCTCCTGCTCTCTCTCTCTCTCTCAAGTTGCCCGTCTCGCCTCTGCATGATTCTCGCTGTCACATACTCCACCAACAAATCCTCCTGCTCTCTCTCTCTCTCTCTCAAGTTGCCCGTCTCGCCTCTGCATGATTCTCGCTGTCACATACTCCACCAACAAATCCTCCTGCTCTCTCTCTCTCTCTCTCAAGTTGCCCGTCTCGCCTCTGCATGATTCTCGCTGTCACATACTCCACCAACAAATCCTCCTGCTCTCTCTCTCTCTCTCAAGTTGCCCGTCTCGCCTCTGCATGATTCTCGCTGTCACATACTCCACCAACAAATCCTCCTGCTCTCTCTCTCTCTCTCAAGTTGCCCGTCTCGCCTCTGCATGATTCTCGCTGTCACATACTCCACCAACAAATCCTCCTGCTCTCTCTCTCTCTCTCAAGTTGCCCGTCTCGCCTCTGCATGATTCTCGCTGTCACATACTCCACCAACAAATCCTCCTGCTCTCTCTCTCTCTCTCTCAAGTTGCCCGTCTCGCCTCTGCATGATTCTCGCTGTCACATACTCCACCAACAAATCCTCCTGCTCTCTCTCTCTCTCTCTCAAGTTGCCCGTCTCGCCTCTGCATGATTCTCGCTGTCACATACTCCACCAACAAATCCTCCTGCTCTCTCTCTCTCTCTCTCAAGTTGCCCGTCTCGCCTCTGCATGATTCTCGCTGTCACATACTCCACCAACAAATCCTCCTGCTCTCTCTCTCTCTCAAGTTGCCCGTCTCGCCTCTGCATGATTCTCGCTGTCACATACTCCACCAACAAATCCTCCTGCTCTCTCTCTCTCTCTCAAGTTGCCCGTCTCGCCTCTGCATGATTCTCGCTGTCACATACTCCACCAACAAATCCTCCTGCTCTCTCTCTCTCTCTCTCAAGTTGCCCGTCTCGCCTCTGCATGATTCTCGCTGTCACATACTCCACCAACAAATCCTCCTGCTCTCTCTCTCTCTCTCAAGTTGCCCGTCTCGCCTCTGCATGATTCTCGCTGTCACATACTCCACCAACAAATCCTCCTGCTCTCTCTCTCTCTCTCAAGTTGCCCGTCTCGCCTCTGCATGATTCTCGCTGTCACATACTCCACCAACAAATCCTCCTGCTCTCTCTCTCTCTCAAGTTGCCCGTCTCGCCTCTGCATGATTCTCGCTGTCACATACTCCACCAACAAATCCTCCTGCTCTCTCTCTCTCTCTCAAGTTGCCCGTCTCGCCTCTGCATGATTCTCGCTGTCACATACTCCACCAACAAATCCTCCTGCTCTCTCTCTCTCTCAAGTTGCCCGTCTCGCCTCTGCATGATTCTCGCTGTCACATACTCCACCAACAAATCCTCCTGCTCTCTCTCTCTCTCTCTCAAGTTGCCCGTCTCGCCTCTGCATGATTCTCGCTGTCACATACTCCACCAACAAATCCTCCTGCTCTCTCTCTCTCTCAAGTTGCCCGTCTCGCCTCTGCATGATTCTCGCTGTCACATACTCCACCAACAAATCCTCCTGCTCTCTCTCTCTCTCTCAAGTTGCCCGTCTCGCCTCTGCATGATTCTCGCTGTCACATACTCCACCAACAAATCCTCCTGCTCTCTCTCTCTCTCTCTCTCAAGTTGCCCGTCTCGCCTCTGCATGATTCTCGCTGTCACATACTCCACCAACAAATCCTCCTGCTCTCTCTCTCTCTCTCAAGTTGCCCGTCTCGCCTCTGCATGATTCTCGCTGTCACATACTCCACCAACAAATCCTCCTGCTCTCTCTCTCTCTCTCTCAAGTTGCCCGTCTCGCCTCTGCATGATTCTCGCTGTCACATACTCCACCAACAAATCCTCCTGCTCTCTCTCTCTCTCAAGTTGCCCGTCTCGCCTCTGCATGATTCTCGCTGTCACATACTCCACCAACAAATCCTCCTGCTCTCTCTCTCTCTCTCAAGTTGCCCGTCTCGCCTCTGCATGATTCTCGCTGTCACATACTCCACCAACAAATCCTCCTGCTCTCTCTCTCTCAAGTTGCCCGTCTCGCCTCTGCATGATTCTCGCTGTCACATACTCCACCAACAAATCCTCCTGCTCTCTCTCTCTCTCAAGTTGCCCGTCTCGCCTCTGCATGATTCTCGCTGTCACATACTCCACCAACAAATCCTCCTGCTCTCTCTCTCTCTCTCAAGTTGCCCGTCTCGCCTCTGCATGATTCTCGCTGTCACATACTCCACCAACAAATCCTCCTGCTCTCTCTCTCTCTCAAGTTGCCCGTCTCGCCTCTGCATGATTCTCGCTGTCACATACTCCACCAACAAATCCTCCTGCTCTCTCTCTCTCTCAAGTTGCCCGTCTCGCCTCTGCATGATTCTCGCTGTCACATACTCCACCAACAAATCCTCCTGCTCTCTCTCTCTCTCTCAAGTTGCCCGTCTCGCCTCTGCATGATTCTCGCTGTCACATACTCCACCAACAAATCCTCCTGCTCTCTCTCTCTCTCTCAAGTTGCCCGTCTCGCCTCTGCATGATTCTCGCTGTCACATACTCCACCAACAAATCCTCCTGCTCTCTCTCTCTCTCTCTCTCAAGTTGCCCGTCTCGCCTCTGCATGATTCTCGCTGTCACATACTCCACCAACAAATCCTCCTGCTCTCTCTCTCTCTCTCAAGTTGCCCGTCTCGCCTCTGCATGATTCTCGCTGTCACATACTCCACCAACAAATCCTCCTGCTCTCTCTCTCTCTCTCAAGTTGCCCGTCTCGCCTCTGCATGATTCTCGCTGTCACATACTCCACCAACAAATCCTCCTGCTCTCTCTCTCTCTCTCTCAAGTTGCCCGTCTCGCCTCTGCATGATTCTCGCTGTCACATACTCCACCAACAAATCCTCCTGCTCTCTCTCTCTCTCTCTCAAGTTGCCCGTCTCGCCTCTGCATGATTCTCGCTGTCACATACTCCACCAACAAATCCTCCTGCTCTCTCTCTCTCTCTCTCAAGTTGCCCGTCTCGCCTCTGCATGATTCTCGCTGTCACATACTCCACCAACAAATCCTCCTGCTCTCTCTCTCTCTCTCAAGTTGCCCGTCTCGCCTCTGCATGATTCTCGCTGTCACATACTCCACCAACAAATCCTCCTGCTCTCTCTCTCTCTCTCTCAAGTTGCCCGTCTCGCCTCTGCATGATTCTCGCTGTCACATACTCCACCAACAAATCCTCCTGCTCTCTCTCTCTCTCTCTCAAGTTGCCCGTCTCGCCTCTGCATGATTCTCGCTGTCACATACTCCACCAACAAATCCTCCTGCTCTCTCTCTCTCTCTCAAGTTGCCCGTCTCGCCTCTGCATGATTCTCGCTGTCACATACTCCACCAACAAATCCTCCTGCTCTCTCTCTCTCTCTCTCAAGTTGCCCGTCTCGCCTCTGCATGATTCTCGCTGTCACATACTCCACCAACAAATCCTCCTGCTCTCTCTCTCTCTCTCTCAAGTTGCCCGTCTCGCCTCTGCATGATTCTCGCTGTCACATACTCCACCAACAAATCCTCCTGCTCTCTCTCTCTCTCTCAAGTTGCCCGTCTCGCCTCTGCATGATTCTCGCTGTCACATACTCCACCAACAAATCCTCCTGCTCTCTCTCTCTCTCTCTCAAGTTGCCCGTCTCGCCTCTGCATGATTCTCGCTGTCACATACTCCACCAACAAATCCTCCTGCTCTCTCTCTCTCTCTCAAGTTGCCCGTCTCGCCTCTGCATGATTCTCGCTGTCACATACTCCACCAACAAATCCTCCTGCTCTCTCTCTCTCTCTCTCAAGTTGCCCGTCTCGCCTCTGCATGATTCTCGCTGTCACATACTCCACCAACAAATCCTCCTGCTCTCTCTCTCTCTCTCAAGTTGCCCGTCTCGCCTCTGCATGATTCTCGCTGTCACATACTCCACCAACAAATCCTCCTGCTCTCTCTCTCTCTCTCAAGTTGCCCGTCTCGCCTCTGCATGATTCTCGCTGTCACATACTCCACCAACAAATCCTCCTGCTCTCTCTCTCTCTCTCAAGTTGCCCGTCTCGCCTCTGCATGATTCTCGCTGTCACATACTCCACCAACAAATCCTCCTGCTCTCTCTCTCTCTCTCAAGTTGCCCGTCTCGCCTCTGCATGATTCTCGCTGTCACATACTCCACCAACAAATCCTCCTGCTCTCTCTCTCTCTCTCTCAAGTTGCCCGTCTCGCCTCTGCATGATTCTCGCTGTCACATACTCCACCAACAAATCCTCCTGCTCTCTCTCTCTCTCTCAAGTTGCCCGTCTCGCCTCTGCATGATTCTCGCTGTCACATACTCCACCAACAAATCCTCCTGCTCTCTCTCTCTCTCTCTCAAGTTGCCCGTCTCGCCTCTGCATGATTCTCGCTGTCACATACTCCACCAACAAATCCTCCTGCTCTCTCTCTCTCTCTCAAGTTGCCCGTCTCGCCTCTGCATGATTCTCGCTGTCACATACTCCACCAACAAATCCTCCTGCTCTCTCTCTCTCTCTCAAGTTGCCCGTCTCGCCTCTGCATGATTCTCGCTGTCACATACTCCACCAACAAATCCTCCTGCTCTCTCTCTCTCTCAAGTTGCCCGTCTCGCCTCTGCATGATTCTCGCTGTCACATACTCCACCAACAAATCCTCCTGCTCTCTCTCTCTCTCTCTCAAGTTGCCCGTCTCGCCTCTGCATGATTCTCGCTGTCACATACTCCACCAACAAATCCTCCTGCTCTCTCTCTCTCTCTCAAGTTGCCCGTCTCGCCTCTGCATGATTCTCGCTGTCACATACTCCACCAACAAATCCTCCTGCTCTCTCTCTCTCTCTCAAGTTGCCCGTCTCGCCTCTGCATGATTCTCGCTGTCACATACTCCACCAACAAATCCTCCTGCTCTCTCTCTCTCTCTCAAGTTGCCCGTCTCGCCTCTGCATGATTCTCGCTGTCACATACTCCACCAACAAATCCTCCTGCTCTCTCTCTCTCTCTCAAGTTGCCCGTCTCGCCTCTGCATGATTCTCGCTGTCACATACTCCACCAACAAATCCTCCTGCTCTCTCTCTCTCTCTCAAGTTGCCCGTCTCGCCTCTGCATGATTCTCGCTGTCACATACTCCACCAACAAATCCTCCTGCTCTCTCTCTCTCTCTCAAGTTGCCCGTCTCGCCTCTGCATGATTCTCGCTGTCACATACTCCACCAACAAATCCTCCTGCTCTCTCTCTCTCTCTCAAGTTGCCCGTCTCGCCTCTGCATGATTCTCGCTGTCACATACTCCACCAACAAATCCTCCTGCTCTCTCTCTCTCAAGTTGCCCGTCTCGCCTCTGCATGATTCTCGCTGTCACATACTCCACCAACAAATCCTCCTGCTCTCTCTCTCTCTCAAGTTGCCCGTCTCGCCTCTGCATGATTCTCGCTGTCACATACTCCACCAACAAATCCTCCTGCTCTCTCTCTCTCTCAAGTTGCCCGTCTCGCCTCTGCATGATTCTCGCTGTCACATACTCCACCAACAAATCCTCCTGCTCTCTCTCTCTCTCTCTCTCAAGTTGCCCGTCTCGCCTCTGCATGATTCTCGCTGTCACATACTCCACCAACAAATCCTCCTGCTCTCTCTCTCTCTCAAGTTGCCCGTCTCGCCTCTGCATGATTCTCGCTGTCACATACTCCACCAACAAATCCTCCTGCTCTCTCTCTCTCTCAAGTTGCCCGTCTCGCCTCTGCATGATTCTCGCTGTCACATACTCCACCAACAAATCCTCCTGCTCTCTCTCTCTCTCTCTCAAGTTGCCCGTCTCGCCTCTGCATGATTCTCGCTGTCACATACTCCACCAACAAATCCTCCTGCTCTCTCTCTCTCTCAAGTTGCCCGTCTCGCCTCTGCATGATTCTCGCTGTCACATACTCCACCAACAAATCCTCCTGCTCTCTCTCTCTCTCTCTCAAGTTGCCCGTCTCGCCTCTGCATGATTCTCGCTGTCACATACTCCACCAACAAATCCTCCTGCTCTCTCTCTCTCTCTCTCAAGTTGCCCGTCTCGCCTCTGCATGATTCTCGCTGTCACATACTCCACCAACAAATCCTCCTGCTCTCTCTCTCTCTCTCTCTCAAGTTGCCCGTCTCGCCTCTGCATGATTCTCGCTGTCACATACTCCACCAACAAATCCTCCTGCTCTCTCTCTCTCAAGTTGCCCGTCTCGCCTCTGCATGATTCTCGCTGTCACATACTCCACCAACAAATCCTCCTGCTCTCTCTCTCTCTCAAGTTGCCCGTCTCGCCTCTGCATGATTCTCGCTGTCACATACTCCACCAACAAATCCTCCTGCTCTCTCTCTCTCTCTCTCAAGTTGCCCGTCTCGCCTCTGCATGATTCTCGCTGTCACATACTCCACCAACAAATCCTCCTGCTCTCTCTCTCTCTCTCAAGTTGCCCGTCTCGCCTCTGCATGATTCTCGCTGTCACATACTCCACCAACAAATCCTCCGTCTCTCTCTCTCTCTCTCTCTCTCAAGTTGCCCGTCTCGCCTCTGCATGATTCTCGCTGTCACATACTCCACCAACAAATCCTCCTGCTCTCTCTCTCTCTCTCTCAAGTTGCCCGTCTCGCCTCTGCATGATTCTCGCTGTCACATACTCCACCAACAAATCCTCCTGCTCTCTCTCTCTCTCAAGTTGCCCGTCTCGCCTCTGCATGATTCTCGCTGTCACATACTCCACCAACAAATCCTCCTGCTCTCTCTCTCTCTCAAGTTGCCCGTCTCGCCTCTGCATGATTCTCGCTGTCACATACTCCACCAACAAATCCTCCTGCTCTCTCTCTCTCTCTCAAGTTGCCCGTCTCGCCTCTGCATGATTCTCGCTGTCACATACTCCACCAACAAATCCTCCTGCTCTCTCTCTCTCTCTCAAGTTGCCCGTCTCGCCTCTGCATGATTCTCGCTGTCACATACTCCACCAACAAATCCTCCTGCTCTCTCTCTCTCTCTCAAGTTGCCCGTCTCGCCTCTGCATGATTCTCGCTGTCACATACTCCACCAACAAATCCTCCTGCTCTCTCTCTCTCTCTCAAGTTGCCCGTCTCGCCTCTGCATGATTCTCGCTGTCACATACTCCACCAACAAATCCTCCTGCTCTCTCTCTCTCTCTCAAGTTGCCCGTCTCGCCTCTGCATGATTCTCGCTGTCACATACTCCACCAACAAATCCTCCTGCTCTCTCTCTCTCTCTCAAGTTGCCCGTCTCGCCTCTGCATGATTCTCGCTGTCACATACTCCACCAACAAATCCTCCTGCTCTCTCTCTCTCTCAAGTTGCCCGTCTCGCCTCTGCATGATTCTCGCTGTCACATACTCCACCAACAAATCCTCCTGCTCTCTCTCTCTCTCAAGTTGCCCGTCTCGCCTCTGCATGATTCTCGCTGTCACATACTCCACCAACAAATCCTCCTGCTCTCTCTCTCTCTCTCAAGTTGCCCGTCTCGCCTCTGCATGATTCTCGCTGTCACATACTCCACCAACAAATCCTCCTGCTCTCTCTCTCTCTCAAGTTGCCCGTCTCGCCTCTGCATGATTCTCGCTGTCACATACTCCACCAACAAATCCTCCTGCTCTCTCTCTCTCTCTCAAGTTGCCCGTCTCGCCTCTGCATGATTCTCGCTGTCACATACTCCACCAACAAATCCTCCTGCTCTCTCTCTCTCTCTCAAGTTGCCCGTCTCGCCTCTGCATGATTCTCGCTGTCACATACTCCACCAACAAATCCTCCTGCTCTCTCTCTCTCTCAAGTTGCCCGTCTCGCCTCTGCATGATTCTCGCTGTCACATACTCCACCAACAAATCCTCCTGCTCTCTCTCTCTCTCAAGTTGCCCGTCTCGCCTCTGCATGATTCTCGCTGTCACATACTCCACCAACAAATCCTCCTGCTCTCTCTCTCTCTCTCAAGTTGCCCGTCTCGCCTCTGCATGATTCTCGCTGTCACATACTCCACCAACAAATCCTCCTGCTCTCTCTCTCTCTCAAGTTGCCCGTCTCGCCTCTGCATGATTCTCGCTGTCACATACTCCACCAACAAATCCTCCTGCTCTCTCTCTCTCTCAAGTTGCCCGTCTCGCCTCTGCATGATTCTCGCTGTCACATACTCCACCAACAAATCCTCCTGCTCTCTCTCTCTCTCTCAAGTTGCCCGTCTCGCCTCTGCATGATTCTCGCTGTCACATACTCCACCAACAAATCCTCCTGCTCTCTCTCTCTCTCAAGTTGCCCGTCTCGCCTCTGCATGATTCTCGCTGTCACATACTCCACCAACAAATCCTCCTGCTCTCTCTCTCTCTCTCAAGTTGCCCGTCTCGCCTCTGCATGATTCTCGCTGTCACATACTCCACCAACAAATCCTCCTGCTCTCTCTCTCTCTCTCAAGTTGCCCGTCTCGCCTCTGCATGATTCTCGCTGTCACATACTCCACCAACAAATCCTCCTGCTCTCTCTCTCTCTCAAGTTGCCCGTCTCGCCTCTGCATGATTCTCGCTGTCACATACTCCACCAACAAATCCTCCTGCTCTCTCTCTCTCTCTCTCTCTCAAGTTGCCCGTCTCGCCTCTGCATGATTCTCGCTGTCACATACTCCACCAACAAATCCTCCTGCTCTCTCTCTCTCTCTCTCTCAAGTTGCCCGTCTCGCCTCTGCATGATTCTCGCTGTCACATACTCCACCAACAAATCCTCCTGCTCTCTCTCTCTCTCTCAAGTTGCCCGTCTCGCCTCTGCATGATTCTCGCTGTCACATACTCCACCAACAAATCCTCCTGCTCTCTCTCTCTCTCTCAAGTTGCCCGTCTCGCCTCTGCATGATTCTCGCTGTCACATACTCCACCAACAAATCCTCCTGCTCTCTCTCTCTCTCTCAAGTTGCCCGTCTCGCCTCTGCATGATTCTCGCTGTCACATACTCCACCAACAAATCCTCCTGCTCTCTCTCTCTCTCAAGTTGCCCGTCTCGCCTCTGCATGATTCTCGCTGTCACATACTCCACCAACAAATCCTCCTGCTCTCTCTCTCTCTCTCAAGTTGCCCGTCTCGCCTCTGCATGATTCTCGCTGTCACATACTCCACCAACAAATCCTCCTGCTCTCTCTCTCTCTCTCTCAAGTTGCCCGTCTCGCCTCTGCATGATTCTCGCTGTCACATACTCCACCAACAAATCCTCCTGCTCTCTCTCTCTCTCTCAAGTTGCCCGTCTCGCCTCTGCATGATTCTCGCTGTCACATACTCCACCAACAAATCCTCCTGCTCTCTCTCTCTCTCTCTCAAGTTGCCCGTCTCGCCTCTGCATGATTCTCGCTGTCACATACTCCACCAACAAATCCTCCTGCTCTCTCTCTCTCTCAAGTTGCCCGTCTCGCCTCTGCATGATTCTCGCTGTCACATACTCCACCAACAAATCCTCCTGCTCTCTCTCTCTCTCTCTCAAGTTGCCCGTCTCGCCTCTGCATGATTCTCGCTGTCACATACTCCACCAACAAATCCTCCTGCTCTCTCTCTCTCTCAAGTTGCCCGTCTCGCCTCTGCATGATTCTCGCTGTCACATACTCCACCAACAAATCCTCCTGCTCTCTCTCTCTCTCAAGTTGCCCGTCTCGCCTCTGCATGATTCTCGCTGTCACATACTCCACCAACAAATCCTCCTGCTCTCTCTCTCTCTCAAGTTGCCCGTCTCGCCTCTGCATGATTCTCGCTGTCACATACTCCACCAACAAATCCTCCTGCTCTCTCTCTCTCTCAAGTTGCCCGTCTCGCCTCTGCATGATTCTCGCTGTCACATACTCCACCAACAAATCCTCCTGCTCTCTCTCTCTCTCTCAAGTTGCCCGTCTCGCCTCTGCATGATTCTCGCTGTCACATACTCCACCAACAAATCCTCCTGCTCTCTCTCTCTCTCTCAAGTTGCCCGTCTCGCCTCTGCATGATTCTCGCTGTCACATACTCCACCAACAAATCCTCCTGCTCTCTCTCTCTCTCTCAAGTTGCCCGTCTCGCCTCTGCATGATTCTCGCTGTCACATACTCCACCAACAAATCCTCCTGCTCTCTCTCTCTCTCTCTCAAGTTGCCCGTCTCGCCTCTGCATGATTCTCGCTGTCACATACTCCACCAACAAATCCTCCTGCTCTCTCTCTCTCAAGTTGCCCGTCTCGCCTCTGCATGATTCTCGCTGTCACATACTCCACCAACAAATCCTCCTGCTCTCTCTCTCTCTCTCTCAAGTTGCCCGTCTCGCCTCTGCATGATTCTCGCTGTCACATACTCCACCAACAAATCCTCCTGCTCTCTCTCTCTCTCTCTCAAGTTGCCCGTCTCGCCTCTGCATGATTCTCGCTGTCACATACTCCACCAACAAATCCTCCTGCTCTCTCTCTCTCTCTCAAGTTGCCCGTCTCGCCTCTGCATGATTCTCGCTGTCACATACTCCACCAACAAATCCTCCTGCTCTCTCTCTCTCTCTCAAGTTGCCCGTCTCGCCTCTGCATGATTCTCGCTGTCACATACTCCACCAACAAATCCTCCTGCTCTCTCTCTCTCTCTCTCAAGTTGCCCGTCTCGCCTCTGCATGATTCTCGCTGTCACATACTCCACCAACAAATCCTCCTGCTCTCTCTCTCTCTCTCTCAAGTTGCCCGTCTCGCCTCTGCATGATTCTCGCTGTCACATACTCCACCAACAAATCCTCCTGCTCTCTCTCTCTCTCTCAAGTTGCCCGTCTCGCCTCTGCATGATTCTCGCTGTCACATACTCCACCAACAAATCCTCCTGCTCTCTCTCTCTCTCTCAAGTTGCCCGTCTCGCCTCTGCATGATTCTCGCTGTCACATACTCCACCAACAAATCCTCCTGCTCTCTCTCTCTCAAGTTGCCCGTCTCGCCTCTGCATGATTCTCGCTGTCACATACTCCACCAACAAATCCTCCTGCTCTCTCTCTCTCTCTCAAGTTGCCCGTCTCGCCTCTGCATGATTCTCGCTGTCACATACTCCACCAACAAATCCTCCTGCTCTCTCTCTCTCTCAAGTTGCCCGTCTCGCCTCTGCATGATTCTCGCTGTCACATACTCCACCAACAAATCCTCCCTCTCTCTCTCTCTCTCTCAAGTTGCCCGTCTCGCCTCTGCATGATTCTCGCTGTCACATACTCCACCAACAAATCCTCCTGCTCTCTCTCTCTCTCTCTCAAGTTGCCCGTCTCGCCTCTGCATGATTCTCGCTGTCACATACTCCACCAACAAATCCTCCTGCTCTCTCTCTCTCTCTCAAGTTGCCCGTCTCGCCTCTGCATGATTCTCGCTGTCACATACTCCACCAACAAATCCTCCTGCTCTCTCTCTCTCTCTCAAGTTGCCCGTCTCGCCTCTGCATGATTCTCGCTGTCACATACTCCACCAACAAATCCTCCTGCTCTCTCTCTCTCTCAAGTTGCCCGTCTCGCCTCTGCATGATTCTCGCTGTCACATACTCCACCAACAAATCCTCCTGCTCTCTCTCTCTCTCTCAAGTTGCCCGTCTCGCCTCTGCATGATTCTCGCTGTCACATACTCCACCAACAAATCCTCCTGCTCTCTCTCTCTCTCAAGTTGCCCGTCTCGCCTCTGCATGATTCTCGCTGTCACATACTCCACCAACAAATCCTCCTGCTCTCTCTCTCTCTCTCTCTCTCAAGTTGCCCGTCTCGCCTCTGCATGATTCTCGCTGTCACATACTCCACCAACAAATCCTCCTGCTCTCTCTCTCTCTCTCTCTCAAGTTGCCCGTCTCGCCTCTGCATGATTCTCGCTGTCACATACTCCACCAACAAATCCTCCTGCTCTCTCTCTCTCTCAAGTTGCCCGTCTCGCCTCTGCATGATTCTCGCTGTCACATACTCCACCAACAAATCCTCCTGCTCTCTCTCTCTCTCTCAAGTTGCCCGTCTCGCCTCTGCATGATTCTCGCTGTCACATACTCCACCAACAAATCCTCCTGCTCTCTCTCTCTCAAGTTGCCCGTCTCGCCTCTGCATGATTCTCGCTGTCACATACTCCACCAACAAATCCTCCTGCTCTCTCTCTCTCTCAAGTTGCCCGTCTCGCCTCTGCATGATTCTCGCTGTCACATACTCCACCAACAAATCCTCCTGCTCTCTCTCTCTCTCTCAAGTTGCCCGTCTCGCCTCTGCATGATTCTCGCTGTCACATACTCCACCAACAAATCCTCCTGCTCTCTCTCTCTCTCTCAAGTTGCCCGTCTCGCCTCTGCATGATTCTCGCTGTCACATACTCCACCAACAAATCCTCCTGCTCTCTCTCTCTCTCTCAAGTTGCCCGTCTCGCCTCTGCATGATTCTCGCTGTCACATACTCCACCAACAAATCCTCCTGCTCTCTCTCTCTCTCTCAAGTTGCCCGTCTCGCCTCTGCATGATTCTCGCTGTCACATACTCCACCAACAAATCCTCCTGCTCTCTCTCTCTCTCAAGTTGCCCGTCTCGCCTCTGCATGATTCTCGCTGTCACATACTCCACCAACAAATCCTCCTGCTCTCTCTCTCTCTCTCAAGTTGCCCGTCTCGCCTCTGCATGATTCTCGCTGTCACATACTCCACCAACAAATCCTCCTGCTCTCTCTCTCTCTCAAGTTGCCCGTCTCGCCTCTGCATGATTCTCGCTGTCACATACTCCACCAACAAATCCTCCTGCTCTCTCTCTCTCTCTCAAGTTGCCCGTCTCGCCTCTGCATGATTCTCGCTGTCACATACTCCACCAACAAATCCTCCTGCTCTCTCTCTCTCTCTCAAGTTGCCCGTCTCGCCTCTGCATGATTCTCGCTGTCACATACTCCACCAACAAATCCTCCTGCTCTCTCTCTCTCTCTCAAGTTGCCCGTCTCGCCTCTGCATGATTCTCGCTGTCACATACTCCACCAACAAATCCTCCTGCTCTCTCTCTCTCTCAAGTTGCCCGTCTCGCCTCTGCATGATTCTCGCTGTCACATACTCCACCAACAAATCCTCCTGCTCTCTCTCTCTCTCTCAAGTTGCCCGTCTCGCCTCTGCATGATTCTCGCTGTCACATACTCCACCAACAAATCCTCCTGCTCTCTCTCTCTCTCTCAAGTTGCCCGTCTCGCCTCTGCATGATTCTCGCTGTCACATACTCCACCAACAAATCCTCCTGCTCTCTCTCTCTCTCTCAAGTTGCCCGTCTCGCCTCTGCATGATTCTCGCTGTCACATACTCCACCAACAAATCCTCCTGCTCTCTCTCTCTCTCTCAAGTTGCCCGTCTCGCCTCTGCATGATTCTCGCTGTCACATACTCCACCAACAAATCCTCCTGCTCTCTCTCTCTCTCTCAAGTTGCCCGTCTCGCCTCTGCATGATTCTCGCTGTCACATACTCCACCAACAAATCCTCCTGCTCTCTCTCTCTCTCTCAAGTTGCCCGTCTCGCCTCTGCATGATTCTCGCTGTCACATACTCCACCAACAAATCCTCCTGCTCTCTCTCTCTCTCTCTCAAGTTGCCCGTCTCGCCTCTGCATGATTCTCGCTGTCACATACTCCACCAACAAATCCTCCTGCTCTCTCTCTCTCTCTCAAGTTGCCCGTCTCGCCTCTGCATGATTCTCGCTGTCACATACTCCACCAACAAATCCTCCTGCTCTCTCTCTCTCTCTCAAGTTGCCCGTCTCGCCTCTGCATGATTCTCGCTGTCACATACTCCACCAACAAATCCTCCTGCTCTCTCTCTCTCAAGTTGCCCGTCTCGCCTCTGCATGATTCTCGCTGTCACATACTCCACCAACAAATCCTCCTGCTCTCTCTCTCTCTCTCAAGTTGCCCGTCTCGCCTCTGCATGATTCTCGCTGTCACATACTCCACCAACAAATCCTCCTGCTCTCTCTCTCTCTCTCTCTCAAGTTGCCCGTCTCGCCTCTGCATGATTCTCGCTGTCACATACTCCACCAACAAATCCTCCTGCTCTCTCTCTCTCTCTCTCAAGTTGCCCGTCTCGCCTCTGCATGATTCTCGCTGTCACATACTCCACCAACAAATCCTCCTGCTCTCTCTCTCTCTCTCAAGTTGCCCGTCTCGCCTCTGCATGATTCTCGCTGTCACATACTCCACCAACAAATCCTCCTGCTCTCTCTCTCTCTCTCAAGTTGCCCGTCTCGCCTCTGCATGATTCTCGCTGTCACATACTCCACCAACAAATCCTCCTGCTCTCTCTCTCTCTCTCTCTCAAGTTGCCCGTCTCGCCTCTGCATGATTCTCGCTGTCACATACTCCACCAACAAATCCTCCTGCTCTCTCTCTCTCTCTCAAGTTGCCCGTCTCGCCTCTGCATGATTCTCGCTGTCACATACTCCACCAACAAATCCTCCTGCTCTCTCTCTCTCAAGTTGCCCGTCTCGCCTCTGCATGATTCTCGCTGTCACATACTCCACCAACAAATCCTCCTGCTCTCTCTCTCTCTCTCTCTCTCAAGTTGCCCGTCTCGCCTCTGCATGATTCTCGCTGTCACATACTCCACCAACAAATCCTCCTGCTCTCTCTCTCTCTCTCAAGTTGCCCGTCTCGCCTCTGCATGATTCTCGCTGTCACATACTCCACCAACAAATCCTCCTGCTCTCTCTCTCTCTCTCAAGTTGCCCGTCTCGCCTCTGCATGATTCTCGCTGTCACATACTCCACCAACAAATCCTCCTGCTCTCTCTCTCTCTCAAGTTGCCCGTCTCGCCTCTGCATGATTCTCGCTGTCACATACTCCACCAACAAATCCTCCTGCTCTCTCTCTCTCTCTCAAGTTGCCCGTCTCGCCTCTGCATGATTCTCGCTGTCACATACTCCACCAACAAATCCTCCTGCTCTCTCTCTCTCTCTCAAGTTGCCCGTCTCGCCTCTGCATGATTCTCGCTGTCACATACTCCACCAACAAATCCTCCTGCTCTCTCTCTCTCTCTCAAGTTGCCCGTCTCGCCTCTGCATGATTCTCGCTGTCACATACTCCACCAACAAATCCTCCTGCTCTCTCTCTCTCTCTCTCAAGTTGCCCGTCTCGCCTCTGCATGATTCTCGCTGTCACATACTCCACCAACAAATCCTCCTGCTCTCTCTCTCTCTCTCTCAAGTTGCCCGTCTCGCCTCTGCATGATTCTCGCTGTCACATACTCCACCAACAAATCCTCCTGCTCTCTCTCTCTCTCTCAAGTTGCCCGTCTCGCCTCTGCATGATTCTCGCTGTCACATACTCCACCAACAAATCCTCCTGCTCTCTCTCTCTCTCTCAAGTTGCCCGTCTCGCCTCTGCATGATTCTCGCTGTCACATACTCCACCAACAAATCCTCCTGCTCTCTCTCTCTCTCAAGTTGCCCGTCTCGCCTCTGCATGATTCTCGCTGTCACATACTCCACCAACAAATCCTCCTGCTCTCTCTCTCTCTCAAGTTGCCCGTCTCGCCTCTGCATGATTCTCGCTGTCACATACTCCACCAACAAATCCTCCTGCTCTCTCTCTCTCTCTCTCAAGTTGCCCGTCTCGCCTCTGCATGATTCTCGCTGTCACATACTCCACCAACAAATCCTCCTGCTCTCTCTCTCTCTCTCAAGTTGCCCGTCTCGCCTCTGCATGATTCTCGCTGTCACATACTCCACCAACAAATCCTCCTGCTCTCTCTCTCTCTCAAGTTGCCCGTCTCGCCTCTGCATGATTCTCGCTGTCACATACTCCACCAACAAATCCTCCTGCTCTCTCTCTCTCTCAAGTTGCCCGTCTCGCCTCTGCATGATTCTCGCTGTCACATACTCCACCAACAAATCCTCCTGCTCTCTCTCTCTCTCTCAAGTTGCCCGTCTCGCCTCTGCATGATTCTCGCTGTCACATACTCCACCAACAAATCCTCCTGCTCTCTCTCTCTCTCAAGTTGCCCGTCTCGCCTCTGCATGATTCTCGCTGTCACATACTCCACCAACAAATCCTCCTGCTCTCTCTCTCTCTCAAGTTGCCCGTCTCGCCTCTGCATGATTCTCGCTGTCACATACTCCACCAACAAATCCTCCTGCTCTCTCTCTCTCTCTCAAGTTGCCCGTCTCGCCTCTGCATGATTCTCGCTGTCACATACTCCACCAACAAATCCTCCTGCTCTCTCTCTCTCTCTCAAGTTGCCCGTCTCGCCTCTGCATGATTCTCGCTGTCACATACTCCACCAACAAATCCTCCTGCTCTCTCTCTCTCTCAAGTTGCCCGTCTCGCCTCTGCATGATTCTCGCTGTCACATACTCCACCAACAAATCCTCCTGCTCTCTCTCTCTCTCAAGTTGCCCGTCTCGCCTCTGCATGATTCTCGCTGTCACATACTCCACCAACAAATCCTCCTGCTCTCTCTCTCTCTCTCTCAAGTTGCCCGTCTCGCCTCTGCATGATTCTCGCTGTCACATACTCCACCAACAAATCCTCCTGCTCTCTCTCTCTCTCTCAAGTTGCCCGTCTCGCCTCTGCATGATTCTCGCTGTCACATACTCCACCAACAAATCCTCCTGCTCTCTCTCTCTCTCTCTCTCTCTCTCTCAAGTTGCCCGTCTCGCCTCTGCATGATTCTCGCTGTCACATACTCCACCAACAAATCCTCCTGCTCTCTCTCTCTCTCTCAAGTTGCCCGTCTCGCCTCTGCATGATTCTCGCAGTCACATACTCCACCAACAAATCCTCTCTCTCTCTCTCTCTCAAGTTGCCCGTCTCGCCTCTGCATGATTCTCGCTGTCACATACTCCACCAACAAATCCTCCTGCTCTCTCTCTCTCTCTCAAGTTGCCCGTCTCGCCTCTGCATGATTCTCGCTGTCACATACTCCACCAACAAATCCTCCTGCTCTCTCTCTCTCTCTCTGAAGTTGCCCGTCTCGCCTCTGCATGATTCTCGCTGTCACATACTCCACCAACAAATCCTCCTGCTCTCTCTCTCTCTCTCAAGTTGCCCGTCTCGCCTCTGCATGATTCTCGCTGTCACATACTCCACCAACAAATCCTCCTGCTCTCTCTCTCTCTCAAGTTGCCCGTCTCGCCTCTGCATGATTCTCGCTGTCACATACTCCACCAACAAATCCTCCTGCTCTCTCTCTCTCTCTCTCTCTCTCAAGTTGCCCGTCTCGCCTCTGCATGATTCTCGCTGTCATATACTCCACCAACAAATCCTCCTGCTCTCTCTCTCTCTCTCAAGTTGCCCGTCTCGCCTCTGCATGATTCTCGCTGTCACATACTCCACCAACAAATCCTCCTGCTCTCTCTCTCTCTCAAGTTGCCCGTCTCGCCTCTGCATGATTCTCGCTGTCACATACTCCACCAACAAATCCTCCTGCTCTCTCTCTCTCTCAAGTTGCCCGTCTCGCCTCTGCATGATTCTCGCTGTCACATACTCCACCAACAAATCCTCCTGCTCTCTCTCTCTCTCAAGTTGCCCGTCTCGCCTCTGCATGATTCTCGCTGTCACATACTCCACCAACAAATCCTCCTGCTCTCTCTCTCTCTCTCTCAAGTTGCCCGTCTCGCCTCTGCATGATTCTCGCTGTCACATACTCCACCAACAAATCCTCCTGCTCTCTCTCTCTCTCTCTCAAGTTGCCCGTCTCGCCTCTGCATGATTCTCGCTGTCACATACTCCACCAACAAATCCTCCTGCTCTCTCTCTCTCTCTCTCTCTCTCAAGTTGCCCGTCTCGCCTCTGCATGATTCTCGCTGTCACATACTCCACCAACAAATCCTCCTTCTCTCTCTCTCTCTCTCAAGTTGCCCGTCTCGCCTCTGCATGATTCTCGCTGTCACATACTCCACCAACAAATCCTCGTGCTCTCTCTCTCTCTCTCAAGTTGCCCGTCTCGCCTCTGCATGATTCTCGCTGTCACATACTCCACCAACAAATCCTCCTGCTCTCTCTCTCTCTCTCTCAAGTTGCCCGTCTCGCCTCTGCATGATTCTCGCTGTCACATACTCCACCAACAAATCCTCCTGCTCTCTCTCTCTCTCTCTGAAGTTGCCCGTCTCGCCTCTGCATGATTCTCGCTGTCACATACTCCACCAACAAATCCTCCTGCTCTCTCTCTCTCTCAAGTTGCCCGTCTCGCCTCTGCATGATTCTCGCTGTCACATACTCCACCAACAAATCCTCCTGCTCTCTCTCTCTCTCTCAAGTTGCCCGTCTCGCCTCTGCATGATTCTCGCTGTCACATACTCCACCAACAAATCCTCCTGCTCTCTCTCTCTCTCTCAAGTTGCCCGTCTCGCCTCTGCATGATTCTCGCTGTCACATACTCCACCAACAAATCCTCCTGCTCTCTCTCTCTCTCTCTCTCTCTCTCTCTCAAGTTGCCCGTCTCGCCTCTGCATGATTCTCGCTGTCACATACTCCACCAACAAATCCTCCTTCTCTCTCCCTCTCTCTCAAGTTGCCCGTATCGCCTCTTTATGATTCTCTTTATCACATAATCCACCAACAAATCCTCTCTCTCTCTCTCTCTCAAGTTGCCCGTCTCGCCTCTGCATGATTCTCGCTGTCACATACTCCACCAACAAATCCTCCTGCTCTCTCTCTCTCTCTCAAGTTGCCCGTCTCGCCTCTGCATGATTCTCGCTGTCACATACTCCACCAACAAATCCTCCTGCTCTCTCTCTCTCTCTCTCTCTGAAGTTGCCCGTCTCGCCTCTGCATGATTCTCGCTGTCACATACTCCACCAACAAATCCTCCAGCTCTCTCTCTCTCTCTCAAGTTGCCCGTCTCGCCTCTGCATGATTCTCGCTGTCACATACTCCACCAACAAATCCTCCTGCTCTCTCTCTCTCTCAAGTTGCCCGTCTCGCCTCTGCATGATTCTCGCTGTCACATACTCCACCAACAAATCCTCCTGCTCTCTCTCTCTCTCTCTCTCAAGTTGCCCGTCTCGCCTCTGCATGATTCTCGCTGTCACATACTCCACCAACAAATCCTCCTGCTCTCTCTCTCTCTCTCAAGTTGCCCGTCTCGCCTCTGCATGATTCTCGCTGTCACATACTCCACCAACAAATCCTCCTGCTCTCTCTCTCTCTCAAGGTTCCCGTCTCGCCTCTGCATGATTCTCGCTGTCACATACTCCACCAACAAATCCTCCTGCTCTCTCTCTCTCTCAAGTTGCCCGTCTCGCCTCTGCATGATTCTCGCTGTCACATACTCCACCAACAAATCCTCCTGCTCTCTCTCTCTCTCAAGTTGCCCGTCTCGCCTCTGCATGATTCTCGCTGTCACATACTCCACCAACAAATCCTCCTGCTCTCTCTCTCTCTCTCTCAAGTTGCCCGTCTCGCCTCTGCATGATTCTCGCTGTCACATACTCCACCAACAAATCCTCCTGCTCTCTCTCTCTCTCTCAAGTTGCCCGTCTCGCCTCTGCATGATTCTCGCTGTCACATACTCCACCAACAAATCCTCCTGCTCTCTCTCTCTCTCTCTCTCTCTCTCTCTCTCTCAAGTTGCCCGTCTCGCCTCTGCATGATTCTCGCTGTCACATACTCCACCAACAAATCCTCCTTCTCTCTCTCTCTCTCTCAAGTTGCCCGTATCGCCTCTTTGTGATTCTCTTTGTCACATACTCCACCAACAAATCCTCTCTCTCTCTCTCTCTCAAGTTGCCCGTCTCGCCTCTGCATGATTCTCGCTGTCACATACTCCACCAACAAATCCTCCTGCTCTCTCTCTCTCTCTCTCTCAAGTTGCCCGTCTCGCCTCTGCATGATTCTCGCTGTCACATACTCCACCAACAAATCCTCCTGCTCTCTCTCTCTCTCTCTCTGAAGTTGCCTGTCTCGCCTCTGCATGATTCTCGCTGTCACATACTCCACCAACAAATCCTCCTGCTCTCTCTCTCTCTCTCTCTCTCTCTCTCTCTCAAGTTGCCCGTCTCGCCTCTGCATGATTCTCGCTGTCACATACTCCACCAACAAATCCTCCTGCTCTCTCTCTCTCTCAAGTTGCCCGTCTCGCCTCTGCATGATTCTCGCTGTCACATACTCCACCAACAAATCCTCCTGCTCTCTCTCTCTCTCTCTCTCTCAAGTTGCCCGTCTCGCCTCTGCATGATTCTCGCTGTCATATACTCCACCAACAAATCCTCCTGCTCTCTCTCTCAAGTTGCCCGTCTCGCCTCTGCATGATTCTCGCTGTCACATACTCCACCAACAAATCCTCCTGCTCTCTCTCTCTCTCAAGGTTCCCGTCTCGCCTCTGCATGATTCTCGCTGTCACATACTCCACCAACAAATCCTCCTGCTCTCTCTCTCTCTCAAGTTGCCCGTCTCGCCTCTGCATGATTCTCGCTGTCACATACTCCACCAACAAATCCTCCTGCTCTCTCTCTCTCAAGTTGCCCGTCTCGCCTCTGCATGATTCTCGCTGTCACATACTCCACCAACAAATCCTCCTGCTCTCTCTCTCTCTCAAGTTGCCCGTCTCGCCTCTGCATGATTCTCGCTGTCATATACTCCACCAACAAATCCTGCTGCTCTCTCTCTCTCTCTCAAGTTGCCCGTCTCGCCTCTGCATGATTCTCGCTGTCACATACTCCACCAACAAATCCTCCTGCTCTCTCTCTCAAGTTGCCCGTCTCGCCTCTGCATGATTCTCGCTGTCACATACTCCACCAACAAATCCTCCCTCTCTCTCTCTCTCTTCTCAAGTTGCCCGTCTCGCCTCTGCATGATTCTCGCTGTCACATACTCCACCAACAAATCCTCCTGCTCTCTCTCTCTCTCTCTCACAAGTTGCCCGTCTCGCCTCTGCATGATTCTCGCTGTCACATACTCCACCAACAAATCCTCCTGCTCTCTCTCTCTCTCTCAAGTTGCCCGTCTCGCCTCTGCATGATTCTCGCTGTCACATACTCCACCAACAAATCCTCCTGCTCTCTCTCTCTCTCTCTCAAGTTGCCCGTCTCGCCTCTGCATGATTCTCGCTGTCACATACTCCACCAACAAATCCTCCTGCTTTCTCTCTCTCTCTCAAGTTGCCCGTCTCGCCTCTACATGATTCTCGCTGTCACATACACCACCAACAAATCCTCCTGCTCTCTCTCTCTCTCTCAAGTTGCCCGTCTCGCCTCTGCATGATTCTCGCTGTCACATACTCCACCAACAAATCCTCCTGCTCTCTCTCTCTCTCAAGTTGCCCGTCTCGCCTCTGCATGATTCTCGCTGTCACATACTCCACCAACAAATCCTCCTGCTCTCTCTCTCTCTCTCAAGTTGCCCGTCTCGCCTCTGCATGATTCTCGCTGTCACATACTCCACCAACAAATCCTCCTGCTCTCTCTCTCTCTCTCAAGTTGCCCGTCTCGCCTCTGCATGATTCTCGCTGTCACATACTCCACCAACAAATCCTCCTGCTCTCTCTCTCTCAAGTTGCCCGTCTCGCCTCTGCATGATTCTCGCTGTCACATACTCCACCAACAAATCCTCCTGCTCTCTCTCTCAAGTTGCCCGTCTCGCCTCTGCATGATTCTCGCTGTCACATACTCCACCAACAAATCCTCCTGCTCTCTCTCTCTCTCTCTCTCTCTCTCTCTCTCAAGTTGCCCGTCTCGCCTCTGCATGATTCTCGCTGTCACATACTCCACCAACAAATCCTCTCTCTCTCTTTCTCTCTCAAGTTGCCCGTCTCGCCTCTGCATGATTCTCGCTGTCACATACTCCACCAACAAATCCTCCTGCTCTCTCTCTCTCTCAAGTTGCCCGTCTCGCCTCTGCATGATTCTCGCTGTCACATACTCCACCAACAAATCCTCCTGCTCTCTCTCTCTCTCTCTCTCTCTCTCTCAAGTTGCCCGTCTCGCGTCTGCATGATTCTCGCTGTCATATACTCCACCAACAAATCCTCCTTCTCTCTCTCTCAAGTTGCCCGTCTCGCCTCTGCATGATTCTCGCTGTCACATACTCCACCAACAAATCCTCCTGCTCTCTCTCTCTCTCAAGTTGCCCGTCTCGCCTCTGCATGATTCTCGCTGTCACATACTCCACCAACAAATCCTCCTGCTCTCTCTCTCTCTCTCTCAAGTTGCCCGTCTCGCCTCTGCATGATTCTCGCTGTCACATACTCCACCAACAAATCCTCCTGCTCTCTCTCTCTCTCTCTCTCAAGTTGCCCGTCTCGCCTCTGCATGATTCTCGCTGTCACATACTCCACCAACAAATCCTCCTGCTCTCTCTCTCTCAAGTTGCCCGTCTCGCCTCTGCATGATTCTCGCTGTCATATACTCCACCAACAAATCCTCCTGCGCTCTCTCTCTCTCTCAAGTTGCCCGTCTCGCCTCTGCATGATTCTCGCTGTCATATACTCCACCAACAAATCCTCCTGCTCTCTCTCTCTCTCAAGTTGCCCGTCTCGCCTCTGCATGATTCTCGCTGTCACATACTCCACCAACAAATCCTCCCTCTCTCTCTCTCTCTCTCTTCTCAAGTTGCCCGTCTCGCCTCTGCATGATTCTCGCTGTCACATACTCCACCAACAAATCCTCCTGCTCTCTCTCTCTCTCTCAAGTTGCCCGTCTCGCCTCTGCATGATTCTCGCTGTCACATACTCCACCAACAAATCCTCCTGCTCTCTCTCTCTCTCTCTCAAGTTGCCCGTCTCGCCTCTGCATGATTCTCGCTGTCACATACTCCACCAACAAATCCTCCTGCTCTCTCTCTCTCTCTCTCTCAAGTTGCCCGTCTCGCCTCTGCATGATTCTCGCTGTCACATACTCCACCAACAAATCCTCCTGCTCTCTCTCTCTCTTCTCAAGTTGCCCGTCTCGCCTCTGCATGATTCTCGCTGTCACATACTCCACCAACAAATCCTCCTGCTCTCTCTCTCTCTCTCTCAAGTTGCCCGTCTCGCCTCTGCATGATTCTCGCTGTCACATACTCCACCAACAAATCCTCCTGCTCTCTCTCTCTCTCTCAAGTTGCCCGTCTCGCCTCTGCATGATTCTCGCTGTCACATACTCCACCAACAAATCCTCCTGCTCTCTCTCTCTCTCTCAAGTTGCCCGTCTCGCCTCTGCATGATTCTCGCTGTCACATACTCCACCAACAAATCCTCCTGCTCTCTCTCTCTCAAGTTGCCCGTCTCGCCTCTGCATGATTCTCGCTGTCACATACTCCACCAACAAATCCTCCTGCTCTCTCTCTCTCTCAAGTTGCCCGTCTCGCCTCTGCATGATTCTCGCTGTCACATACTCCACCAAAAATTCCTCCTGCTCCCTCTCTCTCTCTCTCTCAAGTTGCCCGTCTCGCCTCTGCATGATTCTCGCTGTCACATACTCCACCAACAAATCCTCCCTCTCTCTCTCTCTCTCTCAAGTTGCCCGTCTCGCCTCTGCATGATTCTCGCTGTCATATACTCCACCAACAAATCCTCCTGCTCTCTTTCTCTCTCTCAAGTTGCCCGTCTCGCCTCTGCATGATTCTCGCTGTCACATACTCCACCAACAAATCCTCCTGCTCTCTCTCTCTCTCAAGTTGCCCGTCTCGCCTCTGCATGATTCTCGCTGTCACATACTCCACCAACAAATCCTCCTGCTCTCTCTCTCTCTCTCAAGTTGCCCGTCTCGCCTCTGCATGATTCTCGCTGTCACATACTCCACCAACAAATCCTCCTGCTCTCTCTCTCTCTCTCTGTCTCTCTCAAGTTGCCCGTCTCGCCTCTGCATGATTCTCTTTATCACATAATCCACCAACAAATCCTCCCTCTCTCTCTCTCTCAAGTTGCCCGTCTCGCCTCTGCATGATTCTCGCTGTCACATACTCCACCAACAAATCCTCCTGCTCTCTCTCTCTCTCAAGTTGCCCGTCTCGCCTCTGCATGATTCTCGCTGTCACATACTCCACCAACAAATCCTCCTGCTCTCTCTCTCAAGTTGCCCGTCTCGCCTCTGCATGATTCTCGCTGTCACATACTCCACCAACAAATCCTCCTGCTCTCTGTCTCTCTCTCAAGTTGCCCGTCTCGCCTCTGCATGATTCTCTCTGTCACATACTCTACCAACAAATCCTCCCTCTCTCTCTCTCTCTCAAGTTGCCCGTCTCGCCTCTGCATGATTCTCGCTGTCATATACTCCACCAACAAATCCTCCTGCTCTCTCTCTCTCTCTCAAGTTGCCCGTCTCGCCTCTGCATGATTCTCGCTGTCACATACTCCACCAACAAATCCTCCTGCTCTCTCTCTCTCAAGTTGCCCGTCTCGCCTCTGCATGATTCTCGCTGTCACATACTCCACCAACAAATCCTCCTGCTCTCTCTCTCTCAAGTTGCCCGTCTCGCCTCTGCATGATTCTCGCTGTCACATACTCCACCAACAAATCCTCCTGCTCTCTCTCTCAAGTTGCCCGTCTCGCCTCTGCATGATTCTCGCTGTCATATACTCCACCAACAAATCCTCCTGCTCTCTCTCTCTCAAGCTGCCCCTCTCGCCTCTGCGTGACGACAGGCAAATACTTTAAGAGCAGACCTGCATCCATTGTAGTTTGCAACGTCGAAGTTCATGCAAACTCAAGTCTCCGGTGAATTCACTTCCGCACTGACCTTCGTGAGCGTTCAAACGGCTGTCTTAAGGGCCTCGTGTTGTGATGCTCAATAAAAGCGGTTTCGCAAGGGAATCATTCTATGCTGCAAATCTGAGAAAACTGGATCGTAACACAAACAACGTGTTGGCATGGAGTTAGCGACACGAATTTAACTTTGAGTTTCTTGACAGACACTTCAAATGTCACCTTTTGGCAGGCTAATTCTTCCTATCCAAAAAGCCTTCGAAATACAGGCCATCCGCGACCTTTCCGACTCTCCACTCATTCAGATATTTTTGTGAATAGTGAGGGTAATTTTGCGATGAAGTGCTTTCTCTAATACATTCTCTTATTAGATGAAGTCCATCACACCACGTCTCTTCAGAATGTTAAACTTCTATAGTTGCAAAACTCAACTTCTTCATAAAAAAAGGAAAATTTGAATAATCTCTGATGAATTCTTGCTGTGAAAATGTCACTCAATTATTCCTTCTTTTGAAGACTGAATAGAACACAGTTGGTAGACCGACTGGGAAGGTGAGACGGCAAATTTGGAACTTATAACAAAGGAGCAGACTGATCAGTAAGAGAGTGAAAAGGATGCAACCCTCTTTAGATATGACTTCTCAGACAACTGGTTCAGACAAATTTAGACGTGATCAAATGTCAACAGAAATATCGTCGAATAAAATGCTACAATATGCTACAAAAAGATACGTCGGTACGACGTCGGAAACCGAAGCCTCATTATAAAAAAGACACCGTAGGCCTCCTATCTGCTATTTCACAAGTAGGATGTCTATGGAATTACATGAAAACGTCAATTGATCAGGAATTAAGTGTTATATACATGTATTTTCCTTTCCCTTTCTGAAGCTTGTTTGAGTAATCAATATCATCACAATCATATCCGCACGTCTTCATGTCTTCAATGTCTTGCTACAATTAACTCAATCAAAAAAGCCATTTTTATCATAATTTCTGCATAAATTCAAAGAAATGAGGTCAGAATTAGCATTTAAAGGGTCAAAAAAATTTCCCGACCTTTTTCCGACTACCATACCTCGTTCCGACGTCTTTCCGGCGAATCTTTTTGTAGTGGGAAGTATCTCTAGAATCACACACATCGCATCCATCGGAAGTAAATCGATGGTTAAGCAAAATGCATGTAAAAAATGTGTAGAAGCAAAATTGAATTGATGAAAATTAAGGAGATCGTTGAGGTAAAGCGAAGTTTTCACTTCAGAAATCCTCTTCGTTTGTAGCAATGATGGCATGAAAAATGCGTGCATAAAGGGATTTTACTGAAGAAAACGCAAAAGAGATGATGTCTCACAGTGCTTAATTTTGAATTAATTTGGCAAATGTTGACGTTCAAATTTATGGCACATCGAAGTATTATCCATAGATGAGACAGTGGAGGAGGCACTCCGCTAAGTAGGTTTCCGATACGTGGGTTTCCGTTGACTGGGCTGATATGGAGATAGACCGCACATCATAAATTGGAAAGAAATGCTTGTGTTTCTCAAATGTCTCAAATGAAAATGAATCAAATGTCAATGCGCACCAATTATTTAAGTATTTTGAATATATCATGGCCCTTCACATTGGCTGAAATTCTACCAGAGGAAGATTTAGCAATTAGTTAACACACGAGCCATAAATGGTAGACTTCATTTGAGAGACTTCATGGTAGGCGCATGTGAAATTATATCTAAATCATCTTTTTTGGGTTGCTTGTAAGAATAGGACGTATTGATTGGCCCTTTGGAAAGGCCGAAATGGCATTCAACTAAGTTCAGATTAGGACACCAACTTGATCAGCTAAGAAGACGTCTACTCGCTCTGTTTGCTCCAGAGTTCGAACCGAGCATACTTTCAAAGCCCAAGTCCGGGCCGGCCCATTGATCTTAAACTCTCGGCCCTTCTCAAGCTCATGCCCTATTCAAGCCCACTAATTCCCATTACATAAGGATGATCAAGTTCACGCAGTGCATTCATTATACAAGTCAATAGTCCCACTATGATGAAGGCGACTGCCATTTGAAGCCAATGTGAGATGTCATATTGATATCATAGTAGAGTATTATTTGCTACATAAATGCTAGGCGTATTATCTAGAACAGCTTCGTACAGGCTGCACATGCACTGAATATCAATGAAGCGCATCATTCTGCACAGCATCTCTCGTATTGCTAAAATATTGGCCTAAATATCGTTAACAGTGGCGATAACACTGCATTCAAAACTTTTGCTTGACTCTCAGAGGCGGGAGGTTGTCCTCTTCACTCCTCTTGCAAATTCTTAGTCACAAACTACTTAAATCGTTGTTAAATTCGTTCCGCAATATTCACAGCATTTGAAGTCCGACCCTCAAACCTGAGGAGGATGCAACAAACGAGGAGTAAGTAAGAGCAAGAATAATTTATTCTTACCAGAAAAAACGCAATAGGATACTAATTAACCTACTATGTTCAGACGCCTACAGATGTGCCTGTGAAGGAGGTACAGACATAATGGCTATCAGCCAATCAGGTATATCGTCTGCTACCACTGTTAAAAGTGAGTTTGTATGAACAATAAAACAACAGATTTTTTAACTGCCATTTACATGGCTTTATTAAACTGTCTTTATTGTTTAATGGAAGGTTAAACAGATCACGTGTTATAGGATCACCCCACTATCTTCAAACAGGCTGAAAATTTTACGCCTGCTCATTTCTTCAAACTTAATTCTGAGAGTTTAATTAATTAAATGAAAATCATCATCCTCTAGGAATCTCAGTTCCAACTACATGAAATAAACTAAAATTAGGCCTACTGTACAAAATATAATTGTAATGAATAAATTTGTAATGAACTTTGAAGAAAAGAAAAAAGAAAATAAAATACATGTGAAACTACAGTATGGGTACTGAACTTGCTAGAATCGACCTACAACGTCTCACCTGGAACTACTCCATAAAGAAAATGAAATAAGGAACTAGACTTGTTATAAATGGACCAATTGGTGTCTAACTATTCATGAAATTTAATCTATTTCTCAAGAGGACCGGTCTGTGTCCCTTCATATCTAGCCTTAATTCGCAAACAATTATGACAAGCGTAATCTGCATACGACGGAAGATGCTATCAATCACCTATTTCACTGCAGATGGGAAAGGAGATAATTATTCACGTTGTTACCTAACTTTCTATAGAAAATAAGCTAACCAAGAAATTATCAAAGTGTAGATCGTGCTAACAATTAAAATACAGAAAAAAAGGAAAGTGATGAGTGATAAATTCTGAAAGATTAACTGCTGAAATTCATTAGTGAAGATCGACTGTAATGGAATATTGAAATTGTAACAAAAGAAAAAATGACAATAATAAGGAAAAAATTGAATGAATGAATAAATAAATTAAAAAAGGAAGGAAATAAGCAGCACAAATGAAAATTATTATGTAAAAAATCAAAATCTGAATAAATAAATAAAATTGATAGTCACAAGAAACTAGTGTAAAATAAATGAGTAGACTGCAACAAAAAAACTAGTGCAAACAAATAATATAATACATACTGAAAATAAAATGAAATTAAATTGAATTTAGTCCTTAAAAGGACTGGTTTTGCGTTCCCTGTACCAGCTAGGTGTCATCAGCAGGAACTCAGGTAGGATTCGTGTTTCGGCCCCAATTCCTGAACACTCAAACCCACCTGAGCGGGGCCCTGCACAGTAAAACTGTACAGCTTCCACAAAGTCAAAAGTCGGGTTAGTCACAATCGGTATAAGTCAAAATCGGCAAAAAAAGAAAATCTGATTATTCGGTTAGCAGAAAACTGAACTTAGAAAATTGTCTAGCCGAATACAGCCCAAATTTCAAAAGCTCTTTATGCCTGTGTAAACATCTTTCTGCATTATTGATTAAAGAATCTTGATTATAACCTCTAGCTACTAATAATCTGAAGGTCGAAGAAGCTTTTTTCACGAAATCATCAAAGGATGAACAAATTCGACCATATCTTATAAGTTGTCCGTTAAATACTTGGCTACCCATTTTGTACGGGATTGTATTTTCTGGGAATGTTAGGAGTGTAACAGCAAAGTTAAAATCGTCTACTGTATGATACACAGAAGTTCGTAAACCATCATTAGTAATGCTCAATTCAACATCTAGGTATTCAACCTCTTTGTTATTACTACCACTTCTGCTCGCTTCCAAGCTACTGGGGTAAATATGCTTTATAATCTGGTTAAAATGTTTATAATTAATTATACAAATGTCGTCGATGTATCTAGAAGTATTAGATAACAGTTTAGCCAGTCCCATCTTCTTATTTTTCAGTAAGCTTTGCATATAAACAAATTCGCAGTGTAGTAAAAACAGATCAGCTAAGAGAGGACTACAATTCCCTCCCATAGGAATGCCACGAGTCTGTTGGAAAACTTGACCACCAAACGTTATAAAAACATTTTCTAAAATAAACTTTATTGCTGATTTGAATTTGTCTTTCGTAAATGTTGTATAAACGTTATATTTAGACCGTGACATGAAACTTTTATCATAACCAACGCATAAATATTTTCTGTTATGATTATCAAAAATCAAGTCAAGTAATTTAAAAATATGTTCTCTAACTTCACGCTGATCCAGGTTAGTATAAAGCGCAGAGAAATCAAACACTTGTACATTTTTAACATCCAGACTTTGGACTTTGTTAAGAAATTCTGATATCGAAAAGACACTCCAAAAACAGTTTATGCCGCTATTGATATAAACTGAACTGCAATACCTTTTAAAATGATCTCTGATAACAGAGAGTCCTTTATTAACCAGGATGGATAACTGCTTTGTAGAGCTATGTTTAGCTCCCGCTCCTGCTAATTGATCGTTTTCATTCGCTTGTGATCAAAATGAACACCATTTTTCAAACATAATTATGCGATCCTTGAACACCGGAAAGCGTTCTATCATCTTCTTCTAGTACAGTTCACACATACGTTCCTAAAAGAAAAACAACATTCAAAAACAGATTTCTATTCAAAGCAAAAGATCAAATGAATGCCTGACATACGTATCGAAGATAAATGTGCAAAAATGACATCTACAAGCAAGCACATGTAAGTCAAGGGAGAAAAGAATGATTGTGAGATTGAATAAAGATATAATTTATTTAATTATTCTATATATTCTATTATTATTATATTTAAATTAAATTTATAAAGATAAGGCAAAGAGACGAAGCCTTCACCAAAATCAGTCATGTTATTCAAACCAGTCAGATAATTCACTTGAGGTGATCAATGGAATTAACAGGATTGTAAGTTCATATTGAGATTCATCGCAATGTCCAAGTTCAGATCCAAGCTCAATGTAAATAGAAGGTCAAATGCGTCGAAAACACATCCATCATCAGTGAAGAGTTGTGATTGATGACAAATTAATCAAGATGATAGAGCAACTCAAAATACTTCACATGTTCGCAAATGAGAGACAATAGTACTCGCATAGTAGAGCAGTGACGGTATTTTGCCCTTTTTTGGTTATATATAAATCCAAGGTTACAAAGTTAAACATCCTAAGTATCGTATACCAACCCAGTTATATTTGTATTTAAATTTCCATTCATTTCAATTATCCGTAGATTCTGGACAATTTCGATTTACAGCAGGTGCGCGGAGAACGAGTTGGTACAGATCTTTTAGGCATTTCATTCACCAGAAGAGTCACCAGACGAATCCGAATCAAATTTCTCGTTATAATACACTTTTGGATTGCATAAATCCTCAATTTTCGATGAACCGAACCAACTGTCCATTCATCTAATGCTTTCACTTCATGTAATCCGAAGGTCAAACAGAACGAGAAACTTGATTGATTCAGATTCGTGCGATTCAATCGGATTAGTTCAAGCGGACTCAGATAATAGACAACAAGAATAGATTACAGAGTACTGCAGCTGAAAAATCACTGATGAAGTGGCCAAATCCCTCCATGTTCTCAATGGTCTTCTTTATTAATGAGTTGACTACAGAGATTCCGTCTTAACTGAGCTGTCTACAGAAAACGCGAAATAACGTTTAAGTAACAGGAAGGTTTTCGCTTCATCAAAAATTACCCAAAAATCAATTGCCCCTAGCACAGATAGGAATCAGTCTGAAATATGCCTTCAAACTGCTCCAAACACTTTCTGGTTGACTTTTTGGCAGGATCAAACCTTTTACATGTGACAGAGAGCACGTCTGTTATCTAATTTCATTTCGAAGTTTTCCCTTGAACAGCTTTATCAAAGACATCTTTCACTTGACGCCTTCGCAATTATTATTCAAACTCGTGCGCATGTTTTTAAGACTCTGTCTTCCCCTAAGCTTTTGACAAATACGAAAAGTATTTTCGAGTTGCTCTTTTACTTTATCAAATTATCATCCATCAAAAGTCTCCACTTACCTCCATGGCTTCATCCTAATTCTCTGTATTTGAGTCGTCGTCCCCTCCATCCCAACTTTTTAGAAAGTCCCAATTCTCTTCCTTATCCGGAGAACTTTCACTGTCAGTAGCCATGCCATCATTTTCAACATCAGAATCACCTCCATATCCAACATCATTGGCAGAGGAAACTGTACACTTCTCGCAAGTTTTTCTACATCCCATGTTCATGCTTTTGTGTTTACATGCATTCTTATTCCATTTCTTGTGATTTGCACATCGTTTTGCAGGATAGGCATCCTCGCATATCGTTTGGTTGGTAAGTATCTTCTTAAATCTTTTCTGTTTTTTGAGATCACAATCATCGCAAGACTTAAGACAATTGTCCATAGCCAGTCCATCGTAGCATTTTTCTTCTCTTATGGCTGGTGTTATAGTTTTGCAAAATTCCATTTTGTCCTTGCACAAAGTTTTGTCTTCTCCCTCGATAGCACGCACCAAACAAAATGTTCCAAGCGAAGCAACAGCAAGTAAACGGCACACCATGATTCTTCCTCTGCGTGGAGATTAAATCCGTTGAAACTGAATGCAGTACTCAAACATATTTATGCACAAAAATAATTAAAGACGAACTTCACATACATGTACTGAATCATTTTCGAGATTAATTTTCAATTTCACAAGGAAATATTGTAGGAAATCAAACACCCACATGTAGCTATTCTCTACTCACTTGGAAAATAACAACTTTTTCGTTCAATATCATGCAAAAACTGTTACTCGCTGTCATTAACACATTTATTACATTTGAAATTGACTTCTTCGTGGGAATGAAAAAATAATCTTTTTTTCTTTCCAAAATGTCGTTGCGAAGATGTTGATTGCTTTCTCAATCATGAGAACGGCACTATTTCCACAAATATAAAAAAAATTAATAAAGGATAGGTCCCATCACTATTTTTCAGATATTTAGATCGGCCGTAGTTTTTGGACCTGCTTGTCAAATTCTTTGAGCTGAACATCGAAGTTTTCAGCTAAACTATGACGCCTTCTCAAATAATTTCTGTTTAAGCCTCACACAGTTTGCTGCTAAACCTCATGCGAAACTACCAATGTCAGCAGCATTAAGTATATAGTCTGCCTAATCGACTTCGTTTGTAATGTTGGAAGACGAGCGTGGTTGAGGGATGAACATGAGAATATCTCTGAGACAGAAAATAACTACGCGACTTGGTGGATTTGAACCACTGACCCTTGGTATTATAGGCCAACGCTCTACCAACTGAGCTATCGACAAGCGACAGTCATGCATTGATTCGCAATTTAAGAATCTGTGTAATCCAATCAATGACCAATCAGGAGTCCAAAATCATCATTGTACTTTGTAGAAGACAGAGAGACGCACTGAAAGTCTAGCGCATAGAAAGTATGTACTGTAGTAGGTAGAATGTCGACTGAAGAGAATGTCAGCATACAAAGAAAATTTTTATATCAAAAAATTCAGTTTTTTGCGGAGATAACGTTCCTGCGACCCAAAAAACATTTGATCAATTGTCAAAAAGGTAAATTTTTGCAAATTATTCCTGTGTTTATGCACTAGCGATTTGTTACTTCAGACTTGATTATATAAGTAGTATGATACTGATTAGACATCAAAAAGGAATGAAAAACTACCAACAAGTATCCTAAAACGGATATTTAGTTCATTATCAAGGAAATGCATGAGCTGCATTCAAAGTCTACATTCACAGAATTAGATTCATCTGCGCGCGCTTCGGTTTCCTAGAAAGGAAGAATTGTATGCAACCTTGATATCGAAATGGCACATCACAGAATTAGACAACTTGCTCCTTCTCGAATGGATAATTCGTGTATCGCTTGCTATTGGAAATGGCAAACAATAAGCTGTCAGCAGAGGACATCAGAGCCAGTGAGAGATGCGTGCGTGCTGTGATATCACTTCGAACACAACAAAACACACATCAATGCCTGGCTTCGATTCAGTGTATTCACTATACAGTGAGCAATGCCGAGGAGAGGATGTGAAATCATCAAGTGAACTAATTTTCATACGCCTGCTACTTTCTTTAATAATAATTGGAAGGGCCAACATTATGGAGAAAAGTTGTGCGCAATGATCTGAATTCTTCGAATCTGAAGGAATTTTGGCAATCGAAGCACTTTGCTGGAACTCACATTAATCCACAAGCGACGCATGACTTTTTTCCTATCTCTGTAAGGTATAAGGAATTCCTTTCTGCCCACTTAATAGGTTCCTCAATGTGCCGTCAATTTCGTATTAATCACACTTCTAGCAAACCGAAGCAGATAAGCAAAATATTTAATTCTGTGTCCACATTCAAAATTTGCGATCTTTTTCTACTTCTTGGCTGAGTTTTCAAGTTTGAAACAATAGCAAATCTAGTTAATCGCCTTTATCCACCAGGCTAATGGATCAGTGAAGTGAAGACTCTTGTCCACATTGTTCACTAGCAGACTGCATTCTACGGTCAATGAAAATCCCTGTGCAAAATTCGGCTATAAATGGTTAGAATGATAATACTCTATGCAGCTAGAATCAAATATATCTATGTGGATTAATTCAATTTTCATAGGCATATGATTCTATGATTCATTAAGCTCTGTATTGCTATCATGATCAGTCAAATTCGTGTTCATTTCTCCAAAACTGCAAAATTCGCATATCTCACATGTGATACTGGGTCTCAAGTCGAGTTCATTTACAACTTTACCATAGTTATTTTTCATAGGACATAAGGGGATGAATTTCTTTAATTTCATAGTTTTACTATAAAAGTGTCAAAATAATTGAAAACAGTGAAAATAAGTGAAATACTCATCTGCAAGAGTAGTTCACTTATTTTCACAATTGGTGCTAGAGCAGACTCTACAGCACTATCGATGTTGGTTCGATTCATTCACTAGAAAAAGGTGATGTATATACCATACAAGAACAGTCAATGTTACTTCGAGTATGACACATTACTTCGTAGCGTTGATATCACGATAGAATGCATTTCCTTGCTCCATTTAGTTTTCATTTGTTTACAGCCACTTCCTTTCCACTTTTCATCGGTCTACCTACCATTCATCTAGTTTTCGGATTTGAACATTAAACAATCCAGTTAATTCAAATTAACTTGCTAAGTTGCGTTAATGTTTTGATTATCTTTAATGACTTTACACGAATGATTGCTCGCTTGAGAAACATATTCCTTTGAATTGTTGGGAATCGTCGGGTCCACACAGATCAACGCATTTTTAGAGATTGGAAATAGACAAGTAAATTGGCAGAATTTGTCAATAATTGCTAATTAGTGCAATATTTTCCCCTACTATCCGTAGGCATCACCACGCAGTGAGACTCTGATTCTACTCGTGTGCTATAATTTCAGCCAATAGAACCTGTAACGGTGAAGCAGCTCCATCAATAGTTAATTTGCCAGTCCGGCTGGTAGGGATGAACATGTTCGTTTACTCCCCATGCATTTGTTATCAATATTATCACGGGCAATGTCTCTGACCAATGTGTGTGCGTGCGTGTGTGTGTGCGTGTGTGTGCGTGCGTGTGTGCGTGCGTGCGCGTGAGAGAGAGAGAGAGAGAGTTAAGGGGCTGTCAGAATAATTAATTTTCTCATGAAACTTCGCATGGAGAAATATTTTGTGGTCGAAAATGAGAACTGATATCGACTCGATATGATCCACAACTGCTACTTGCTTTGATTGACACAATGAATCCATGTGAAATTACATTTTCCTCGTTGGGATTGAAAATAATGGATTTTCTGTAACAAGTCGCTATGAAAAGGTTCAAATTATTTAACGGTGTAAACTGCTCTGTGAAATGTGCAAATATCAGACCAGGCGTGGTCATCATGAAACTGTCTCAGCGGAAGTTCAGAAATTCTATCCAAAAATGAATAACACCATCAATCATACTCATCCCTTGCTAAACATACTGTCCTCGCAAAATGCATATTTTGACAAAAATATTAAAAGGAATTGACATTAAATGAAGGATGAAGAATTAATGATGATCCTCCACATATCAAAATATTGTATGATACTTCATTTTTGTGGCATTCATTGATATTAATTGGTGTATTCTCATTAAAATAGTAATAACAGTAATCATGGATTGCTAAACAAAGCACCGCTACCACGTAACTGCAGACTGGTAACTCTCTCTTTCCGTTGACAGATGATAGAAAGCTTGCATGCTGTCTTCTATGTCTCCGTGGTACAGTGATTCAGTGCTTGGCTTAGCGATCCTCTTGTCCAGCGGTCGATCCCCGAAAGTGTCACTGGAAGTCGGCAGTGAGGGCATCTGGGCTAGAAGATCACAACACTCCAGTTAAGGTCTGATAAGTATCCTTTATGTCACACATACGGATTGAAACATACACCAGTGTAGGGCAAACTGAGAATTGCTCTATAAATTTGTGCAGGTCTTTCAGTATTTGAGGTGACAATTATCGTAATGACATGAATTAGGACACACCTTGGGCGCTGGTCTGCCCGCTGCTGATTGGTCAAGATGTCAAAGGACCCGAATAGCGAAGTCATCATGCTGATGAGACCCGTGTCCCTTCGCACTTATCTATTTTATCAAGTTACAAGTACATTTTTGTTGCTTGACAGTCAAGTGAGCTTCAGTTACAATGTTTTTACTAAACGTGAACTACAACTACTAGCAACCTATGCGATGTTACTTCCGTCGGCGGACAGACTCGAACCCTTAACCCTCTACAATTCCGAACCGAAGCTCGACCCTTAACCAACTGAGCTATCCTGCCATCTCGCCTACAGTTGAGTTCTCCCACACCTCTACGACACTGTCTATAAAGAAGGGACTTAAAAGTTGACAGCAGCCGCTTGCTCTCAATGTTATCAACTTTCACCTACATGATCGTATCATTATTCATCCTCACTTCTCTTCGATATCGTGTGCGTTTGTGTCTATGAAAAAAGGGCGTATTTGTTGGAAATGATGATGAATTTGATAATATTGATGAAGTTAGACGAAGAATACGATTCCTCAACACTGATGGTCACGGCCTGGACTAGCCACAAAGGGGGAGAAGATCAGTCTTCCATCGACGGTAGTGGATGGAATTTAGATCGTGAAGAGTCGAAAATGTCATCAATCTAGTAGCAAATGCTCCTGATGGTAGCAAACCTGTGATCGGCAATGATATCATTTTATTTTTTATAATGAAAATATACCATTTTTAGTGAAATATACGTAGGCCTACACCGTAAATAGATCTAGTCATACGAAGCTTTCGATTTACACTGCTACCATGCTACTTTCACTTCTCTTAGCAATGAAATAAATTAGATTGCATGCAGCATCGATAAATTCCAAATAATGGAATACCGAAGAAAGCAGGTAAGTCATGCAAAACTACTCTCAATATTAAAAGTTAGGTAGGACCTATGGCCTATACATTGGACAGTGCAAGTTTTGATTTAAGCTTCATACACTCGATTTACAAATTTGCCTACAATATGCAGTTGGTTAGGACAACATTATCTAAAGTACGAAAAAATGCTAAAAATATTTAGATATTTAGCATTGATAAGCTAAGCTTTGGATAAAATCAATGATTCTTAACATTGACATCTAATCATAAGCGTCTAACTGAGCATAGATAATCCATGAACTGCTAGATTACTCGACTAGATATCTAACTGTTCAGGCTGACGCGGCTCATATTTGAAATGTAGATATTTCGTTTAACATTAGGTATATACAAACTTCTTGACTACTTTGGATGTTTAAGTGTACAGTATTGCATTCAGTTTCAACGGATTCAATCTCTACACAGAGGAAGAATCATGGAATGCCATTTAATTATTGTTGCTTCGCTTGGAATATTTTGTTTTTATTGCGTGCGTGCTATCGAGGGAGAAGACAAAACTTTGTGCGAGGACAAAATGGAATTTTGCAAAACTATAACATCAGTCACAAAAGAAAGAAGATGTTACGGTGGACTGGCTATGGACAATTGTCTTAAGTCTTGCGATGATTGTGATCTCAAAAAACGGAAAAGATTTAGGAAGATACTTTTCAACCCAGCGATATGCGAGGATGCCTATCCTGCAAAACAATGTGCAAATCACAAGAAATGGAATAAGAATGCATGTGAACACAAAAGCATGAACATGGGATGTAGAAAGACTTGCGAGAAGTGTACTGGAGGTAATTCTGATGTTGAAAATGATGGCATGGCTACTGACAGTGAAAGTTCTCCGGATGAGGAAGAGAATTGGGACTTTGCAAATAGTTGGGATGGAGGTGAAGATGACTCAAATACAGAGAATTAGGATGAAGCCATGGAGGTAAGTGGAGACTTTTGATGGATGATAATTTGATAAAGTAAAAGAGCAACTCGAAAATACTTTTCGTATTTGTCAAAAGCTTAGGGGAAGACAGAGTCTTAAAAACATGCGCACGAGTTTGAATAATAATTGCGAAGGCGTCAAGTGAAAGATGTCTTTGATAGAGCTGTTCTAGGGAAAACTTCGAAATGAAATTAGATAACAGACGTGCTCTCTGTCACATGTAAAAGGTTTGATCATGCCAAAATGTTAACCAGAAAGTGTTTGGAGCAGTTTGAAGGCATATTTCAGACTGATTCCTATCTGTGCTAGGGGCAATTGATTTTCTGGGTAATTTTTGATGAAGCGAAAAAGCCTTCCTGTTACTTAAACGTTATTTCGCGTTTTCTGTAGACAGTTCAGTTAAGACGGAATCTCTGTAGTCAACTCATTAATAAAGAAGACCATTGAGAACATGGAGGGATTTAGCCACTTCATCAGTGATTTTTCAGCTGCAGTACTCTGTAATCTATTCTTGTTGTCTATTATTTGAGTCCGCTTGAACTAATCCGATTGAATCGCACTAATCTGAATCAATCAAGTTTCTCGTTCTGTTTGACCTTCGGATTACATGAAGTGAAAGCATTAGATGAATGGACAGTTGGTTCGGTTCATCGAAAATTGAAGATTTATGCAATCCAAAAGTGTAATATAACGAGAAATTTGATTCGGATTCGTGCGAAGCTCTTCTGGTGAATGAAATGCCTAAAAGATCTGTACCAACTCGTTCTCCGCGCCCCTGCTATAAATCGAAATTGTCCAGAATCTACGGATGAATGAAATGAATGGAAATTTAAATACAAATATAACTGGGTTGGTATACGATACTTAGGATGTTTAACTTTGTAACCTTGGATTTATATATAACCAAAAAAGGGCAAAATACCGTCACTGCTCTACTATGTGAGTAGTATTGTCTCTCATTTGCGAACATGTAAAGTATTTTGAGTTGCTCTATCATATTGATTAATTTGTCATCAATCACAACTCTTCACTGATGATGGATGTGTTTTCGACGCATTTGACCTTCTATTTACATTGAGCTTGGATCTGAACTTGGACATTGCGATGAATCTCAATATGAACTTACAATCCTGTTCATTCCATTGATCACCTCAAGTGAATTATCTGACTGGTTTGAATAACATGACTGATTTTGGTGAAGGTTTTGTCTCTTTGTCTTATCTTTATAACACCAATCAATCTCACAATCATTCTTTTCTCCCTTGACTTATTTGCTTGTAGATGTCATTTTTGCACATTTATCTTCGATACGTATGTCAGGCATTCATTTGATCTTTTGCTTTGAATAGAAATCTGTTTTTGAATGTTGTTTTTCTTTTAAGAACTTATGTGTGAACTGTACTAGAAGAAGGTGATAGAACGCTTTCCGGTCTTCAAGGATCTCATAATTATGTTTGAAAAATGGTGTTTATTTTGATCACAAGCGAATGAAAACGATCAATTAGCAGGAGCAGGAGCTAAACATAGCTCTACAAAGGAGTTATCCATCCTGGTTAATAAAGGACTCTCTGTTATCAGAGATCATTCTAAAAGGTATTGCAGTTCAGTTTATAACAATAGCGGCATAAACTGTTTTTGGAGTGTCTTTTCGATATCAGAATTTCTTAACAAAGTCCAAAGTCTGGATGTTAAAAATGTACAAGTGTTTGATTTCTCTGCGCTTTATACTAACCTGGATCAGCGTGAAGTTAGAGAACATATTTTTAAATTACTTGACTTGATTTTTGATAATCATAACAGAAAATATTTATGCGTTGGTTATGATAAAAGTTTCATGTCACGGTCTAAATATAACGGTTATGCAACCTTTACGAAAGACAAATTCAAATCAGCAATTAAGTTTATTTTAGAAAATGTTTTTATATCGTTTGGTGGTCAAGTTTTCCAACAGACTCGTGGCATTCCTATGGGAGGGAATTGTGATCCTCTCTTAGCTGATCTGTTTTTACTACACTGCGAATTTGTTTATATGCAAAGCTTACTGAAAAATAAGAAGATGGGACTGGCTAAACTGTTATCTAATGTTTACTTTATTTGTTTACGTTACGTTTTTTACGTTACTTTTTGTTACGTTATTTAATGTCACTTTTTGTTACGTTATTTAATGTTACTTTTTGTTACGTTATTTAATGTTACTTTTTGTTACGTTATTTAATGTTACTTTATGTGTCATCGGCCTGATTGATATCTACGAGTATATGCGACTCTATGTTCTACGATATCATAGACTCTTATTAAATGTCATAATTTCCATGTAATATCTAGTTCTAGATATGTATTTGATTTTGAATGTGCGTGGTCAGTAAGCTGACTCAAAATAAAAAAAGTATGCATTGAAGCAAGGATGAGGTTGTGTCTCTAGCAGAAGACAAATAGTAGTAATGACAAAAAATACAACAATGGCGTCGCTTCAGGCAACAATTAACGCGTTATCATTGGAAAATGCGGAGGATGCACAATGCTGACTGATTGCATTTGAGGCACATTGCAGAAGTCATGTCATTGCAGATACTTTGGGAGACGATGGAACTTCCCCAAAAGCAAATAGACTGTTTGAAAAATGTGGAACAAAATGCATCAAAAAGCTGATAAGCTTCTTTCCAAACGAAAACATAGAAAAGAAAACATATGAAGAGATAAAACTAATAATTATGAATTACATCTCTCCAAAAGTAAGACTTACAATTGCAGATAGAACAAAATTTTTGCAGATTTCTCAAAATGTTGACGAAGCTGAGTCAGACTATCTATCAAGATTGAATGAGTGCTCCTCACATTGCAAATGGGAAGAACTGAAGACAGGAAACCCTACAGAAGAAATGGTCAAGCTGCGATTCATTGCAATCTGAAGATGCGCATATTGGATAAATTACAAATGAACCCGAAAAGTACTATTGAAGACATTATAGATTTTTGCCAAATATCACACCAATTGCACAACTTCGCGAATAAGTCTATGACATCAAACACAAATGAAGATGTCAAAACCACTCTCTTTGTGTCCAAATTTAGAAACAATTATACAAAATCATTTAATAAATGTTCCAGATGTGATGCAAAACATAAACCAAAGAGTTGTCCTGCTTATAGCAAGATCTGTAATAAATGCGGTAAGCCAAATCATTTTTCGAAATGCTGTAATTCGAAGAGCAATTCAAATAATTCCGACAAGCACAACTATCCAAAGAAAACCAGTACACATAATGCTGACATATTCACAATCTACTTACATAATACTTTCGATGCTCTCTCTGATGATTATAAAAAAACTGTAAGCATTAATGGTCACAATTTAGCTTTTCAAGTAGATACTGGTGCATCTCTGTCTTTGATATCAGCTTGGCAATGGCAAAGTTTAGGTTCACCAAATTTGAATCCTACTAATGTGAAGCCATGCAACTATGATGGATCATTTTTAGACGCTAAAGGCAGTTTTAAAGCTGTAATGCGAACAGAAGATGAAAGCAAGGACATAAACCTTATCGTTGTCGGATCTGAAAAGAGATATGGCTTATTGGGCAGAGATTTGATAAACAAAGATCAAACCCATCTACATATCCTATCGACAGAACAAAGCCATCTACCTGCTATCAAAAACTTTCAAGCTCTTATATCCTTGATAGATCCAACTGAAAAAATGAGATTTTGGAAAGCACGTAGTGTTCCGATACATTTAAATAAGTTAATAAATGAAGAGCTGGATTTACTTCAAGCTCGTGGTATTATTACGCCTATCGATGACGCTGTCCATGCTTCTCCTGCAGTTTGGGTCAAGAAAGCCAATGGTAAATATCGCATGTGTGTCGAATTCAAAGCGACAATCAACAGGAATATACAATCCGATGCTTTCCCAAGGCCTACTATCGAGGAGATATTTGCTGCAATCGGTTGCTCCACGAAGTTCGCAAAGCTGGACCTAACCAGCGCTTACCATCAAATTGAATTAGATGATGATGCGAAAAAGCTGTCTATCATCTACAAGGTTACATCTTGACTGGGCTTACAGTCAGAGAATTGGAAATGGTTTAGTTCTCGCAGATTCTACATCAGGATGGCTAGAATGCTTTTTCTGTAAAGACAGAAGAACTGTAACTGATATCGGACGACTGAGAGAATTATTTGCAAGGTTCGGTGTTCCAAATGTATTAGTAACGGACAATGCTCCTGAATTTACAAATATGGACTTCAAGAATTGGTTATATAATATACGAGTAGTATTGTATCATACCCCGGAATATAATCCCTGTTCAAACGGCTTGGCAGAACGTATGGCTAGGTATCTCAAAGATGGTTTGAAGGCATTCAATCTACAAAAGACCTCAATTCATGCTTTTTTGTCAAGGTTACTTTTTGTTCACCGGAATACCGTGAGAAGGAAGGATGGATCTCCTGCTGAGATTTTGTTTGGACGGAAACTGCGTTGCCCAATACTGTCGCATTACGTACCTCAGCAGCGACTTATGTACAAGCCGAATGTGAGTCGTGCACCGAGAGCAGTGACATTTATCTACCGGCAAGGGAAAATACTTCATTAGTAATGAATGAGAATGGGAGGTCGGTACTCGCACAAGATTCCCAATTGTTTCCAAATGCTGAAGCTACACGAACGATAGCAGAACCTGAAAGTGATGAAATTGTGCCTTCAGGGTTACGAAGGTCTAGCAGAACAAGGAACCCCACGCGATTTTATCCGGACGTGGATCCTAAGCTTGATGGGGTGGATGTGTCATCGGCCTGATTGATATCTACGAGTATATGCGACTCTATGTTCTACGATATCATAGACTCTTATTACATGTCATAATTTCTATGTAATATCTAGTTCTAGATATGTGTTAACCTGTGCTGGTAATCCTATTGTTTTCAATCGGAGATTCTGAGCGGGTATTTCTCCTGATATCAGTGCAATATTATATATGTATTTGATTTTGAATGTGCATGGTCAGTAAGCTGACTTAAAATAAAAAAATTATGCATAGAAGCAAGGATGAGGTTGTGTCCCTAGCAGAAGACAAATATTAGTAATGACAAAAAAATACAACAGATAATAAGCCTAGCATTTATGTAGCAAATAATTCTCTGCTATGATATTAATATGACATCTCACATTGGCTTTAAATGGCAGCTGCCTTAATCATAGTGGGACTATTTTACTTGCATAATGAATGCACTGCGTGAACTTGATGATCCTTATGTAATGGGAATTAGTGGGCTTGAATAGGGCATGAGCTTGAGAATTGCAAACTGTCACAGACCTGGCCGGGCCGAGAGTTTAAGATTAACGGGCCGGCCCGGACTTGGGCTTTGAAAGTATGCTCGGTTCGAACTCTGGAGCAAACAGAGCGAGTATACGTCTTCCTAGCTGATCAAGTTGGTGTCCTAATCTGAACTTAGTTGAATGCCATGTCGGCCTTTCCAAAGGGCCAATTAATACGCCCTATTACAAGCAATCCAGAAAATTTATCAAATGATGGGACTCCGGACTATAGCTAGACCCGAAATATAATACAAGTAAATTATTTATTCTCGTGCATAGCTGTCACTGTCTTGATGTCAACTTTCTCCGTCAAACAAAAGTACAGAGACACCAGTGCATGCAAAGCTTGTAATAGTTGAGGGAATGAACCATGATAGTGAAAAAGTATTGTCTTTTCACTCGGTGATTTAGTAGAGAAGACAAGCCTCGATCACACCTATGCACCAAAGGTCACATCAGAGACAAAAATAAAATACTAGCTTGTTTGAGAACATTACCTCTTACCCTCACGTTAATTGTGTGTGATGGCTTCCCTAAAGCGCATATTATAATCGAAAGTGTACTCATATTTTTGGAAAAGGATGGGGGATTTTTCTGCCTGGTGGAGACTGGAGAAAAACCGTGTGGAGCACACATCAACAGGATGGGAGGAGCCGAGTCGCATGCATCCAACTTAAAGCGACATTTCATAAACTTTCATCGAAAATGATTGATAACTGATACAGCAATGATCACTAAAGATAGGTTTAGGTAAGTCTATAATGATCTATGATTTAGGTTACCAGCTTATTAAAAAACTAGGCTTTATACACTTGCCACCCGGAGTCGGAGTCGGAGTTCCATCAACCCCGGAGTCGGAGTCCTATCAAAATGATAGGACTCCGCATCCCTGCTTTGCAGTGTGGCATTGAGCCCAGTCCTCCACATATCCGGTTGATTTTGAAAAGTATTAGAAAAAACGTCTTGTTGTGCATGATGAAGCTCGGTGATCGAAACGTCTCACAATAATAGCATGGTATCCGAAGACGTTTTTTCTCATACTTTTCAATCCTATTTACGTCTACAGCCTAATAATATCCTAATTAGAACAACATGCATGATTAAGCTACATTCCTTGCAACATGTCTGATCGAGAAACGAAACACACATAACATAGGCCTCGTATAAGATGAAAATAGCACATATGTAGATATAACGATATTTTTACTAACCGTAAGAAGCAATCATCAAAGAATGTCACTGCATTAAATGATACCGATATCTTTCTATTCCTAACACATGTAGCTTCGGATCTGGTACACTTCTTCGACACAGACACTTCTTCGACAAGTTGATATCTATGTTTTCGGACATTTGTTCGACAGAAAACTTCTTCGACACGGACACTTCTTCGACAAGACATTTGTTCGACACGGACACTTCTTCGACAAGACATTTGTTCGACACGAACACTTCTTCGACAAGTTCTGCATGAATAATGCTTTATCTAACATTGATTGATCGGAAATATCTTGTATCAATTATTCTACATGTATACTTTATATGTGGCCAAACCAGGTCAGTTTTTTCACAGCACCATAGCTGGATTACTATAAAAGGACTGACACAATTCTCAAATTGACACAATTGACACAAATTCTCAAAAAATACACAACCTGAAAAAGAAAAAGACTATAATTGCTTAATAACGAACAAACGTCGTGTCGAAGAAGTGTCCGTGTCGAACAAATGTCGTGTCGAAGAAGTGTTCGTGTCGAACAAATGTCGTGTCGAAGAAGTGTTCGTGTCGAACAAACGTCGTGTCGAAGAAGTGTTCGTGTCGAACAAACGTCGTGTCGAAGAAGTGTCCGTGTCGAACAAATGTCGTGTCGAAGAAGTGTTCGTGTCGAACAAATGTCGTGTCGAAGAAGTGTTCGTGTCGAACAAATGTCGTGTCGAAGAAGTGTTCGAAAATTTGTCGAACAAATGTCGTGTCGAAGAAGTGTTCGTGTCGAACAAACGTCGTGTCGAAGAAGTGTTCGAAAATTTGTCGAACAAATGTCGTGTCGAAGAAGTGTTCGTGTCGAACAAACGTCGTGTCGAAGAAGTGTCCGTGTCGAACAAATGTCGTGTCGAAGAAGTGTTCGAAAATTTGTCGAACAAATGTCGTGTCGAAGAAGTGTTCGTGTCGAACAAACGTCGTGTCGAAGAAGTGTCCGTGTCGAACAAATGTCGTGTCGAAGAAGTGTTCGTGTCGAACAAATGTCGTGTCGAAGAAGTGTTCGAAAATTTGTCGAACAAATGTTCGTGTCGAACAAGTGTTCGTGTACCGTAGCTTCATGGATTAAATTCACAAGGAAGCCATAGGTAATCAGAGAATAGTTTAATAAGCTAATTAAACAAACTATCAGATAGACATTTACTGTAGGTCTATATCAAAGTTGATGATAGCACAGTTTTATCGTAGAAAGACCAATCGTGTGGTTGAAGTAGGTTACATATTTACATGTATATACATGCAAGCTTACATGCAGTATTAATGTCAGAAATCATAGAAAAGATGTTTGCAATTACTACTTAAATAAAGCCATAGGTAGCATTAAACGACATTATCAATAGATAATCAATCAGAAACAATTTTTCAAGTTAGTTTCAAGACATGAAGTCGGTTTTTCTGTGCGCATGACATCGGCTGTTCCTCTTTGATGGTGACCCTTTCAGCCACCGAAAGTTGAAACTTTGTTTTGAGGCTGCTCACCACTTTGAATCCTTGCTCAGCTTGTGATAAAATGTCGGTCTTTCTGTCAGACTCGGTCAATGTCCTGTCACTGCCGATTGGACAGCCTTGGTCTGCAGTTAGAGTTTTGTAGGCTACCCGTCTGGGAATATGCTCAGCACGAGTCGATACCACTTGAGAATGATTCCTGCCTTCACTCGCATTCAATTTTCACCATCAGTGTGGTGTAATGAAGAAGGTGCGAGCCCGTCTCCACCGCGCACTTCGGTTCGATTCATGGGTCAGGCGATCGCAATCGGGGAATCACTGGAGTTGGTGTCATTCTCTATAGATATTCAATCACAGTGTTGTCTCGCACATTCATGGTAAAGCTTTTGCTTTGTGAAGATGGTTCATTTGAATAGTATGTTTGGGTCAACCCAATTACTTGACCCTGTTACTGTCTCAGACGTGTTCTACCCGACAATGTAGGAATCACAGCATGGTATAATATGCAGATATTATAGCATATATAGCATGACTGTGCCATGTTCTGATTCTCATTGTTAGTATTCTATTATCTCAGTATGTAAATCATGGACTAAGTCAGGGATGTCTATAAATTATAGATAGTTCATTGATAGAGCCATCTATGGCTCATAGACTTTCCGATTTCATAAGTCATAAGTCATAAATGTTTATTCTGAAATATACAGAAAACGCAAAGCGATGACCGCAAGGGCACTTACAAGTAAGCGTTGATAACATGTGTGACATATGCATACGCAAAGTTTGGCATCAATAAAAAATACATGAGATATATATTTACAAATTTACCGAGTGATCATGATGTACATGCACATCATATATCATCATAAACAAATTATATGAGACCTACATATTTACAAATTCTAAGAGTCATCATGATCATATACCATATACAAAATACGTGAGATCTATACGGCCTATATTTACAAATTTGAAGAGTGATGATCACGACATGATAGGAGTTCACTGGATGGGAGTCCTCACAATGGAGTAAAAGAACGTAAATACTTAACATCTAATATAGAAATGAATGTAACAAAATCATCTATACAAAATTTACACTTTAATGATCATGGTCACAATTTATGCAAATTCACTCGGATCAAAGAGATTGAGACTCATTTTGATCTTCATTATGATGAGAATCATCTTCAATATGGAATGTAGGACTGTATCTAAATAAAATTTGCCATCAGGTATAAAAAGCACTTGTCAAATAATTTTATACGAAATCACATATTAGCAGTCACAGTATGAGCAAAATCCACTTAGATCAACTAATTTGAGTCTTTTCTTGAACATCATGAAGGTTGGAGCTTTCACTATTGAATCGTTCAATGAATTCCATATTTTAATGACGCGAAAGAAAAACAATCCACTGAGATAGTTCAAATTAACTTTTAAGACTGGCACAATCTGACAGCTGTTACGTGATTGACCTCGAGTAATATGAGATGAAAGGTAGGTAGTAAAGAAAGAGTTGAGCGACAAGTCGAAATGATTATAGTATAGTTTATACAAGAAGTACAAGTTCAACAAAATGCGCCTATATTCTAGAGATTTTAATTTTAACAATTGTAATCTATGAGAATAGCTGTCATACTTGATACCAGATCGTTTACAAACGATGCGAGTGAAGAATCTCTGGACACGCTCAATACGGAAAATGTCACGTTTGAGGTACGCTGAAAAGATTACACTTCCATATTCCAAGAGAGGGCGAACAAAGACAACAAAGGCTTTCATTAAGATACGGGAGTCATGGCAAACGAAAGATTTTAGGATACTGTATGCTTTGGCATATGCGGTTGAGCTGATGTGCGCACAGTGATCACTAAATCTGAGATCTGATGAGATCAAAAAGCCTACGTCTTTCACAGTGACTGAATTTTTCAGGGACACGCTGTCAAGAGATAGTTGACGGAAGGAGTATATCGATTTCCAGCAGTAAACAGTAAGCTTTTTTGCATAGAAATATTCAGTTGCCGTGTTTTACAACCAATTATCAAATTTGAGAAGAGTATGTTTTAGGTCTGAAGATACTTGTGAAGAGGAGCTATAACTTCTGGTTGACATAAATTTCAAATCATCAGCATAAAGGCGGGCTCAAGTTGATCCAACAAGGGAGTCAAACACGTCATTGACACAAAGAAGGAACAATACAGGTCCAAGAACAGAGCCTTGGGGCACGCCACTTGCAACAGCTACCTCGTCCGAAGTGATGGTGTTGATTAGGACTCTCTGAGTTCGATTACATAGATAATTATTAATCCATTGTAGCAATTGACCATTGAAACCATAGCTTGAGAGTTTATGGAGAAGCTTGGGTATTGATACTGTGTCGAAGCCCTTAGAGAAATCAATGTACACGCAATCGAAGCGATTATGGAGACTTAATGCAGAACACATTTCGAATATCGAACTGAGCATGTGTGTAACTGTTGAACGTCGGGGAAGGAAAGCGTGCTGTTCCATGGATAAAAGCCTATTCTCTCCATCGTCGTAGCGAGCTGGTCGTATTCTCTACCTCTCGATCAGTCAATTGTACATCACGGCATCTCTTTATTTCCATCGTTCTACGTCTTTCTTACCACCTGAAAAATTCGAATCGTCTGGAATCACGCGATCTCTAATACAACTTTCCTGATCATTTAATGATCTTCTGTCGACTTCTTCTGGTTTTTTGTTATACATGTTCGTGTTTTGGAAATTCGCCTCCATGTTTGCTTTCTCGACCGTCAATTTTCCTTATTCGTTCACCCACTATTATGTCATCGTCAGCGAGGCTTCAGTACCCGCGGTCTGGCATCCTCAATCTCCGACAGCCCTACCGTCTTCCTCGCATACAAAGGCGTCGTTTGTGGTTCCACAAATTATTGCGCAACTATGATTCATCGTCTACTGCCTTCGGCGTCCATTTCCGTATCTAAGCAATCCCTCCCAAGTCCCGCGATGTGAACATCAATCCATCCAACAGTGCGCTCATCAAACTGCGTGAAGCCAAACGCCCACAGTCACGTGCGCCATCAATTATCCTTTTCAATGCCAGATCAATTTTCCCCAAGATTGCCGATCTCAAGGTGAGAGTATCAAAGTTTGACCCTGACATCATCTGCGTTGCTGAGTCTTGACTTGATGCCACCACAGACGACCTCTCCATCTCTTTACCCGGATGCGGAGTCCTTAGGCAGGATCGCGATGCCAATGGTGGTGGAGTGATTTTGTTTTTCAAATCTGCCTTCCTTGCAGCTGATATCAGCAATGTTAAGCCGATTAACATTAAATCCAATGTTCTTTGCTGCAGGTTTGATGAATTCGATTTCTACTGTGTGGTCATTTACCACCCCTAATGCTGTAAGGTCCCAGCCCATGATGTTGATTGAACTGCTTCAGAATTTTATTGATAATTTTCCGTCCAACCACTTTCTTCTTGTTGGTGATGTTAATGATCTGCGGCTACATTATAGGGACTTTTGTGAATATAACAATCCTTACCAATTAGTTGCTGAACCTACACGTAAGAATAATGCTCTTGACGTTGTTATCACCAACCAAAAACATCTGTTTTGTCCCCCCATTTGTAATGCCCCCCCCTTGGTTACTCAGACCACAAAGGTGTTTTTGCTCAAGGTATTGCCCCGAAAACTGTTTGCACGACATAAGTTAAGGTCCGTACTTGCACCCCTTCTTCCTTTTCTCAATGTCAATCCATCATCAGTTCTGTTGATTGGCACAGTTCTATTTTAGCCACTCACGACCTTGACCTTCTTGTTGCTGACTTTTAATTATTTCTCCTCTCCTGCTACGAAACCTTCCTTCCCTAAGAGACTGTTCGCATGCGTTCAACTGATCCGCCTTGGCTGACTCCAGCCATAAAAGCCCTCTCTGACTGCCGAGACAAGGCCTGATCCCGTGGGAATATCCCCAAATTCATTCAACTTCGAGAAAAGTTCATCTGTGAATCCAATAAAGCTAGGTCCAAGTACTACATCAACATGTCCTCCACCTCTGTAGGCCTTCCTGACAAGTGGAAGTCCATCAGTTTTCAACTTAATCGGTTTTCTCCACGCGTTTCCGTAGATGAACCCTCTGCTATTCGTCTTAACAATCAATTTTCGGAAGCTTTTCAGCAACCTGACTTGGATCTCTTTGATGATAATCGCCAGCATTCTCCTTTTTCCCAGTTACCTACCGTTAGTGAAAATGATGTTTTCGGGTTAATTAGAAGCTCCAAATCCAATTCCTGTGGTCCCGACCGGATTCCAGGATTTTTCTTCCGGAAGTTTGCCGATATTCTTACCGTTCCCCTTACCCTTATCTTAAACTTATGCTTGAGCAAGGCTATTTCCCCCAAACCCTGGAAATTAGCTCACGTTGTTCCGATACCTAAGAAGGACAGCCTTGACCATCGCCCGATTCCTATCTTGTCCTTCCCAAGTAAAATTTTAGAAAAACTGATAAAGCAGCTTGTCACCCTGCATCTTTTAGTCATGAGCTTGACTCTCGCCAATTTGGTTTCATTTTGGTTTCATTTCCAATGGATTTGGTGGTTGCACTAACGCACTTCTGTCTATTCGCTTGTCGATTTTAAAAATACATAACCCTGAAGCCTTCAAATATGGTCAACATTCTTGCTGTCCCAAGGTCATTCTTGCTTTTCCAAGGCCTTCGACTTAATAAGCCATCAGACTCTTCTAGAGACGCTTCTCCGTAAGTTCCATTGTAACCCCTTTGCCCTACGTTTTGTTGGTAACTTCCTATCTCATCGCAAACAAAGAGTGTCTACCAGCAATATTCTGACTCTTTGGGGAGATGTTACCAGTGGAGTCCCTCAGGGTTTCATTCTTGGCCCTTTGCTTTTCATCCTGATGATTGACGATCTTCCTAATCATCCCGATACTCGAATAGTTGCCTACGCCGATGACATTACCCTTTTTCATTTTTGCGACTCTGACTCTGTAAATAACTTCCAGTCGATTGTTGATTCGTTTGTCTCCTGGTCCGAAACCAAAAAACTGTCTATTAATGTAAATAAAACAAAATGCCTGACTCCTTCCCGCCTCTCTAAAATTCCCGATTGTACACCCGTTTTTATTCAAGGCTACACCATTGAAAATGTCAATGTTTTGAAAATTTTAGTCGTTTTTTTCGAAAGTGATCTTTCATGGAATAGGCAATTCTCGGAGCTTTTCAAAAAGTGCTGTCGTGGACTTTCGCTTGTAAAAAGGCTACAAAACAATTGCAATGACTCTTCAACTATTTGCCAGGCCTACATGGCATTTGTTTTTTATCATGTTGCATACTGTTGGCCTATCTTATGTGATATGAGAGCTTCCGATTTTCACAAGTTAGAACGGCTACATCGCATCGCCCAGCGTTGGGCACGTGCTTCTGAAAAACTTCCTCTCCCTTCTATGTTAGAGAACATTTGTAAACGCTTGATTTTGAAAATCGCCCAATGTAAATGCACCCATCCCCTCTCCCAGTTTTTAATTGTTCGTGACAATGTGTCCAGTTTTCGCCACCAACGAGCTCTTCTACCGAAAAGAAGAAGCCGTGCGCTGTACAGAAACTCATTTGCAAAATTCTCCTCTTTTTCTTAATCTCGATGCCTGATGAACCATCCCCACCCATGTCATTGTATTCATTGTATAGGAATATATTTCATCAGAAATTACCCTTTCCATGACCTTACAACAGCCAGAGGTGAGATCGGGAGATAGCTATTGGGGGAAGAGGAGGATGCTTTGTTCTTAAAGACTGGGCAGACTAGAGCTTTTTTCCAAATAGATGGTAATTTGCCGGTTGACATGGATAGATCAAAAATGCAACTTAATGGGAATGCGAGAGTACTAGCAAGACGTCGAAGAATAAGTAGAGGGATATCATCAGGAGTTTGTGATAATTTAGGCGGCAACCGTTCTAGAGCTCTTTCAACAATTTCCGGAGTAAAATGAATGAAATCCAGAGATATTCCAGGATTCACTCGTTTAGGGAAGGGAGGTAAGGCACCATCGTCTGATGTGAAGACGGATGCAAAGTAAGCATTTAATAAGTTTGCTTTATCGAGGGTGTCAAAAATCATACTGTCATTTTCATTGCAGATGGGTGGACTTGCGCGACTACCTTTCGTTCGGCGCTTAGCATAGGCGTAAAATTTACGAATATCTCCAGTCTGAGTTAGCTTTTCCTCTCTAAACATCGCTATTTGTTCTGCTGCGTGATCACATTCTTGTGCAACTTCTTTATATTTTGCGGAATTTTTCTTATAATATTTCTTCTTCTTAGCAAGGAGTTTTCGTAGAATTTTCTGAGCTCTTGAACAATACTTTTTTCGGTAATTACATGGACATAATGTGCAATACAGCTATGTATAGTTAAAAGAAAGAAATCCCACGCAGTTTCAACATCTACAGAACCATTCATGATAGGTGACCAGCAGTGGCGGCGCCAGCGAGCGAGTAGAACGGTTACAAATGGGTTACATCACTTATATTGCTGGTTACATAAATGATCTGAATTTTTTAACGGATGTTACTTATTTTCATGAAATTATACTCATAGATGTGTAGATGGCTTGGACATGAAAACTTTCTGTGCTCCTCTGAACTATACGCGCTAACTGTGGCGCGGACGGCATGAGTTTCGTGGCGCTTTTGGCTTCTGCTGATAGGGTGAAATGTTCGTCTGATAAATGATATAATGGTGTACCAAGAAGATCGTCTTCAGCATCAGTTGGAAACGATTCAATAGACATGAATTCTTTAGTCAGTAGAGAGTCAAATTAACCATCGATGTGGACGTTCGAAGACAAAGTAGCTTTCTGGTGAGAAGTAGACACAGAACATACACTTTCATTTGATGTATGCGACGTCGGATCAATATCGGAGGAAAGGGCACACTGTTCAGTCGGTGAAGTAAATTTTTGAAGAGCTACACGTTTACGTCTTTCAGCTGTTTCCGTAGAATCACTAGGCGAAGACTCCCTCCGTCTTTTGGCAGAAAACAGCCATTTATCCATATCTGATAATCTGGCAACACTCGTTGTTGATTCTGCAAGTGTCTGTCTCAGTCACAGAAACAATCAGTTGAGAGTCTTCGCCTGAGTCTTCTTCAGTCTTCTTCATAACTCGCAAGGCCAATGAAAGGGCACCCTCAATCGAACAATAAAGTATTCGTCATCGTCACTGATTGTAACGAAATGCGATCCTTCATTCGTGCACACAAACCACAGCGTTATGTGTCAGTTGCTATTGATTTCAGATCTATCTGCCCTGTGCCCTGCGTGCACATGTCGACACTGCGTCTCACAAACATTTTATTGATAGAATAAGACTGACATGACTCAGATTCTATAAGACGCACAAGTTCTTTTAATGTTGATGTAGTCGTCAAGTCAATGAGCCCAAATTCACAGAACGGTTACAAGTACGGTTACAATTCGATTTCTAGCGGTTACCATCAGTAACCGTATGTAACCCCTTGGCGCCGCCACTGGTGACCAGTTAATGCTGCTAAGGTAAAAACGACGAGTGGATTTCGGAGGACTAAGAGTACTCGGCTCTATAGAGAATTCAACAGACAAGTGATCGCAAGAAGAGTGAAAGGAAGGGGAAACACTGATTTTAGAGACAACATTTGGACAATTTGTGAGCACGAGATCTAGGATGGCGTTTCCTCGAGTCTGAGTTTCAACCAGTTGTGCAAGATTATTCTGGGAAATGCCGTTTAAGAACGTTTCATGAGCAGCATCATCTCGGTTTATGGGAATGGACCAATCTATATATGGTAGGCTTAGATCCCCACATACAGTAAGAATGTAGGTTTGTTTGGGTTGACCCACAGATCTAGTAAATCAATTAAGGAATTGGCAGTGTCTGAGGAGACAGGGGGAGGAAGATGTAATGAGATAAATCTATAAGATGTTCCCTTGGGTAGATCAATGTCGAGACATAGAAAATTCAAGCAGGTAGTTGATTGAGAGGTTCGACAATTTAGAGAAAAGGAGTCTCGCACAAAAATTGCAACCCCACCGTGACCATCAGAACGATCACAACGCACTACTTTGTAGGGTGTTGCACTGGTAAGAAGACTATCTGAAATATTTGGGGATAACCAGGTCTCCGCAAAAACGATAACATCTTAGACGCAGGATGAAAGTAGTTGCCAGTGATTAATCAATTTGTTTTTTAATGATCTCGCGTTATTCATAACACACTTTATAACAGAGTTACAAGCAGAACTGCTTTGGCTTACTGTAGGAGCAATGTTTTGAGAGTTGCTGGTATGAACAAAGTTATCAGGTTTTAGTTTTTTGGAGCATCTGACCAATGCATGTCTCTCTTCCAGCTCCCATTATCTAGTTTAATAAAGCGCCAGATTTTAGATTTTAGAACTGCGGTTAACTGGGTCTCGTACATGCTCAAGGAAAGAGCCATGTTTTCATTTCTTCTTCAATCTTGTTCTGTTCTTCTATGGCTTTGTCCAGGTTTTCAACTAGTTCATTTACTTCGTTCTCTTTCAGCTGCAAGCTTTTTTTGAATTCGCTGAGAAGGGTAGCGTTGCCATCGTAGTTGTCCATTTTCGCCTTTACTGTGGCCAGTTCTTGAGAATGCATTTTCTCAATGCATTTTGAGAATGCAAACTTACGATGATACAGGTTTTCTTTGACGTATTTAACGACTTCGAACGGTGGGAGGTCTGTGCAGCAGCTATAGTGCCATAGCGTGTTGCATTTCTAGCATTCCAGAGAACTGTCTATTGAGGCTACCTTCTCGCACTTTTCACATAGAATTTCTAGTTTTGAAAATTCGGATGCAGGGGATGATGGTTGCAGAGTTACCGGGGTGGTTGTTGCCACATTCATGATAGTTTCTGAAATGATGTGAGAAAAGTATGATCACGCAAGTTTGAACACGAGCATGAATATTTTCCGACCTCTGATATGTGGAAATGCTTGCTCTCTCTCTCTCTCTCTCTGTCTGTCTGTCTCTCCCTCTCTCTGTCTCTCTCTCTCTCGCTCGCCCTCCTTCCCTTCCTCTCTCTCTCTCTCTCTCTCGCTCTCGCTCTCCCTCCCCCTGTCTCTCTCTCCCTCCTTCCCTCCCTCTCCCCCCTCCTTCCCTCCCTCTCTCACTCTCCCTCCTTCCCTCCCTCCCTCCCTCCCTCTCTCTCTCTCTCGCTCTCCCTCCCTCCTTCCCTCCCTCCCTCTCTCTCTCTCTCTGGCTCTCGCTCTCCCTCCCCCTGTCTCTCTCTCTGTCTCGCTTTCCCTCCTTCCCTCCCTACCTCCTTTCTCTCTCTCTCTCTCGCTCTCCCCCCATCTCTCTCACTCTCCCTCCTTCACTCCCTTCTCTCTCTCGCTCTCCCTCCCTCCTTCCCTCCCTCCCTCTCTCCTTTCTCTCTCTCTCTCGCTCTCCCTCCCTCCTTCCCTCCCTCCCTCTATCTCTCTCTCTCTCTCGGTCTCGGTCTCCCTCCTTCCCTCCTTCCCTGCCTCTCTCTCTCTGTATCGCTCTCCGTCCTTCCCTCCCTCTCTCTCTCTCTCTCGCTCTCCCTCCCCATCTCTCTCACTCTCCCTCCTTCCTTCCCTCCCTTCTTCAATCTTTCTCACTCTCTCTCCCCCACCCCGCGATCCACACTTTTTTTTGACACAAACTTTCGGTCATTGAGAAAGCTTTTGCTTTTTTTTGAAAGTGGGTATTTTTGACCAAGCGCGAGTGGAAGAGGCTTTGCGCCTCCAAGGAAAAGGGGAGATTGTTTTTCTATCTCTCCTCTCTCTCTCTCTCTCCCCCTTCATCCCTCACCCTTCCTCCCCCCTCTCTCTCTCTCCCTCCCTGTCTCTCGCTCTCCCTCCTCTCTCGCCCTCTCCCTCCCTCCCTCCGTCTCTCTCTCTGAAAAGTGTGAAAATCCTTTTGAGATGTCAGACGTATGCGCCAGTGCTCCAGACCCAGGGCCCTGCCTGGCTTCAACTCTAGTTTTCTAAAACTCGGGTTGAGTTTTTTTAACATACAAAATATTATTCAGTTCATTCTTATTGGCAACCTGCAAAGCGCGAAAGGATTTTAAAACTATTAGCGTTGCAACCATATTAACAGTTCAACCAAAATCCTGTCGCAGGCTCCCGCTTAGTGCCGGAAATTTTATGTGGTGTTGAGTCTTATCACGTTTCATACAAAAAGATCTGATTTGTGATGTCCAAATGCACTGTTTCCTTTTAAGTGATTAATATAAGCGCAGCTCAATAGATGAACAAAGCCATTGAGGTGGTAGACAGGTCACAATTTTAGATTGCCTAGTATTTTGAGGAACTTCGTTACTTCATCTTTCCTATCTGCTCATTCAAAATGTCGAGGATGTTGAACGTTAAAAGGAATTCTGCATGTGCTTTAGTTTCCAGAGTTATATAAGAATTATTTCCTATTATCGCTGCATGTATACCATCTTCCTCTGTGAGAGCATTTAGATACTCAATTCTCGAGTAGTTTGTGAAATTCTAAACCAATGTATCAACACTCCCAGAAGTCAATTCCTTAACATGATCTCCTCATGTCAAATATCCTGTGTCGTCATGGCAAGATGAGTGCTTTTCACACAATAGAATTGAATCATCGAGCTGGGGAGAGACAAGAAGACAGATTACTCCTCAGGTAATCTACAAACTCAGTCACGCTCTATTCAACGTGCTTCGAGGGTCGAGATAATCGCATCACACAACAATCCACGTCACCTGCCTATTATTTAAGAGAATACATGTAGCGCTTGTCATTCACATTTCTTTAACAACATGATGAGTGCGGTGGTTGCACGCGAATATTCAGGGATTCAACACTTCATTGCCGGAGCTATCTACGTACTTGCAGGTAAGGGCTTGACAGATTTCTATTGCCGCATGTAAAAGATCGTTAGATAGAGGCATAGATGAAGTTCTATTGCGATGAACACGAAGTACATCTACATGTACTTTTAAACAAACCGCCGGTGCATCTGATGTTGAAATGTCATTGCGACTGAAATAAATGATTTTAGGTTTAGAGAATATTTCCAGTAACCATCGCATTACTGCGGGGGGGGGGTCGCCGAGCGCCTCTACCGAAGATTTTATCTAGCTCCTGAGCGAAAGAAGATACGAACTCCAACTTTTAGACAGCTTGTTTAATTGTCGGTTTAATACTTTCATCACAATGAGATTTCAAAACTTTGAATGTGTGACAGATTTGTCGAATTTTACAGTATTTTCGCTTTGAAAGTTTTCAGGTGTAAATATAATATGAGAACTATTCGAATTTACAAAAGAAACTGTTCTCGTGTTAATTTGAGAAAATGATAATCCCCTTGTAGATTCTATTCAGACTTCAGCGATTTGAATTCAAAATTGTGAAATTGTGAAATTTTCGTAATTGAACCAGATTGTAAAACGTAAAGAACTTGTTAATATTTATTGGTATTTCTAATCTAAGCATTTTTATTTCTTACATGGTATTCTGACTCGTCACCACAAGAGCTTTCATTTGGTGTATTTTGTTTTGAATTTGGACAAATGGTTTTTGAGATTTTGCAAGAAATAGTAACCATAGTGAAAAATCATCTTTTTGACCTTTGACCTACACAGTGACCTTGAATATCAAAACAAGGATGATATTCTGACTTGTCATGATGAGAACTTTCTTTTGGCGCATTTTGTTTTGAATTTGTACCTTTACTTTCGGAAATAAGTACGGGGAGGCGCTGAGCACCCCCAACAGGGCACGTTTGTCAAAACACCACAGTGGTGCGAGATTTGACGTCCAGAAGGCCTCTTATTGACCAGCTATGGACAGCTCGTGGCCTGCTCTCCACATGGTGGCCCGTGTCCTTTCAAAGTAGGATTTAAGTTGCACAAATAGCAGATTTCAATCTATCACTTTCAGAAGTCAAATTTCTCACATTGGGAATTAAGTATACGGATATATTCTCGAGTCTTCGAGATACGAAAAGACTAGGCTTAAGCTATACAGGCTTTGTATATTATTAAAAAAGCGTTTGGAGGAATGGATATCTAATGACTAATACTATCTAATGGATATCTAATACTATTTCTTAAGTCTGTTTACATTTCTGAATGATAAAGCGACTTTTGTTAAGTAACATGTAATTCAATAATTATGAAATCAGAAATCCTCGATTTTGATCAGAAAGTCTTCATTAAATCAGAGTTCCATGCTTTCATCAGTTGCAAGTTGTCGCCCTCTCATCGAATATGTACTTCGGAAGAAGATTTTTTAAATTTAATACAACAATACTGTACAGCAATACTGTGGTCTCCGTGGCACAGTGGTTAAGTCTTGGCCTAGCGATCTATTGGTCCAGAGGTCGAGCCCCGAAGGTGTCATTGGAAGTCGGCAGGAAGGGCATCCGGACTAAAAGCACTACAACGCTCCATAAGTCTGACTATGTCAGCACCGTCCAAGCCCCCAGTATGGGGAGTAGTGACGCAAAATACTGTGATGAAACTATCAAAAAACTAGAATCTTTATGTCAGCACAAAATACAAGGAATGTACTTCGTTTACTTGATTCTAATCATTTATTGATACTTGGGCTTGGGTTTTGGCCCAAGTTTCGGCCCAAAACTTGTATTGGATATACCATACTTTGATCAACATAGAAACCTGCAGAACAAGCGAATGAAACGGTCTCTGGAAAATGCTTGTTTGAAGTCAAAAATTCAAGGAAGAAAACGGACATCATGCAATGATAATGATGCAGAACAAGACTGCAACGTCTTTCGAAAAAATCCTATCTACGCCCCCAGTTAGTAGGTAGACCTACTCGTCTAAAATTTCGATGGGCCTGCCAAGGAGGCCGGCACTCTTGGGCTAACCCCTCCCCCCAACGTCAAATCAATTGTCACAAAACTCCGTCACACGTAGGTGAGGATGTTTCTACCCGCATACCAAAAATATACAAATCGGACGAAAGTGCTTTTTGAATTTTGGCATGTTGGTAGAAAATATGCTCTATTGCTTGAAATTTTGTGATGATTAACTATTTTACGTAATTTGGACAAATTTGAGGGAGATAGCAAGTAAGTGCCGCGAGGCTTGCTACAATAATTACACTTTTATTAAGGCCTCCGTGCTTGATATGCACATAGTACAAGCCCATAGCTTAGTAAACAGCGGCATCAAGGAAGTCGAGATTTTGAAAATTGCGATTCCGAGAGACTTTGCAAGCATTTATTTTGTCTTCTACACACCATCGTTTTGTGCTTCTACGCATTTCCCTAACCTGTAACTGGTAGGTAATCTCTACATCGACAATATCGCAGAATAGCATCAGCAACTTTACAAAGCGTTGCACTGAAGACGCCAAAATGTCTGGCAATGTCTCTCCAAAATACTTTTTCTCTGGAAATCTCTCACTTTATGGGTTATAATGACTGAATTCACCGCAAAAGCAGAAAACCAAGAAACAAATCTTGGCTTCCAGGAGTATGCTTACTTTTTGTTATTGCGATGCTACACGTGTAACTATGACTTCCGGAGTGATAACAGATGTATTAGTTTCGTTTCATTCACTTGAGAAGAGGCAGGAAGTTGATCATGTCTGGCAAAAGGATTTCATTGAGTCTTATAATCCCTTTTCTGCTTATTTGCATTCCTTTAACACTGAATCAAGCAACCCTCCTATCAAGTCTGTCAGCAGCGACCAGCTCACCACCAAGAACGTCGAACAAGGATTGCAGTAGCCGTGAAAACATCGATTTCGATCACCCAAAAGCTTTTTTCAAGTGCCTAAGAATTGCTATGAAAACAATGGCTCCTTTCATTATTTCAACAATGACATCTTGCACCATTTTTCACAAATGCTCTGCACCAAGCTCTCCAATCCTGCCAATATACAAGCCCTACAGAATATCCAGTGATAGACGAGTTCTGTTGATGGAATGCAAGAGGAACTACAGACGAATCAACCCATTCAAGTTTCTGACAAATTTCACTTCGATCAACACAGACACTGAATTGAAGACTGAATTCGCTGTTAACGAATCGCCACGGTTCCTCTCTCATTTGGATTTTGAACTCTTGAGCAGAAACGTGGTTAAAATCAAAGCTAACATTTTCTCTCACTTCAACAGACAAGATCGAGCAACTCGAATTTATCGATAGAGAAAGATTAAGCTACATCTATCCGCAACCAACGCAAGTTCTAACAAGTCCATCCTTGAGCCTTGACTTTAACAAAGAAAGTGGCTTAACACTGCATCATGACAAATCGATTTTATTTCAGATTAGGTTTAAGCGTTATGGTAGCCACCAATATGTGGACTATAGATACAACGACGCTAAGATGACGTCACTGAGAGGTGCACATGAATTTCGTATATACGGAAAGGTGAAGGAAAGCGTCGAATTTATCCACGGAATTCACTCATAGTTATTTTTATGAGACGAGAAGAAAATTTGAATTTTATGCTAGATGAATCACAACATTTCGGGATTTTGGTTCCTTGCAAAGAAATGACTGCAGAGAAATTGATTTCACTGTCAGAACATTGTGTAAATGTATTGATGTATTGCATGTGTGCATTCATTCTAACTATATTTCTTGTTAAAGCATGTTTCATTCCCAATATGAGACTCTGCTTTTCAAAATTGTGCTTTATTTCTAACCAAAATTATTTAATTTATCATAGAAATTAGAAATGCAATGCACGACATGTATCTGGGACTGTGAAATTAGAGTTGCCGTAATTCACAGATATTTATCATATATCTAGGATAATTTGAGACAAATTGCGGATGTATCCAAGATAACTGAACTTTATAGCACTGCTTTCAAATGGCAAACATGCTTTAAATCAGACAGAGAACATTATTCTCATACTTAAAGAAAATAAAGCACTCAGGCCTTCGGTCTTCGTGATTCATACTCTTAGGCTACGTTCACACATGACAGAAGAACCTGAGAGTTGACCTCGAATCAAACCTGAGACTGAGACCAACCTGTTCACATTTGAGAGAGAGATCTCAGGAAAAGAGCTGCCCCTTATCTTCATGGGCCACTCCTTCACTAAACTATCAACGATGAGACTCGCTGACACATGACTTGATATCCGCTGAGACCTGGGACTCACATCCGCCCACACTACCGACATCAGGTTGCAGATAAATTGAAAAATGTTTCTACTTACATTTTTTGCTTTGTTGCGCTAACTCTCAGGTTCCGTTCAGACTTGCTGAGCCTGCTGAGACTCATAATTCATCATGAAGAATAGAAGTAGGCAGGGCGATGTGTCAATTACCCCTCTTCGTAAAAGAAAAAGAGCGGAAACACGTAGTTGTTGGGTATGCGACTGACTGGATAGCCAAACGGGCTCAGTTTGGCGCTTTCCAATACCTGGCACCCGAATTGAAGATCAAGGATACAAATTCAGAAATTTCCTCCGTATGAACGACACAGATTGTGAACATGAAGAGAAAACAACGCTAATTTTGACATCCCGATAGCTATTTCGCGGCCTCTCTTCAGAAGTACGACCGTTGTGATACACAAAATACACAGACAAGTTCAATACAGCTCATCAGACTGGCATAGACTGTGGACATGACATTCGGACAAACTTCAGAAATAGCTATCGGGATGTCAAAATGTTTTCTCTTCATACGATGATTGGGCACAAATCTTGTTTCAAAGATTTTGAACAGCCTATCTCACTTATTAACTCGAGAATAAGCAAAATGGACACTCATCTACGAGAAGCCATCCCAGCAAAAGAAAGATTAGCTTTAACACTTCAATACCTCGCTGCCGGCAAGTACTATATTTGTACCCTGACTTAAAAAAGCACGTTCATAAAGGTTTTGTAAGCTGTCTGTTATCGACATATACTTCATGTAGCTAGGTACACGTTTGTAATAACTTGGGGTATTGTTTATTATGGTAAATAATTATGATAACTTCACAATAATTTCTGTAACTAAAGGTAGGGTGACTTACTTTACTATAGCCATTGATTTTTCAAAAATATTCGAACAGGTAGGCCGAAATGTAAATATATTCAAGTAAAAGAGAAAATGAGCAGGCACCCAACGTTTCGGTCGTCTTGACCTTTGTCAAGGGTGACCTTTGTGACATGGTGTAACCCTTGACAAAGGTCAAGACGACCGAAACGTTGGGTGCCTGCTCATTTTCTCTTTTACTTGAATATATTTACATTTCGGCCTACCAAAGGGAGTGTTCGAATATTTTTGAAAAATCAATGGCTATAGTAAATTACCTCCCGTGTGCAGCCGTCAACTTTAGCTTACTTTACGACCCTTCCTTATGGTAATTTGGAAGGTAGTTATTGAGTTGCGCACGAGTAGAATTGTAGAATTCATAGTAGACATTATGTAAGCAGCCCTGTTATTACGTTGATATGCCTTTTGCCTTAGTTGTTGTCTCAACCGGCAGTTGTTGGCAATTCAAGATTTCTAAAAAATTTACGATCAGCGCGTCATTCTCATATCTAATGGAAACATTTGAGCATCATAGCATGGTCATAGGATTCATTTGACAAACAGAGAATTCTAAGCCTTCAAAACTGGCATAGTTGTTGGCACAACCAGCACACTTGCTGTCAATGAATAATTCGCTATAGAAAATTCGTCTCTATGATTGAGACTGTCTGATACAGTGAACCTGGACTATAAAAAATTAGAACAATGCGTGTGAAAAAAAGGGGTGAGAATGAGCCGGGTAAACTGGCAACCTTCGCTTCTTTTGAGAGTCTTTCCTTCTTAGTTACTTAAACTGACGCTTTAAAATGCGCTCTCCTATTAAGTTGGTCATCATATTTTTGCTAGAGCATGCATGACCATGGATTTTTTATCGTGCTGGAACGTTGAGTTAATTATTACATTAAGGAAAACGAATTTGATTATCGTGATCATCCTTTCTTGGGTGAACTTTGTGACGTTTGCACAGATAATTTCCATTGCTAAACATGCGATTTCATGCATGACTTTCACGAACAACTAGTGTACATGACTTAAAAGGCTTATAGTGCGATAATTGCTGTAGTCTAGTCTGCTGTTCTTTTTGTAAATGATAACTATGTGAGCCTCTTTGAAGGTTTGAGGCACTTTGCCTGTTGAGAGGTTAGCATTGAATAACTGTAACAGGGCATTGAACATTGGTTCGCCGCCAGTTTTTAGGAATTCAGAATAGATATTTTCAATGCCAGGACTTTTCCCGTTCTTCATTTGGCTAATCGCTGAGGTGATTTCGCATCTTAGGATGGGTTTGATGTCATTGCACGGCGAATCTTGAACATGCATTGGAATGACTTAGTCTTCATAAAGGTCTTCATAGAACTGTGCCCAACGTTCGAGAGTATCCTCTTTATTGGTTAGGATATTGCCATGGTCATCTTTTATGCCCTCAACTGATGGATTTTAGTTTCGCTTTTAGCAGATTATTGAGCTAAGGTAATTTGAATCCTAATCAATCTTTTCTCGTGTAGTGTTTTGTGGGATGGAAACTTACTTCGAAAGTTACATAAATGAAAGCTATTTCCAATTAGCATTGAAATACATATTTTCTTTTTGAAAGCACCTCATGCACGTGTATCTAGATACTTTTTCGTCATCCCTGAAAATGGAATTTACAATACGAAGCAAACAAGATTCATCATATTTTCGCTTTCGGTATGACAATATGGATGGAAATGCTTAATCAATGTGAGCAAAAATGAAAATGCTACCTTGATAATTCATATACACCAAAGTAGATAGATAACCGTCCTGTTTGAAAAACTAAGTGTGAATTGCAAGTTAGCAATTAACTTGTCAATTGATTGTTTTCTAAGTTGCAATGACGATCAACTCTTACATGCATTACACAAAATCATCTGAATAGGATGCCCTTCATTACGATTCTCAATCTTTTTATGATTATCATGATATCCATCATTTCAAGTGAAGATATCTGAACTACTGCAAACAACTGTGCTGGTTTTGAAAACAGCAATGCCGGTTTTAAAATGTTGTGAAAAGATATGTCAATAACTATGACTCTTCTGCCAATAGCCAATATGTTGATTTAAAGAAGATATTTAAAGACTGCCAACAACTGTGCTGGTTGAGACAACAGCTGTGTCAAAAGGTATATTTGATGAATCCCGATGGATATATCAAACAATTTCACAAGCTATATCCTAGAGAATCGCATGGCTATCCTCTATCCGTAATAAAGTATGCCAGAATGTTAACTATGAACAGGGACATGAAGTAGGATCATAGACATCCGTGATGGAATCCCTCTCTGCTAAGATTTTCCCTGGGAATGAATTCTATCAAAGAAAGAGAGATTCTGAAATACGATTATACAACTATGCAATAATCTGGTATACTTTATAAGTGAATAAAATCCATTTCAAAATATAACTAGAGCTCAAAGCAGTTGCAAAATAAACATTCAATGCTATTAATAAAACTCGATCATAGATAGAGTGGTAATTATTGTAATATATAATTAACCAATGTATAGTAAAGCAGATATCTATTTATGCAATTGAATATCTATTTTAATAGCTTGCATGCTCTTGTAACTCTTTCCATTTTCTTCACCTCATTACAATGTTTATTATGATCATCCATCCATATAATTCATGACTCAAATTTCAGTCATTTTCAAATGAAGGCATTAGCTTGCTATGTCCGTAGATTAGAATTTGCAATGAAAGGAAATTAACTCTATTAGGTCAAGTTGACATCTCAAAGATGCGCGCCTGGTCAAGATTGTGCGTGTATGTCGATCTAAGTCGTTTAGCGTGTGTGCACGAATGGCTTGTGTGGTCTATAATCTCATCATTTTGCACTTGATCTTTGTGCCATCTTTGATTTATGTACATTAATTGTTTTTGAATAGTGACTGAAAAGGTCATGTTTTTGAGACAGGTCAATAATAACAATATTAATAAGCAGATTCTGCTTGTGGACTGATTTATCAAAATTAGTAGTACATGCACCTTTAATTTACCTTAAATATTTTATCAAATTATTGTATATTTTAAGTATAGCGATTTAATGTAGAATGTGCGCCAAATATAGGTGCTCTAGAATTCTGGCAGCTTTCAGCTTGTGATACAGTAGAGGCAGTAGTAGTGTGTCAAAGGTCTGCTGCTTTCCCAACGCATTGCAAATAAAGTAGCCACTCAACATTGTCATTAAATATCTATGCAGTTTGTCTATATTGATGTATACAGGGACATCTATGATCTTAATGACGGTAGTTTTGGCACATCTGGATAAAACCGTGAAAGAAATTGTAAACAATTATCCAGTACTCTAATACGCGCATTCATACAGGGAATCTGCTGAAAGAAGATTTTGGACCCAGTCAAGAAGAGACTAAAGAATTACAAAACTCCAACAAGAATAAGCAACTGTCAATAACAGCTGCAATATCAACTGCCAGTGATTGAAATTGTTCACCTACGGCAAGAAGCATCAAAGGCCATTGGTGTGGATTCTGTACATTTTATACATGTTTATTTTTTGTGCAATTAGCAGGCTTATTGCAAAAAGATTTGCTTGCGAAAATCGATTCAGTAGTTTTTTTTGGAGAATTGTGACCTCTCTGGAAAATTTTTGATTATCTATTTTCTTTACTCAAAGGAGTCATGGACTAAATGGTAATTGATCAGTGATGATTTTGCTTACTACTACAATCATTGCAGCAATATTTCCATGCCTGATTCATTGTTTTGCAAGTAAAAGACATGATTAAAATCTAAAGAAAATCTACCGATAATGCAATCAGAAACGAACACAAAACAAATTGAAGCGTCAAAAATTGATAATAGTTTGATTGCTATATCAAATGAAAATGCTAAAAGCTAAGCAAGAGTCGTTTGAATGTCCATTCCTTATGAAGATCCTTTATTAAGATTTTGGTGGAAAAGTACAACCAGTGTTGTCTTTCCAAGTGCGCCTTCTCATAATGAGTGGTTATAGATGTTCATCGCTTATTATACATCTCGTGATTATAGAGCATCATCTGCGAGACCTTCAAATGTTAAAATCAAAACTCCGACGAACAAATAAAATGTGAATGATGTCAGTGATTCATAAAATGCGACGATCATATTGAATAAAAAGCAAACCAAGCGGTGGTGATTGATGACTCTCCATGATTTTAAGGTCCTACCATATTCTTGGGCAATTCAGGAACAGCATTGATAAGGATTTAAATTGATTACGAAATCCGCATAAATTTCGTCGGTAACTATGAAAACATTCTCACATCACTGTGATAAAAATAGCCATCAATTTTCGTTTAATGAAAGCTGAGCAATTCAAGGTGAGTTCAATTTCAAATAAATCACACATGTTACATCGCTTCATTGCTCTTGAATTCTCGAAAAAAGTCCACCAGCATACACAGGAAGAGGCTTTCGATAAGGCAATGGGAAAATCAATGAATATAGAAAGTCACGATTTATTTGAAATTAACCATCGATGCTTGCATGTGTAGTACAATGTACATGTACAGCTTCTTTCGACAATTTCTCTTCAAGACTGAACCGGGCGTATTAATTAGTATCTGCAGCAATCAATTCAGCTGGATTCTGATGTATTTCACAATAGTGAAGTGAATTGTTTACCACTTGTTCCATGGTTTTATCCAGATAAACATTACCGTCATTAATCAAGTCTACCAAAGTCACTGGCCTCCAGTCCAGTACATTGGTATGGGAGTTGAACGTCCCTTAGATATCTTATAATAATCATAGATGTCCCCTCTTCCACTCACTGATATCTTTCAAATATTAGTAGTTCTATTTCACAGTAGATACTGTGATTGTCTCGAAGTGGAAGTCACCGCAGGGGAAAGTAATCTCTTCAGTTGAGAGCATCTGCTCTTCTACCGCGGTGATGGCTCAGCTGATAGAGTGCGGGCAGAGATGGCCAGAGGTTAGTAATTCAAATCCGCCAAGGCGCAAAGCTATTCTCCGTCAGATAAACATCTTCACAAGGCAGTCACTCAATTCATTGCAATTAATGCTTGAGAACTCATGGAACCTGGTAGTGTTCATGCTACGATTGCAGAAATGAGAATCTCACTAATCAAGCTTATATTTTCTCGCCAGGTACGTTGTGCTTCGTTAATCAAAGCAAGACAATCGGCATGATCATCAACACGAAACTCTTCCCTGTTAAGACGAAGATTGTTCACCTGCATTTTGCAATCGCTAGTATTGGAGCTATTGCCGGATTTCCTTTGGCAGCATCTTCCTGTTTCGCTGGAAAGTGAGTTACTCTGCTCAGATCCGTCTCATAAATGATGACAGACTTCCATGTATCCAACTGAATAAGTCTGTATCATCACAATGAATCTCACCAGATGCAAGTTTGCATTACAGACAATTCAGTCAAAGCAATTATGAATCAGATGCTATCATCCATCTGGTCAATATCTTTCAGACAAAAACAAATTGAAGCCGAAATCACCAAATAATACAAAAAATAAAACTATATTCGTAATGTGCTAATTTTGAAAGTGTAGATAGTGCAATTAGTTGGATAATTAATTAATAATTGGATTTTGATAATGAAGGCAACACAATTAACTTCATGTGTTTAGTAGCAGCTCCGTGGCCTCATGTCAAGGGTGGACGCAAAGTGTGAACAAACAAGAGATAACTGAGAGACATCTCAACAAAAAAACTCTAAGAACCTAGCAGCATAGAGTAGGTATAAGTAGATAACAGTGTCGACTCAAAAAGTGTGTATACAGTGAAAATTTTTATATGAAAAGATTCAGTTTTTTACGGAGTTTACGTTCCTGCGGTCCAAAAAATTATTTGAACAGTTTTTAAAAAGCTACATTTTTGCAAATTTGTATGCTATCGACACGAAGCTTCTTTATAATAAGATGCCATGCTTTTAATTAAATTTTCAGCGGCATGATTCAATGATTCACACGGCGTCATTTCTTGAATCTGAATAGTAAAGTGAACACATCTACATCTTTTAAAGTTAAAGTTGATTGTGATCAGTTTCTTTGATTACGATGTTTTGCTGATTCAGCGGCAGTTTGTGATATGATCACGCTTCAGAATATAATCTTATTCTAATCTATCCGTTACAGTTATGGCAACCCATCGAATTGCTAATTAATTAAACTTCCGGTATGTTACCTCTCCAAGTTGTCATGACATGGAGGATTTGTGGAATATTGTTCTTTATTCTCTATTGCTATCATGATCAGTCAAAATCGTGTACATTTCTCGAAAAAATGTATAAACTGCATACATGTGGTGGGTCTCGAACTGGTCTCGATTCATGTTCATTTAATGAAATCGAAAGTGTATACACATTGGGGATTTAATAAATGCGGAGTCACCACTCTACCTAATATACTTACTCTATGCCATAGTAGTGCTGTAACAGCAGCCTTAAAATGTTCATTTTCATCAGTTATTTGGCCAAAGCTGATCAATTATAATTCTATGCCACGAAAAAGATACAGGCACTTCTCTTAACAGTTGATTACCCCAATGGTTGCAGCAGCATTGTATTTGCAAACTTGCTGATTGGAGAATGTCATCAGTGACTTCTTCAATTAACTATTTAAATACTAAAAATTAGGCTCTGTATTCCATTACAAAAAGTGCTTAAATAATTTTCATCATCGCATGAGAATTTTAAGTTGACGTGAAAATAGAATAATTAAATATTGAACTACATTCTCAGTTGAAAAATGGGAACGGATCTACATTGCCGCTGCTGCTGCTATTGACCGCTAGGATGAAATATTTGCCATTTCATCAAACATCAGGAATCATCAGCAGGCCTCGTCCACATCTCTCAACATCGACAACAGGAATCAACATCGATACAACTACCTATTGTATGTGCATGCGACCACACTCAAAAAAATCTTTGAGATAGACTTATCATATTGTGATAATGTCTAGGCGCATTTACCAAATGCAAATTTGATGCTTTTAAAAAGCAGCATTCATTATTATTGGCATATAGAATGCGTTTTCACAAGACGGTGGTTGCAGAAAGGAATCGTTTATTCATGGCAAAACTCGCAGATTTGTAGCTTATCTTGTCGAAATCTGCATCCGTTTGAATCTGCAGATAGTTGCAAGTATTGTTGAGCTAGTGACTGAGAAATCTAGCTGCTTGGAAAGGACATAATTCAGAAAACACAGCTGATATTGATGAGAGTGTGGAGACGTGAGCTGTTAATCATTCATGTTGGTTCGTTTGGTATTTAAGTGTATAATCGTAGCAGCACTCCATCTGTCATCTGCAGGGCATTTCATCTGACTCTGTTGAAGAGTGACGTCATAGGAACAAGACTTTGCTGAGACTCTAACTGTGACGTCATGATCCTCATCTATGTGAAACTGATCAGAAATACGGAGACCGCCTGGGGAGTATAATTACCGGGCTATTGTTGTCGCAATTACAGACATTTGAAAAGAGCGAACGCCTTGTTTTCCCTTTCGTCAACAGAGAGCCATGTGGAAGCTACATGCAGTTGAGACACAGCTACCGGTACAGCGCTTCATTTTGATTGGCTGTTGCAGATGTCGCAGATATATATCTGCGATTTCATTGGAGTAAGCGTGTATTTATATTTCGAAAAGACTCGTGACTTCAAGTGGAAAATTCAAGGTGTTCCACTTACTGGATTTTCCTAGATTTTTGATATGTTGATAAGGGATTTTTTCTCTACAAGATAAACCCACTCTTGAAACTATCTCCTATTTGTGGCGGGTTACAGTGCAATTCGCTGTAGATTCCCTGGACTAATGAAGTAGCATCGTCTTGCGACAGGAATTTGCACTTGCATGTTTCACAAATTTGATTCTTCTTAATATCTAGAATTCGGTGCCAAACCGAGCAGCTGAAATGACCATCAGCAAACAGCTGTTGTTGTTCACTGTAGTCTCAATAGACTTAAAGAAATCAAAAAGTCGGATTTCTACGATGCACATCTTGGCAGCCAATCGAAATGAATGCGTTGCAGACATAAAAATAAATATGTAATAATAAAGGACTAAAGCGGACTTGGACGCACTGTCATGGCAGCGGTAACTAAACGATCACCTAGCGATGATGGCTTGGTGCCGGCAGCTTATCAGTGTACTTTGCAAATATTCACGCTTACAATCATTCCTCTTGATATATAAAAGCGTTTTGATCAGGTAACTTGCAATAAGTGGCATCACAGGAAGAATCTAAAAGAATCTACAACTGTTGCAAGTTTCAGTTATTAGATTCTTCTTAGATATTCTTCTTGAGCCTGAATCGGTGCCTAATTGATCGGCTGAGGTGACCATCTACACACCGCTTTACATACCGTTTTAGTCGCACTAATTTAGGCAAAGCGAAAAGTCGGATTCCATCGCTGTAAACCTATCCTTTTGTCTATCTAATTTCTACATCCATTCCATCAATAGCAGTGGTGTTTCCTGAAATATTTCCTTTTGAACGTTGAGATATCTCACTCACTAGCTCAAAAATACTTGTAACTATCTGTGGATGTAAGCTGATGTTCATTCGTGCTAATTTGGTCGTTCCCAATTCTCCAAGCGGGAATGCAGTTCAATATTAAATAGTTCTATCTAAATCTTACTTAGGAAGATAGCTTGCTTGATAATATAAAGAAAATAACATTTCACAGTGAAACTCATATATGTGTAACTCAATATCTAAATTAATTTGCTCAAGCATGTTGACGTCTGCCTTTCCGATGTCTAGGCGATCTGAACCTGTGTAACATTTTCAACTCCATAATTTGATCGTCATCCGAAGGTTGCGTTCCACCGGCCTGGATCTACATGCACTTCACAGAGGCACTTTTATCGTCAGAACGAGGGACGCAAAGATTGACACGTGACTCATCTACTGCGATACAATGTCGATTCCAAATTGCATGGAAATGCTAGACGTGTACTTAGTGATTATCACACAAAATGATGAGAGGAGATCAGAGAGAAATCGTGCGCTTTCAGTGTCTTACAGAAGATGTCATCAACATCATTATCCTCTGCATGAGTCTCATTTTCCCCACGCGCATGATGCAATATCTTTTGCTGAGATGACAAGTTAATAAAAGCTCTCAATCTTTCGCTTTGGTTCCTTTTGATAATTACCTTTATTCTCCAGATAATGATCGTGTTGATGACTATCATTGCAGAAGCCTTTAGCAATTCATTTGTTCTTTTTCCGACGGATTGAGACTAATAATAAAATGTAGAATGAAAATCCATTTTCTTGAAATATTATCTTTGCGTATATTAGCATTGTACATGATCAAGTTAGTACATCCTCTTCAACGGGCCTGCGACATAATTATGAAAACAAATATGTTTCTTGAAAAACCAAATACAGTGATAGATTCATAGTAATGTCATATAATAGGCCAATTATCCGCAATATTGGTATACCAGTATTGTATGTGTGAAAGTCTTCCATGTTTCCAAAGCAGACAAGCGCTTGGTGTTGAGTCAGAAAATTAACATACCGGCATCATGTGTAGCCTACGTGTGATACGTACGAGTATGCCGGCGCGCATCGGTACATTATTAAAGATGGAAACTGCATGTAGAATTCACTGTGTCATTATTAGCCCACTAATTGTGAAATCGTCATTTCTTGTATACTCAAAGTTTAATACTTACCAGGTGTACGGCAGATACATGAACAATTGTACAGCAGTAACAGGATGTTTATCTATGGTGTATAGGGTCCATAAGATGCTTTTGAGTCTGACCCGGGTTCTATTAGAGGATATACGGTACTTCACAAGAGGGGGAAAATAATTGTCATGAGAATATTCAAGACATCGAAATATTTCACAGCTTGCCTCAATGTTTCATTTCTGCTTTCTTATAGATGGATCTGGGGAGAAAGCATTTGTCAAGCGTACGCATTCGAAGGCTTTATAGCCGGCATAGCAGTCGTGCATCTTCTTGCACTCATGGCTGTTGACAGATTTCTGGCCACGTGTCAGCCGTCATTGTGTAAGTAGTTCATTTTCTGAATTATATCACGGGAATTCATCTCTTATTGGGGAGCATCGCTGTCAATATAAGATGAAATATCTTTCTAATTTGGCCCAAAATTAGTAAAATTGGTGTTATTTTTGTTTGATTGATATTCCCCATGCATGAAGCTATCGTTGAAATATTTTTAGATATTGAGTAATAGGCCCACAGAGATGCATTCCGATGTCGCGGTTACTTCAGAGGTGACGCGATTCCGATTCTATCTCAGGCATTGTATACAATGGTGGCAAGAAGTGGAGAGGCTCGTCTCCCTTTGTCTTACGTGAAGAAAGTGGTATTAGGGCACACACGAGCTACCGTCGTCACATTGAAGACTGAACATCTGCCGAGTAAACTGTACTAGTCTTTGACTCAATTTTCCTCCGTGATAAATTCATCAAATGGGAATATTACTCACATCGTCTGACTCCTCACGATTTAAATTTACTGACTGTGAACGTTCAATTCGTCAAACTCGGATCTATTTCGTCAGAATCCAGACTTGAATTTTCATTTGAAAATTGATTTTCTTGCCCCTCAAAACTAGTTCTAACCGTGACCATCAGTATTACAAAATGTCATCTCTTATGGACCCTAACACGCAGACAAAACAGCTCAGCTCTGTGAAAAAGGCCCAGCTTATAGCACAGGAGAAGATAAAAAGATAAAAGAATCATTGTCAATTTCTTTCTCCGGTAAGATAGTTTTCGTGTAGTCACTGAAAATATCCATTATCATCTTTTTCTTGAAGCGGCTGAAACAAAAAACTGGGATTCCTCTCGCAACGTATGAATATTTAACCTGATCCTAAATAGCTATGGTCATTCATTCATTCACACAATCTGCAATACAATGAAAGCTGTTGGACTAAATCATTTATTCTTCAAGAAAACAAGCTTCAACCTGTTTCAATATATGATCGGTGACCATAATCATCCTCTCCGTCATTTATCGTTGTTTCGAATGGCTCATTCGCAAAAATTTGGCTCACCAAAGACGACCTCATCACATCATAACAAATGCTTCATAATTTCCTTGACAAAGCTGTTCAACAGTGGATTCTCTGTGATGCAGTTTTTCGTATTTCTTCTCGCTATCACTCTTGTTTCCCATTCCTTTTGTTGCGTTGCGGTCTGAAGTTGATTTTATCACAAGGACATCCATGGACTGCACGATTTCCGATATTAGAGTCCTTTGCTTTTTTCAAATATACGATTTCTACTATTATATATTGTAATCAATATGCGCCATGATTGTTGAAAAAGCGATGTCTATTAACACCTTAACTGACAATTGCCCAAGTATTATACAAATAGTCTGACTCAATGCTGTGATTTGTTTCAAATATAATTTCTATGGTTACAAATGGTCTGACACTTCCTACATTTAGGAATATGCTGACTAATCCAACTACAGATTGTTTCATAAAAAATGGATCACCCTTAAACATCGCCTTAACTTCAACTTTGTCTAGCTCCGCCAAACTTGAACGAATTTCTCTGAAATTTGGAAGATATGTCAGTTGTGCTTACTAATATCATTGTTGGAAATTTCAAGCATGAATATTTCAAGTATGAAGTTTCCTTTGTTATGTTATATGTTGTTCTACAAGCCAAAAGCTATCAAGCAAAACAAAAGTAAAGAAAATCGGTCAATCAGAGCCAATATAGCACCATTATTCATCAACAATAATGTAACTGCTACATGTGATTAGCTGGACTTCATGTTCCATAGCTTCCTGACTTCGTTGCGGTGGTGTTGGCAGCACTCCTGATTGCTTTCAGCTAGAAATCTATCTCTTACCGGTTGAAAACAATACAAAGCACAAATGAACAATAACGAGATCGCATTCACAAAAGGCAAAGTGTCAGCCTTGGTAGAACTAGGGTTTTCTTTGCGAGCTACAAGCAAGCGACTAAATGTCCCTTACACAAATGTGCATCGATGGCATAATGATGATTTTCGACTCTGTCGTAAAGAGGGCTCTGGCCATCCACGCAAAACATCCAAACGTAGAGACCGCCTAATTTTGAGATTTGTTAAAGTCGATCCAAGTCTCTCGTTAACTGAGATGGCTGCACTAGACTCGTCTATTTCTAAGTCCACTATTCGTAGAAGACTTATTGAGTCGAATTTCAAGAGCTGTAAGAGGCCCTCTCAGATCGAATTATCAGATCAGCATACAAAAGACGTCTCAGATGGGCAATGAGTCATTGTCACTGGTGAAATCAATGGGATCGGGTTGTCTGGTCTGATGAGGCATCAGTCCGTCTGAAGGATAGTGATGGTCGATTGAGATTATGGATAAAATCTGATCAGGAAATTCCGAGACATTTACATCGTCCCCGGGTACAAGGTGGTGCGACTCTACTGATTTGGGCTGGCATTTGGACCAATGGCCGCTCTGAACTTCACATACAGCAAGGAAGCATGAATTCTGAACGCTATGTGAATGTTTTACGAATGAACATTGGCCAAATGACAGATCAACTTGGTGATCCATCGACTTGGTTGTTTATGGATGATAATGCTACGTGTCACAGGAGTAGTAGAGTCAACTTATGCAAGTCTCAATTAGGGCTTAGGACATTATCTTGGCCAGCTCGTTCTCCTGATCTGAATCCCATAGAAAATGTATGGAGTATTCTAAAACGTAACGTTCGTCGTTCACTGCTACCTACAGATGGCGTATCACAACTTACGTCACTGTTAAAAAGAGAGTGGAGAAAGTTAGATCAGTCAAAAATCAACGATATCATCGAATCACTGCCTAGGCGAATTGGTAATGTCATTGACAATAAGGGTAGGGCCACAAAATATTAGCTTCTTAAGAACCGTTACTGTATCATAGCTTATCAGATTATATAAGGACATTTAAATATATTAGGGACATGAAATAACATGAAAAATGCTTTCTGCATCATACTTATGTTTTATTTAGTCAAATCGGACTGTATTTCAAGCAAGTGCTAATTTCATGTGTGAAATGCGTATTATCAACTTCTTACAGCTTAGAATTAGCTGTAGGGAGATGACAATATCGAAGGTGATAATAATTTGTTTCTTTCCAGTGGTAGTTTCTATTGTATTATGAATAGGTTCACAGCTTCCATTTTTTTTGCACCGAAAGACACGCAAATTTTCAAGCAATTATGAAAAATACTGCTGAAATCTAGCGCTTTAATACGCTATATCAAGGCTGCTGCAACTCCAACTCTAGACAGGTTTTTGATAGATTGAAGTCGAAATTTTGAAGATAAACGATTCGTTCTTAATTAAGGCCACTCGTGTTATGGTCACGAACCATTTCAGATCAAGATTGTTCTGATACTGTCCAATGCTGAGGAAATTGAAAAGTCACTCTTGGAATCACGATTCTTTAAAGTTATAGTGCTTTTAGTATTTGTCACTTTTAACTGGGAATGAGAGCAGCTGTCTCTTCAAACGTTGTGTATTACTGTACTAGCTGGTATAACTATAAAAATTGTGATTCCAAGAGGGACTTGTCAAATTTATTATTCTAAAAAATATCATTTTCTTTTTCTGATTTACTCCCAAAACAGGCAAACCTTATCATTTCATGCAGATAGTGAATTCTGGCTTGTTAACTAAACAATTGCATTCTGAACTTTGCTGTGTCTCACTTCATTCGTTTTCATACTTGACTGTAGCATTGAATAGTACTAATTTTGGAGTTATTTTGAAGCTGTCAATTTAAGCATTATCAAAATAATTGACAGGATTACCGTCTTGCTAATTGAATGTAAGTGATAAACTTTACTGGGTATGTAGACAGTGGTAGATTGACATCTACTGGTGATTGACACCCAGCTGGTTGTGCTAAGTGGTAAGGTCTTAAACTGAGTGATGCCCTAAATGAACTTACGTACTTCCAATGATTTGTTATGATATAAGGGCATGAAACAGCAAACAAGTCCAGAATTCTGAAATTTTAACGAAGAATGAGCGAACTGTAGGGTACCGCAAGGGAGGTGGAAAAATGCTTCAATATTACGACCCCCTACGTGTGCGCATCGAATTGGTTCGGTTTCGTATCCACATTGTCAGTTACTGTCGCTTATAGATTCCTTTCATGGTATTGCATTGACCTTTGTCGTTCCTATCATTCTGTCAAGCCTGAATAAGTGACAACTTTTAGTAAATCTGGCAAGGTGAAGACCTAGATAGGTGACGATTACGGGGACGTCTGCAAATTCGGGGTTCTGCTGATTAATTTTTATTTAGGCACTCGTACAATACTCGTTGCCTTGAGAATGAAGCAACATTAACCTGCATAGAAATCAAAAAAGCTATGCTTTCTACATTTGCATTTGGTTAATTGGTAAATTGTTGTTGCAACTTCAATGTTATTCGTTTATTCAGTAATCCTAACGTCTTCATTTGAACAGATAAATCACTCGGTTCTGCACATATCAACATCCTGTGCATCTTGGCTTGGGTAATATCTGCGTTATGGGCTTCTTTACCTCTGGTAGGATATGGAAGGTGAGTCCTTCATTTTATATTCTAAAACGCATCTCCATTTTCTACGAATTTGAGGCAGTTTGAGATAACGACAAGAGTTTTCTTTAGCTTCAAATAATTGACCAGGAATTTCGTATCTGTAAATATAATTTTCTCAGAATGTCGTATCTCAAAAAATGATAATTATCTATCCCTTGTATTGAATGAAAATGAAACATCTTTTAATTTTATATCAGCCATTAATTAGTGCATATCGTTGGCATGATAATAGTGACGGAGCACGCGAAAATGACAAGCGAGGCGATTAATTGAAAAGCAACTCAATGAAAAATAGCGTTACTTATGGATTATCTCCCTACGTTTTCAAATTTGTCTAAAATCCGTTAAAAGAAATCAAATGTCACAAAATTTTAACAACACATAAGTGAGGATATTTTCTACCTTCATGCCAAGATTTCTTCAAATCGGACAAGTAGCTTTTGAATAAGGGGCGATAACTTGAAGTGTAGCGATGTCCGCACCTTGATCTGACTTCTTCTGACCTCATCGTCGGAGCAGAAAGCACTTGAGGTCGCCAAAGTCATTTCCCGACAACTCGTGAAGTGATGATGACCAGACCACATCTCTTAGACTAACATTTGTAACTTAAAAAAGTGTGGCAAGGTAGTGGCCGTGGTAAGATTTCAAATGGCAGTGGATGAGACGAAGAGGGAGAGAGAACAATGCACACACGAGTAACAATAATGCGTCGAATAGACGAAGTCCGATCAAGCTGTTCACATCTCTACACTTCACGTTATCGTCTCTAATGCAGAAAGTACTTGTCGGATTTGCATAAATCTTTGCATGTGGGTAGTAAATATGCTTAAGTGCGTTTGTCTGAAGTTTGGTGAAGATTGATATATTTTTGCAGATTTTAGACAGATTTGAAAACTGTGGTAACCAATAAGTACCAAAATAACTCAATTTACCAGAAACTGCGCGTATTTAGATCCTACTATTTGAAAAATAGCTGACGATAATTCAAATTCATGCACACTGGAAGTTTGTCGACAGGGCTCTTTTATAAACTGTGTACCGAAATGGCTTGACATGACTTTGATTACAGGTATGATCTCGAACCACAAGGAACATCGTGCACTATTGACTGGTTGGCGAAAGATGAAGTTTATTTCACTTACATGACTTGTTTGGTAGTTCTGGGATTCGCTGGTCCAGTCATTGTCAGCTGCTTCTGCTATTTACTCACATCGGATAAACCAGTATCAGAGAATCGGTCAGAAAATGACGCGAAACGGCTAACAGTGAAGGAACTCAATTCAGTAAGTCTATGATTGCTTGATGCATTTAAAGGAAAATTGAGATGTTCAGGTGGACATGTAGGTGACCTGATTCCTCGATCTATTGACTGCTGTAGACAACTGCTAACCTATCTACAGAATAACTAAATAACTGAAGAATGTCTACAGAATAACTAAATAACTGAAGAATGTCTACAGAATAACTGAAGAAAGAATAACTGATGCTCGTAAAGAGCAGCAGTTACATTTAGATATTAATGTGCTTCATTAATTGGAAAACTATAAATCCGCATTTGTAAATTATCAGATATCCTATGCTGATTGCAATATTTCGAATATAGAGAAGATCACGGACTCTTGACATGCGGATAATCGCCATCATGCTTGCTCTGAAATCAGCCTGTATGAGCATTTCAGGCAGGATGGTCCTATCAGCTGCAACCAAGTTCTAGACAATGATTTTACTGAGGAAATCAAATACGTGTACTTAATCCACAATCAAACCTTACAAATACTTCAATTCAATCTTTTATTGAAGCCAATGTTGCATGCAGCAACTGATCCTGCAATCTGAGCACAATTTCCAACTCCAAGCAGTCTTGTTAAGTTTCAGAGAGCTTTTTTTAGAAAACCTAGGAATTTGTCGGAGTTGGTAATCAGAAAGTAGTTAGCAAGGAACACGCATTAAGGAGTTCTCATTTTTCAGAATGGTCTGAATATGTCCCTAGGCGGCTCTGGACAATTCTATATCCTTTCTAAGAGTTAATGTTCCTTCATTGCTGCGAAATTCTAGATTTTTAAGAGTGTGAAGATTTTATTTCAAACTTTGTGATAGATCATGTCGTTGCTACAGCTGAAAACAGAGCCAACAATTTCGTGAGAATTGATAAGACGATTTCCTTTTACATGCTTCATGGTTAAAGATACGTGCATGGCTTGACTTAGACCATTATGGATACTTTTCTTTGTATATGAAGAACAGCGCAAAGGCTTGCATATCAACGATATACTTCACTGGTTCTCATCGTGGGTGAATTCTGAAACATTGGAACTCCGTAAACAGATTCTAATTGAAAGCTCTGACGAATTCCCAGGTTTTGTAGCTAAGGTCTCTGACCCCTTAGCAAAGCTGCCTCGAATTGAAAATTATTAGAACCGGCGAAATATATCAGTGATATGGACACTTTGTATTGTTCTTCATCTACAACATTCCGGATACACAAAGAACACAAGAATCCGTATAAAAGTAGATTCAAAGTTGGGCTACCATCTAAGAAATTAGCTGTTCTCGTTAGCAAATAGTTTATTCCGTGATAGATGTCCCAGTTGTTTCCTCTCGACAAAAAAATAAAAAAAGCATAATTCAGGTGTCAGTGCCTTTTGTGTGAGCTTTTGGATATTGCGTCAAGCGTTAAGGAACATTCACTTTTTCCTACGTCTTGCACCAGCCATAATTTAGACCAAGTGCTATATTTTTTGAGATGCTTGTTTGACTAGAATTTCAACAGCACAAAGAGCACAACTTGCATTAAAATAAGACCTTTCAAATCAGGAAGAAATACACTAGTTGTCGTTGTTTTTTCAACTATTCCAATTTCTAATGAAACGCACTCTTCATCTTGAATATCTCGCATATAACATTTCCAATACTAGATATTTCATTGCAGGAGCCCGTGATTGTACCACGAAAGTTCATTATGTCACTCTTAATAGACCCTGTCAACCTTTAAATCTCATTTAGTGACTTGAAAATATCAGCAAAAGCGCAGGGCATGATTTTTACTCCAGTGTTACATCTTCCACCGGGTTTCTAAGCAAACGCATATTGTATAAGACTAATAAAGTTTTTTCCATTCAGTTTTCTGTACAAGCTCTTGACTTTTCGACGTTATGCACGCAAATGTTCATTGAACATGAAAAAGCTATATCCCATTTTTAGTACTTTTGATATTGTTTTCAAATCCACTTTGAGGGAATATCTGTGTTTTTTACCTGTACCAAAAATCATTTTTGCAAAAAGCGTTTGTAAAGCTACACTGTTTCAACATTAAGTTTAAAGAAGCTATTCTATACATTGGTGAGAAGTATACGTCCAATTCGATGGAGAATTTTTGAATAATATCACAAAATCGTGTTTAGGTAGTTGAAAAAGAAATAGTTAGTTAGCCATAAATAAATAAATTATTACCGCAAAGAAAACCTCTTAATACCAACCCAAATTACGAGTATCTTGATATTAAAAAAGTTATTAATAATTCACAAGACTGGAATTGTCTGCTTACCTGACAAGGGTCTGAAGTCCTAATGACTTGATAATTCAAGCAGAATCGTTAATAAACGTTATTATGTAATTGTGACTAGAGGGATAATTCGAGGCGCTATCCTAAACCTTAATCTAAACATCGTGATGACACTTATGCCTTTCCCATCTGGACCCTATCAGCGTCACGTAACGTTTATCTATATATAATCATGACAAAAGGGAGATTAAACTGAACATGTGAAACATCTGTAGTTGTCTCAAATAACTTAGTTTTAAGTTAGACGTTAAACCCATAGATGAAAATTAAATTTATTAAAGCTTACAAAGAATAAAATATGATAAAAATAAAATAAAATCATATGAAAATTAAATTCAAGAAAAGAAATGATGAACTCTTAAATGAAATAAATATTAAAACGAAACGTTAAAAAAGGAGTATAAATGAAAGAAAACATTTTTTTGTGACTTTTAAGAATTATAATAGTTTTTTTGGAATGTTTTTGAAAGAATTTAAGTCCTTAAAAGGACTGATTATCCGTTCCCCGTGGGTATCTGAGGTTATCAGCAGGTGACTCGGACAGGATTCGCGTTTCGGCCCCTCAACCTGAACGCTCAAACCCATCCGAGCGGGGCCCTGCAAGTTCTAGGCCGTCTGATTGAAGGGAAATGCAGTCCCGTGCCTGAGGATTAGCTTTTAGCACATTGAAAGTCTGTTTTTATATCGTCTTTGCATAGACAAAGCATGCAATTTAAGTTCTAGATGCTAATATTTCATTCATTTTCAGATTTCAAAACTGTTCTTCGTCATAACGACATTCTCCTGGTCTGGTTACGCTACGGTTTGTATATGGTCTCTTCTTGCCCCTATCACACGCGTGCCTCTGCTAATGACTTATCTGCCTCCTATCATGGCGAAACTTGGGCTTGCATTATCACCTCTTATCTATTCCTCTGTATCATCGAAATGTGTAGATTATCAAGACGCGAATAAAGAAGCAGTTGGAGATTCCAAAAAGGAATAACATTTGACTGGTGAAGTATCGTCGTTGTCGTCAATTAGCGAATATAATTCGTGGTTTTAACATAGGAATGCGAATAAAATTAGTCTTGTTTAATTGCGACTGTTTGTCCGCTTCACGTCTTTACATTTCATAGTAAATATATCCAATTCTGATCAATGCTCTGTTTTTATGAATCAAAGGCACATCTTACTTTCACCGTGGCTGATCAGTTGTAGGAATGCATCCTTGGTATTTGAATGGCCATTCACAAAATGAGGTCATTGGATGGTCACTTTCAACAAAGCTGCAAAGTTTAATTTATTGCTTCGTATTAATTAATTGTCAATTTATTATAAATCATGGCAATTTAAAAGAGTGCTTGCTTGCATCGTTGGTACATTAACTCCCGTTTTTCACCCCCTATGGCCAACAAATTTCTAACAGCTTGCTTTCTATGCATTATGCAACTTTTGACAGAAGGAGAATTAATTTGGCATTTAATTTGGTGTGAGATCTATGTATTTTAAACAAAGATATTTAACACTACTTGTTTATATGGAGCCCTATTAAACCTCTTTGATTTTAAAAGTTGAATATTTGGAATATTTTAAATGATTGCGGTATATTCACTTATAATATACATTGCGGTATCAGTTCTTGATGAAATAAGTTGAGATTCTGAGGATGAGAAAGAAAAATATGGCACTTGCTTTAGCAACGGCACCTTCTCTTTATAGTCCGGGAGCTAGCGTGAAGTTGTGCAGGGAACGAGGTAGTACATAAAACTTTCACATAGCATAGTACACCTCTAACCTACTGCAAAACTTCGCGTCTGCCGGATCAGATCATTTGCTTTTAAGAAGTAGAGAGGATAACAAAATCCTATGTATTTCCAATGGTAAAATTGTGACATTTAAGGTGTTGACTCCATTTTTTCGAATTTTTGCTCATAAAAGTTACACAAATTGGTATTTTGTTGAACTGGTTATTATAGAAATCATCTACAGATCATGATCTTTCAAATGAGCTATCATTCAGTGACAGAGGATGAAGTGAAGTGTACAAGCAGACACTTTTCGTTGGTGTAACTGCAAATTTTAACATAGAAATTTCAGGAAAATTGTTGATATACTCTAACGAAAAGTGTCTGTTTGTACACTTTACTTCATCCTCTGTCACTGAATGATAGCTCATTTGAAAGATCATGATCTGTAGATGATTTCTATAATAACCAGTTCAACAAAATACCAATTTGTGTAACTTTTATGAGCAAAAACTCGAAAAAATGGAGTCAACACCTTAAATGTCACAATTTTACCATTGGAAATACATAGGATTTTGTTATCCTCTCTACTTCTTAAAAGCAAATGATCTGATCCGGCAGACGCGAAGTTTTGCAGTAGGTTAGAGGTGTACTATGCTATGTGAAAGTTTTATGTACTACCTCGTTCCCTGCACAACTTCACGCTGGCTCCCGGACTATTAGTGCACTGAGGCAGCGACTGCATCGTGAAACGTTTGCCGTGTAAATACTTTTGACTATTCGATTTTATTAAAGCCGTTACTAAAGGAGTGCTGTATTCACAAATACGAAGCTTTTGATTTGAAATTATCTGCTTATTATGTATGCATGTCCATATGATCACTTTATTAGTTTTGCATCCAATCAGCAATTACTAAAAATTTTCAGAATCATGTTGCTTTTACTCTCAGTGTCTCGATAAAAGTACACTGTAAATCGCTCAATACCAATCACATACGAGGGATGCATGCCAAAATACTTTTTTGGTATATATTTGTATTCTCTTGGTATATATTTGTATGTTTTTCGCATGTTATTTCAAATGTGGTATGCTTTACATACTGAAGCCATACCAGTGCTATGTTAAAAGAAAGCATAAATCATGTCCAAAGTATGTTGATTTAAGGCCTTTTGTCAATAAAGATCACACTTATGTTACTGCTGTCCTGTAAGTAGTGAGATAATGACATTCAAGAGTCATACTTTCAATAATGAATTCGATTTTAATACACGCAAGTCTAAGGCATTTCATGAATAATCAATAAGTATTCAACCATCAGCAATTATCATTATGTAATTTTGAAATTAAGCATGTTATTAATCCGAAATAAAAACACATTATAATTCATGAACGCAAAAATAGTTTGTTTGAGATATATAAGTCAACATGATTTCACGAAAGATATCGTTTGAATGAAATGATGTTTATGAACTTGGTCCATGAGGTAGAGCTAACGAAACGTCCTGTTAATGTTGCTAGACAAGCAGAAACGACGACACAATCGTGGAATGCAAAATTCACAATAAATGTAATCAAGTGAAATATCACTCTACCAAACAGAAATTTTTCACGGCTGGTATAACCGGAAAAAGTTATTTGATAGTAAGCTTAGTATGTAATACATATATATTTTCGCTATGTGACTTAAAGCTGCACATACGAAATAAAATAACATAGGCATACGAATAAGGATGAATTTGCATCGGGTCTCGTATATAAAACATACCAACAACTCGTATTTCATCGTAAAACAGCCGATCACATACGAAAGTAAGTGAGATGTCGTATGAAAAACATACCAGATCTCTGTAAACATATGAGAATCTTGTATCAAATGTTAGTTTCAAATTGTATGTGATTTTGGTATATGTTCGTATGCAATTCTCGTATCCAGCGATTTACAGTGTATGGGAAAACATTTATTTACTTCTGTATGAGACAGCTCAGAACATTTCTGAAAGTGAATTTTAATCCGTTTTAATTGAAGAAAATTGCTAGACATTCATTTTAGTGCGATTTGAGTTGAACTAAAAGTTTGAATTATTTGATCTCATCTAATGACAATGATGTAATCTCATGAAGCCACTTTGACCATATCTTTCCATTATTGCATGTTTTATTAGTTTTTGTTGTCATTTCATTTCAAATAGTGATCTAATGGAAATTTGCCAAAAATTGGCGTTTTTGAACTTTGACCTTCACCTCATCCAAGGAATGACCTTAAAAACAAAAAATGCTGTTTTTATAAATCTTTTTTCAATGCCCCTTCGATTGATGTGTGGTTTGGCAACTGGGAGACAAGCAGGGGGAGGCGAGGGTTAAATTGGAACATTCTGAATAACAGTTTAAGTACATGTAGGCCTATAAATGAGACGATTATATGTTTATCCATAAGCGCATCTTATTCTGCATGCTTGGTTGCCCTATTTATCGTAGCTATCATTACTTTAACAATGCATCGATATTTCAATGAATATATATGCTTAAAATAAATCAAATTGTTTTTATGCCTGAAGAGTAACCAGCTACGATGGAATTAATTGCTTTTTATTACTCTATACCGATAGTATAAGCGAAGTACGATAAACTTGTGACTCGAAACATCATCGTTCTTTTAAGCCTTTGCTTTGTATTCATGTGTTTCTTATCAGCCACGAGTAGTTATTTGTGTATTTGCATACTTGAAAATCTCATGGATAAATGGACTTTCTCCATCAGATAGGTTTTAAGGAAACTTTTGAAGAAAATGTACAGCAATCATACTACCTATGTATTTTGATGATTATGCATCCAGGAGTGAAAAAAACCATATTTTAAAAATGGTATATCCCTTGAAAGTCGTGATGAGATCACTGAAACAATTAATGCGATGCAGGGTGCGGCACAAAAAACATGACTAAATTTAGCATAACTTTCTCATTATCCAACAGACATTGACAGACAATACACATAACCATAATCAACATTGCAATGATTGCATTTGAGGATGAGAACGCAAGTTACATGCAGATCAGAAGAACTCGAAAGCTAAGAAAGTAGTAGATGAAAAGAACTACCACTGAATGGAGAAGCAAACCTACTTCCAATTTTTCACCTAAATGATGATCATCATGGCGAAGTCTTGCTGCAGATGATCACACAACATTGAGTGGTGAGCCTTGAGCAAATACGTTTTGTAACCGAACGCCAGAAATTTGGTATTTTCACGTTCTATTTCTTCCAAAGTCTCCACGTCTCTTCCAAGTTAAACACCAAACATTTTCATTCACTGCTTCCAATTCTTCACTTAGATGGTATTCACTATGATGTTCATTTCAATCATGCAATACTGAATATTTGTAGGAACATAGAAGGATCGATGTGTTGAATCATATATCTTCAGGGAAGATCATTTTCATATAAAAATCAATACCTACTGATGGTTTTATTAGAAAACAATTTAGCTTGCATATCATTATCTATGAACTATCTATAAAAACTCGAATTTCAAATAGATTTACAGTGAAAATGAGTATGAGTATGAGTCAGGTCTATAGATGGAAATCTTTGTTCAATTTTGTCACTGATTCATGTCACAACTCAGTAGATTAACAGAGTTAATTCAGCGATGCGTAAAATGTCGACGTCATGTGGCCAGGCCCCCAGATTCAGTGACTTCTTATCCATTCGCATTATTTTGCGAATATCTTGGTCTAGTCCATAGAGTAGGGATATTAGGTAGAGTGGTAACTCTGCATTTATTAAATCCCCAATGTGTATACACTTTCGATTTTATTAAATGAACTAAAGATGGACATAGTTGGCAATTGTTATCAGGTGTGAGATATGCAAAGAGAAAAATGCAAAGAAGAAATTGCCACGGAATTGTGTGATCATGATTGTGATATGAACGAATGATGGTATTTCACAGATTCTCATGACATCCTTGGAGATTTAATGTTTGCTAAATTAGCAATTCGATGGATTCCTATTACTCTCATGCTCAACCTTAAGAGTATTTTCTTAAGCGTGATCATGTCACAGGTAACCTGCCACTGGCAGAGAAAAATCACATAATTAAAGACAATGATTTCAATTAACTTTGAAAGATGTAAATGGTTCCACATCACTATTCAGATTCAAGAAACGAAACATGAATTTAGTGAATCATAAAATCATGCCGGTGAATATTGAATTTAAAACTTGAAATTTCAGCCAAGAAAGCACGAATAATATCGCGACTTTTTCATGAAGTCCATTACAATACAATTCATGAAATTCCCTTGATAATCAGCATAATTTCCGCTTAGTTAGGATGCTTATTGGCAGTTATTCATTCCTTTTGATATCCAACTTGTTGCATACTACTTACATGGAGGAGTCATCTCTATAAATTGGCAAAATTTTGACTTTTTTCAAAACTGCTCAAATATTTTTTTGGACCACGGGAACGTTATCTCCGCAGAAAACTGAATCTTTTCATATAAAAATTTGAGTCGACACTCTACCTATATATCCCTTTTCTATGGTCTAGTCACTTTCGCTTAGTCTTGATTTAGTAGGGCACTATAACTGAGTGATCCAATAAGTATTTAATCCCCAACGTCAAAGAGATGAAATCGCAGTTGATTTGGGGTCGAAAGCTCAGGGGTCGAGTTTTTCCAACTAAAGAGGTGCTATCACACTGCTTTCATTTGAGACTACAAAACTAGTCTGTATTTTATAAAGGCATCATTTCCTCGTATTTGCTAGTATGGCATCGTGTTCTGAGATGGTGTACTGCAAAGTGGAAGAAACATTTCAAAGGATGCCGTGTAATTAACGCTCATGCTCTATTTGAGGTCAATTTTCTTCCATAAAGTCAATGAAAGTATTCTACAAACATTCATCTTGCATGTATAGTAGAATAATACAGATATATAATGCATGATATTGTCAGGCTTTCTGTGTCTGCAATTTGATTAGTTCCACGAAGCAGGTAATTATTTTCGTGCATGGAAATTACTAATCTTCTGTAGACGACTATGAAAAGAGTTATCCATTATAACAGAAAATGCACAGATTTCTTCGGTTATTATAAATAATACTCGTGCATGTAGCTCGATAATTATAGCGAATAATGACCTCAAATCTGTGCACCATCTATAGCTGAAGTAAATGCAAAATTTCCACCTCTGTGTTTGTGCTAGTTTATTGCAAATATCTTACAAAAATGGCAAATTCAATGAGGCCTTGTTACAAACATGCCGCTAAATGCGTTGACACTAACTGCCAAATAATCATCTTCCTACTTCATGTGATTAACAATCCTTAACAAATATTGAGAATTACATAAAAAAGCATCTAGTCCAAATAAACAGAATTGATCATACTTTTACTATTTGATGTCGCAAAGTAAGGCCACCCCTCGCATGACCCAGTGGTCAGCAGTTTTCGAACAAGCAAGATCTACCATAGAAATATAAGTGAGATCAGTTCTCCTCGGTTTCTTGTAAATTGGACAAACATAGAACTTTGCTGAGTCTTTCTGCTTTGTATTCTCTTGAACAGCATAGATATTGATGACAGGCATATTATCAAACAACACTTTCGGTTTTGGCTCTATCAGTCTCAGAGACCTTTTGTCCCATCCTGCTCCATCTAGGAAGAGACCATAGACATAGACACCCTCTTTTGGATGATCCTTCACGTCTTCTTTATAAAATCTGGTCGAGCGATTGGCCAGTACAACAGTGTCAAGAGCCCAGCCCTCGTGGTCACGCGTGACCTCCTGTCTCATAGCAGTCAAGAATCCTTGAGGATTGAAGAACCCTGTCATCCAAAAGCAGACGGGACGATCTTCAAACAGCCACACAGAAAATTGGGCGTTCCTGTCAATCAATTCGGTAAACCAAAATCCAATTGTTGTTGATTCCCACGAAATCTGAAATCAGACAATGACTTCTGATTATTCAATTGATTAGTTAAATACGTATGCTTCATTGATTGGCTGATAAAAGGGTCAGAATTGCAATGAAGAATTTTCATTTGAGCTCCGCATTGCAAACTGTCGATAGCACAAAAAAAATCTTGGATAAATGTTTCACATCGATCACATCATCAGACATCTAGAATACTGTGCATTTTATCCAAATTGAAAAAGTGGGAATGTGATCCCGCCATTTTAACCGTTATCCGACTATGTGACTACGGATTGTAGTCAAACGATTATGATAAGGATACCATCCCGAATGAAAACATCTTATGTCAAATGGAACTCTCATGTTTTGCGTAAGATTTCTCATTACTGCAAAAGATGTTTTCATCTGTCTCATAGATTTCGATCACCTTACTTTTCTTTATCAATTCGCAGCTATTGGATTGCGACAAGATTCACTGATGTATATATTCTTGAGGTTTTCTGTTGGCAAACTTGCATTAACTGTCCAGTGTCGAAGCCATCTTCCATTCGCGTGGCTGTTTGTGCCTCGATGAAGCGTGAGTGCGCGCGTGTGTGTGATTTCTATATTTCTATTGTACATGTACTACAATTTGTAGTCACATAGTCGTTAGAAGACATAAATTCACATGATAGAATTAGGGTTTTAAAGCGAATGTACTTTACATTTGACCGGATCTCAACTATCCCCTTCAAAGATAAGTCAGCATCAAAAGAATAGTCTGCAAAATTATCGGCGAAAGCTTGAGAACCTGACATTGTAACTTTTACTACCAATCCTCTCCAAGTTTTGAGAAGATTGTGAAGACGAACACCATCCATCACCCCTATCCTTACAGAAACAGTTTGACCAGAAACATGCGCCAACTAAAGCGTCCTCAAGTTTAAAAAGTTAAGAGTTTTCGCTTATTTAAGTTGGTAAATAACGAATCTATAGCTATTTGTCACATTTTTATGATGTCTGCATTATCGTGAGTTGCAACTTAACTGTGATGCGTCTACCAAAATGCACCCTTGGGCCTTCATACATGCCAGTGAAAGTATTCTATGATCTTATTATTGTACATGTCTTCATTTAAGCATCAATATCATAGAATTACTTTAACTGACTAAATACCATCACCGGACTTGCAGTGATAATTTGCTGATTATTTCTGTCTAAGGCATTAGTCGCAGCTGTTTTATTTTTTGATCGAAAATCAAAATTCCATGTTGAGAAAATGAATATGAATCAACAGATATACTGGAGAATGATGTTTATGTTCATCTCGTCTTCCGCTTGGATATATGACACTGACGGATACATGTCATAGAAGATGAGAGTAACACATCCGTAAAATTTCCATTGCAAGTGATTTAGCTTTCTAATTGAGACTGCACAGATTAGAATGGTAAAATCTGAAAATAACAGTTATTCACGAAAACCTAACAGAGAAGATTGCAGAAACACGCGTGGGTGTAGACAAAGCCAGACAACGAAAATATTCTTATCAGCTCAGACAGCAATGTTTTGCTGCATGATAACAAAATAACAAATGAGAAATCAGATTCTTGAGAAATGCATTACAACAAAAACGCTTTGAAATAATTGGAAGCGATGCGTACACTTCTCTCCTATTCTTGAAGTTATGTTCAAACCATAGACAAAATGTTGCGATTTTCTAAACAAATGCTTCAAATTCCAATTCCGGTTCTGCCAGCTCCATGCATTTTACATGGCAATTTTATTTTAAGTGCGTTTATTCATTGAGAATAACACAAAAGGAAGATTTCATTTCACGATTCGATGAAGTTCCTTGTTACTGCTCATTACTCAAACTTTGCTGGATCTCATGATAGTTGTTCAAATTATGGTGCAAATCTCAAGAAATCACAATGGTCTTTTGAAGTAGCTTGACCTAATTTGAATTTCTGTTTCGGATGCACTATTTCACTTTAAAAATGTCAAACGTCTTTCATATGCATCAGATGGAAGTGTTCAACTTACCTTACTCCACAAAGGCGGAGTCTTTGCGTCGTATATGTAATCCAGAGCGAGCCGCAAGTCATCGTTCATGACGATAGACCCATCAATAGCCAACTTCAAATCTGTCAATGTGCTTCTCACTGCTTTGATCACCCGCTGCATTCGATCGATCTCTTGGCGGAGAAAGATATTCATCGGTTTTAATGGGCCCATTATCCGCAGTCGTTCCTTAACAACATGGGGAACATAATCCGCAGGATCTTCGTCAACATATCACTTGCTATTCTGTATACTGTCGACTCGCGGGTCTCTCCTGTGCCAGTTGCCGCATCCTTTGGCTGAATGCTGAGAATTGTGTCCAGAACGGTGGATGTTGTTTTCGTTTGATATCTGAAATTGGTTTGCAATGAATGACTAATTCTCTCATCGCTGTGCTTCAGAAATGTTTTTCACAATTTCAAAAGTAACGAGAAACAATCTATGTCGCCTATGTTGGAATTTCGAGTTAGTCTTTACTTTTAGTGACATGGTTGATACACATTTTGAAAATGTTTAAATGTTAAAACACATTGCTAATTTCAAAAGGATGTTGAATAATTACGAAATGCAATTGCAGCATTATTGTGCTATTTCTTCAGCTAGTGGTTGCTACAAGACATATTCCCGTGAGTAAGCAGAAAAGTTCCAGGATATGGATGTATAGCGCTTTAAAGAATATGTTGAGACATACAGGATCGCCGCCAACAGGAGGTTCTTCATACTTCAGTTGATGCTAAAAACAGCTTTCGTCTCTCCTTGAAATTTATTGACCAGATTAAAATAGTTAATTAAAAGATATGTACAACCCCTACGCGTTTCAAGCGTTCGCTCTTCCTCAGGGGGATATTCCCGTGCCCTAACCGATACCAAGGCTTCGCGTCGGAATTGTTCATATTAATGTGCTTTTTAAAGGCATTTTATCTAATGCACTGATTCATGAGGAAAATGCATCATATTGATCGACGATCCTGCTAAGAATTGTTATCGATTTTCTTTAATAGCTTGGATGCATTCCTCAACAATTAAGAGTATCGGTCAATGTTCTACAAATTCTATTCAAATTTACAGCATGTGATTAGCCAATCTTTTGTGAATTTATCATGTACGTATCTACTACTGCAACAGCTTAATAAGTAGCAGTCTTTAGATTTCAATTCAAGGAAAATGGTTGACAATGTTTGTTTAGTGTGCGTCATACGTGAATACATGTAAATATTCAAGAATATGCTCCATTTCGAACAATATTCATCAAAAGAAATACATTTGTTTTTGTAGCTCTTTCTCAAACGAATTGAACGCCTCTAGCAGTCAAGGCGGTCCTAGAGAGAAATGAAGAAAGAGGTTTTGGGAATTTCTCAATTACAAAGTCAGCATTGTAGTCACTGCATTAGAAAATTTATCACACTAGGCTGCTATGCTTGTATACAGGCGTGTGACAAATGGTTGCATCTTGTAGTTCGTCGCCTTAAGTGTCTTACATGTAGTATACAACAGCCAATTGACAGAATTACTTTAATTATGTTATCCATTGTATTATCATTGAAGTTGTTCTACCATTTCCAAGAATTCTGCCGCACGTCACTTTGTCATCTGCTATTCGACTGATGCCGTGTGATATCTGAATTTCTCCCTATAAAAGATCTAACTCTGTTCAGCTGTTCGGTTGTAGACCTATCATAAGTAAATAACAAGTAGTGAGATACATGTCTTCTCCCAAGCACATGCGTATCAGATGATAGAATTTCTTGAGATTAATGACGAAATGAAGTCAGGTAATGAAAGAAGTCTGCAATCAATTGATAACAGGAGTCAAGTGATTGAATCGATGTCATTTTTATTGAAATTGATTATAATGAAATCTCAATCTTTCTAGCCGACAAAATTGAGCAATAACTGAATAACATCAAATACAACAAAGTTTTGAAATCTAAGAGACGACCAGATGTTACGACATTGAACTGTCCATGCTCTTTGTAAGAGGAGTGACAATGTCTCAATACAAGGGAAAGTGAATTTCTGTGCCGTATTGTCTTGCCAGCATTGACATGCGAATTAGAAACGATGGCACTAACTGAGCAACAATAAAAGATGTTGCAAGTATGTGAATCTAACTGGATAAGGCGCATCTGTGGTGTAAGGCGGAGCTGAGGGAGGAAGTAGGACTGAAGAAAACGGTGACACAGACAGTGGTGGAAGAGAGACGGAGGTGCGCAGGGCATGTGGTAAGGATAGGAGACGAAAGGGTACTGAAACATGTGAAAGAGATGGATGACACAATGACAAGAAGAAGGGGACGGCCAAGGATTCTCTGGAAGGACTGGGCAGGGCATGTGGTAAGACGAAAGGGTAGTGAAACATGTGAAAGAGATGGCTGGCACAATGACAAGAAGAAGGGGACGGCCAAGGATTCGCTGGAAGGACTGGGCAGGGCATGTGGTAAGGATGGGAGACGAAAGGGTAGTGAAACATGTGAAAGAGATGGCTGGCACGATGACAAGAAGAAGGGGACGCCAAGGATTCGCTGGAAGGACTGGGCAGGGCATGTGGTAAGACGAAAGGGTAGTGAAACATGTGAAAGAGATGGCTGGCACGATGACAAGAAGAAGGGGACGGCCAAGGATTCTCTGGAAGGACTGGGCAGGGCATGTGGTAAGACGAAAGGGTAGTGAAACATGTGAAAGAGATGGCTGGCACGATGACAAGAAGAAGGGGACGGCCAAGGATTCTCTGGAAGGACTGGGCAGGGCATGTGGTAAGACGAAAGGGTAGTGAAACATGTGAAAGAGATGGATGACACAATGACAAGAAGAAGGGGACAGCCAAGGATTCTCTGGAAGGACTGGGCAGGGCATGTGGTAAGACGAAAGGGTAGTGAAACATGTGAAAGAGATGGCTGGCACAATGACAAGAAGAAGGGGACAGCCAACGATTCGCTGGAAGGACTGGGCAGGGCATGTGGTAAGACGGAAGGGTAATGAAACAAGTGAAAGAGATGGCTGGCACGATGACAAGAAGAAGGGGACAGCAAAGGATTCGCTAGAAGGACTGGGCAGGGCATGTGGTAAGGATGGGAGACGAAAGGGTAGTGAAACATGTGAAAGAGATGGCTGGTACGATGACAAGAGGAAGGGGACGGCCAAGGATTCGCTGGAAGGACTGGGCAGGGCATCTGGTAAGACGAAAGGGTAGTGAAACATGTGAAACAGATGGCTGGTACGATGGCAAGAAAAAGGGGACGGCCAAGGATTCGCTGGAAGGACTGGGCAGGGCATGTGGTAAGACGAAAGGGTAGTGAAACATGTGAAAGAGATGGATGATACAATGACAAGAGGAAGGGGACGGCCAAGGATTCGCTGGAAGGACTGGGCAGGGCATGTGGTAAGACGAAAGGGTAGTGAAACATGTGAAAGAGATGGCTGGCACAATGACAAGAAGAAGGGGACGGCCAAGGATTCTCTGGAAGGACTGGGCAGGGCATGTGGTAAGACGAAAGGGTAGTGAAACATGTGAAAGAGATGGATGACACAATGACAAGAAGAAGGGGACGGCCAAGGATTCTCTGGAAGGACTGGGCAGGGCATGTGGTAAGACGAAAGGGTAGTGAAACATGTGAAAGAGATGGCTGGCACAATGACAAGAAGAAGGGGACGGCCAAGGATTCGCTGGAAGGACTGGGCAGGGCATGTGGTAAGACGAAAGGGTAGTGAAACATGTGAAAGAGATGGATGATACAATGACAAGAGGAAGGGGACGGCCAAGGATTCGCTGGAAGGACTGGGCAGGGCATGTGGTAAGACGAAAGGGTAGTGAAACATGTGAAAGAGATGGCTGGCACAATGACAAGAAGAAGGGGACAGCCAACGATTCGCTGGAAGGACTGGGCAGGGCATGTGGTAAGACGGAAGGGTAGTGAAACAAGTGAAAGAGATGGCTGGCACGATGACAAGAAGAAGGGGACGGCCAAGGATTCGCTAGAAGGACTGGGCAGGGCATGTGGTAAGACGGAAGGGTAGTGAAACAAGTGAAAGAGATGGCTGGCACGATGATAAGAAGAAGGGGACAGCCAAGGATTCGCTAGAAGGACTGGGCAGGGCATGTGGTAAGGATGGGAGACGAAAGGGTAGTGAAACATGTGAAAGAGATGGCTGGTACGATGACAAGAAGAAGGGGACGGCCAAGGATTCGCTGGAAGGACTGGGCAGGGCATGTGGTAAGACGAAAGGGTAGTGAAACATGTGAAAGAGATGGCTGGCACAATAACAAGAAGAAGGGGACGGCCAAGGATTCGCTGGAAGGACTGGGCAGGGCATGTGGTAAGACGAAAGGGTAGTGAAACATGTGAAAGAGATGGATGATACAATGACAAGAGGAAGGGGACGGCCAAGGATTCTCTGGAAGGATTGGGCAGGGCATGTGGTAAGGATGGGAGACGAAAGGGTAGTGAAACATGTGAAAGAGATGGCTGGCACGATGACAAGAAGAATGGGACGGCCAAGGATTCGCTGGAAGGACTGGGCAGGGCATGTGGTAAGACGAAAGGGTAGTGAAACATGTGAAAGAGATGGATGATACAATGACAAGAGGAAGGGGACGGCCAAGGATTCTCTGGAAGGACTGGGCAGGGCATGTGGTAAGACGAAAGGGTAGTGAAACATGTGAAAGAGATGGATGACACAATGACAAGAAGAAGGGGACAGCCAAGGATTCTCTGGAAGGACTGGGCAGGGCATGTGGTAAGACGAAAGGGTAGTGAAACATGTGAAAGAGATGGCTGGCACAATGACAAGAAGAAGGGGACAGCCAACGATTCGCTGGAAGGACTGGGCAGGGCATGTGGTAAGACGGAAGGGTAATGAAACAAGTGAAAGAGATGGCTGGCACGATGACAAGAAGAAGGGGACAGCAAAGGATTCGCTAGAAGGACTGGGCAGGGCATGTGGTAAGACGAAAGGGTAGTGAAACATGTGAAAGAGATGGCTGGTACGATGGCAAGAAGAAGGGGACGGCCAAGGATTCGCTGGAAGGACTGGGCAGGGCATGTGGTAAGACGAAAGGGTAGTGAAACATGTGAAAGAGATGGCTGGCACGATGACAAAAAGAAGGGGACGGCCAAGGATTCGCTGGAAGGACTGGGCAGGGCATGTGGTAAGACGAAAGGGTAGTGAAACATGTTAAAGAGATGGCTGGCACAATGACAAGAAGAAGGGGACAGCCAAGGATTCGCTGGAAGGACTGGGCAGGGCACGTGTAAGGACGAAAGGGTAGTGAAACATGTGAAAGAGATGGCTGGCACGATGACAAGAAGAAGGGGACGGCCAAGGATTCTCTGGAAGGACTGGGCAGGGCATGTGGTAAGACGGAAGGGTAGTGAAACATGTGAAAGAGATGGCTGGCACGATGACAAGAAGAAGGGGACGGCCAAGGATTCTCTGGAAGGACTGGGCAGGGCATGTGGTAAGACGAAAGGGTAGTGTAACATGTGAAAGAGATGGATGACACAATGACAAGAAGAAGGGGACGGCCAAGGATTCTCTGGAAGGACTGGGCAGGGCATGTGGTAAGACGAAAGGGTAGTGAAACATGTGAAAGAGATGGCTGGCACAATGACAAGAAGAAGGGGACGGCCAAGGATTCTCTGGAAGGACTGGGCAGGGCATGTGGTAAGACGAAAGGGTAGTGAAACATGTGAAAGAGATGGCTGGCACAATGACAACAAGAAGGGGACGGCCAAGGATTGGCTGGAAGGACTGGGCAGGGCATGTGGTAAGACGAAAGGGTAGTGAAACATGTGAAAGAGATGGATGACACAATGACAAGAGGAAGGGGACGGCCGAGGATTCTCTGGAAGGACTGGGCAGGGCATGTGGTAAGACGAAAGGGTAGTGAAACATGTGAAAGTAATGGCTGGCACAATGACAAGAAGAAGGGGACGGCCAAGGATTCTCTGGAAGGACTGGCCAGGCCTGTAGTAAGACGAAAGGGTAGTGAAACATGTGAAAGAGATGACTGGCACAATGACAAGAAGAAGGGGACGGCCAAGGATTCGCTGGAAGGACTGGGCAGGGCATGTGGTAAGGATGGGAGACGAAAGGGTAGTGAAACATGTGAAAGAGATGGCTGGCACAATGACAAGAAGAAGGGGACGGCCAAGGTTTCGCTGGAAGGACTGGGCAGGGCATGTGGTAAGGATGGGAGACGAAAGGGTAGTGAAACATGTGAAAGAGATGGATTACACAATGACAAGAGGAAGGGGACAGCCAACGATTTGCTGGAAGGACTGGGCAGGGCATGTGGTAAGACGAAAGGGTAGTGAAACATGTGAAAGAGATGGATGACACAATGACAAGAAGAAGGGGACGGCCAAGGATTCGCTGGAAGGACTGGGCAGGGCATGTGGTAAGACGAAAGGGTAGTGAAACATGTGAAAGAGATGGCTGGCACAATGACAAGAAGAAGGGGACGGCCAAGGATTCGCTGGAAGGACTGGGCAGGGCATGTGGTAAGACGAAAGGGTAGTGAAACATGTTAAAGAGATGTATGACACAATGACAAGAAGAAGGAGACGGCCAAGGATTCTCTGGAAGGACTGGGCAGGGCATGTGGTAAGACGAAAGGGTAGTGAAACATGTGAAAGAGATGGCTGGCACGATGACAAGAAGAAGGGGACGGCCAAGGTTTCGCTGGAAAGACTGGGCAGGGCATGTGGTAAGGATGGGAGACGAAAGGGTAGTGAAACATGTGAAAGAGATGGATGACACAATGACAAGAGGAAGGGGACGGCCGAGGATTCTCTGGAAGGACTGGGCAGGGCATGTGGTAAGACGAAAGGGTAGTGAAACATGTGAAAGAGATGGCTGGCACAATGACAAGAAGAAGGGGACGGCCAAGGATTCTCTGGAAGGACTGGCCAGGCCTGTAGTAAGACGAAAGGGTAGTGAAACATGTGAAAGAGATGGCTGGCACAATGACAAGAAGAAGGGGACGGCCAAGGATTCTCTGGAAGGACTGGGCAGGGCATGTGGTAAGACGAAAAGGTAGTGAAACATGTGAAAGAGATGGTTGGCACGATGACAAGAAGAAGGGGACGGCCAAGGTTTCGCTGGAAGGACTGGGCAGGGCATGTGGTAAGGATGGGAGACGAAAGGGTAGTGAAACATGTTAAAGAGATGGCTGGCACAATGACAAGAAGAAGGGGACAGCCAAGGATTCGCTGGAAGGACTGGGCAGGGCACGTGGTAAGACGAAAGGGTAGTGAAACATGTGAAAGAGATGGCTGGCACGATGACAAGAAGAAGGGGACGGCCAAGGATTATCTGGAAGGACTGGGCAGGGCATGTGGTAAGACGAAAGGGTAGTGAAACATGTGAAAGAGATGGCTGGCACGATGACAAGGAGAAGGGGACGGCCAAGGATTCTCTGGAAGGACTGGGCAGGGCATGTGGTAAGACGAAAAGGTAGTGAAACAAGTGAAAGAGATGGATGACACAATGACAAGAAGAAGGGGACGGCCAAGGATTCTCTGGAAGGACTGGGCAGGGCATGTGGTAAGACGAAAGGGTAGTGAAACATGTGAAAGAGATGGCTGGCACGATGACAAGAAGAAGGGGACGGCCAAGGATTCGCTGGAAGGACTGGGCAGGGCATGTGGTAAGGATGGGAGACGAAACGGTAGTGAAACATGTGAAAGAGATGGATGACACAATGACAAGAGGAAGGGAACGGCCGAGGATTCTCTGGAAGGACTGGGCAGGGCATGTGGTAAGACGAAAGGGTAGTGAAACATGTTAAAGAGATGGCTGGCACAATGACAAGAAGAAGGGGACGGCCAAGGATTCGCTGGAAGGACTGGCCAGGCCTGTAGTAAGACGAAAGGGTAGTGAAACATGTGAAAGAGATGGCTGGCACAATGACAAGAAGAAGGGGACGGCCAAGGATTCGCTGGAAGGACTGGGCAGGGCATGTGGTAAGGATGGGAGACGAAAGGGTAGTGAAACATGTGAAAGAGATGGCTGGCACGATGACAAGAAAAAGGGGACGGCCAAGGATTCGCTGGAAGGACTGGGCAGGGCATGTGGTAAGGATGGGAGACGAAAGGGTAGTGAAACAAGTGAAAGAGATGGATGACACAATGACAAGAGGAAGTGGACGGCCGAGGATTCTCTGGAAGGACTGGGCAGGGCATGTGGTAAGACGAAAGGGTAGTGAAACATGTGAAAGAGATGGCTGGCACAATGACAAGAAGAAGGGGACGGCCAAGGATTCTCTGGAAGGACTGGGCAGGGCATGTGGTAAGACGAAAGGGTAGTGAAACATGTGAAACAGATGGCTGGCACGATGACAAGAAGAAGGGGACGGCCAAGGATTCTCTGGAAGGACTGGGCAGGGCATGTGGTAAGACGAAAGGGTAGTGAAACATGTGAAAGAGATGGATGACACAATGACAAGAAGAAGGGGACAGCCAAGGATTCTCTGGAAGGACTGGGCAGGGCATGTGGTAAGACGAAAGGGTAGTGAAACATGTGAAAGAGATGGCTGGCACGATGACAAGAAGAAGGGGACGGCCAAGGATTCGCTGGAAGAACTAGACAGGGCACGTGGTAAGACGAAAGGGTAGTGAAACAAGTGAAAGAGATGGCTGGTACGATCACAAGAAGAAGGGGACGGCCAAGTATTCGCTGGAAGGACTGAGCAGGGCATGTGGTAAGACCGATGGGAGACGAAAGGGTAGTGAAACATGTGAAAGAGATGGCTGGCACGATGACAAGAAGAAGGGGACGGCCAAGGATTCTCTGGAAGGACTGGGCAAAGCATGTGGTAAGACGAAAGGGTAGTGAAACAAGTGAAAGAGATGGCTGGTACGATGACAAGAAGAAGGGGACGGCCAAGTATTCGCTGGAAGGACTGAGCAGGGCATGTGGTAAGACGGATGGGAGACGAAAGGGTAGTGAAACATGTGAAAGGGATGGCTGGCACGATGACAAGAAGAAGGGGACGGCCAAGGATTCTCTGGAAGGACTGGGCAGGGCATGTGGTAAGACGAAAGGGTAGTGAAACAAGTGAAAGAGATGGCTGGTACGATGACAAGAAGAAGGGGACGGCTATGGATTCTCTGGAAGGACTGGGCAGGGCATGTGGTAAGACGAAAGGGTAGTGAAACATGTGAAGGAGATGGCTGGCACGATGACAAGAAGAAGGGGACGGCCAAGGATTCTCTGGAAGGACTGGGCAGGGCATGTGGTAAGACGAAAGGGTAGTGAAACATGTGAAAGAGATGGCTGGCACAATGACAAGAAGAAGGGGACGGCCAAGGATTCGCTGGAAGGACTGGGCAGGGCATGTGGTAAGACGAAAGGGTAGTGAAACATGTGAAAGAGATGGATGACACAATGACAAGAAGAAAGGGACGGCCAAGGATTCGCTGGAAGGACTGGGCAGGGCATGTGGTAAGGATGGGAGACGAAAGGCTAGTGAAACATGTGAAAGAGATGGCTGGCACGATGACAAGGAGAAGGGGACGGCCAAGGATTCTCTGGAAGGACTGGGCAGGGCATGTGGTAAGACGAAAGGGTAGTGAAACATGTGAAAGAGATGGCTGGCTCGATGGCAAGAAGAAGGGGACGGCCAAGGATTCGCTGGAAGGACTGGGCAGGGCATGTGGTAAGGATTGGAGACGAAAGGGTAGTGAAACATGTGAAAGAGATGGCTGGCACGATGACAAGAAGAAGGGGACGGCCAAGGATTCTCTGGAAGAACTAGACAGGGCATGTGGTAAGACGAAAGGGTAGTGAAACAAGTGAAAGAGATGGATGACACAATGACAAGAAGAAGGGGACGGCCAAGGATTCGCTAGAAGGACTGGGCAGGGCATGTGGTAAGACCAAAGGGTAGTGAAACATGTGAAAGAGATGGCTGGCACGATGACAAGGAGAAGGGGACGGCCAAGGATTCTCTGGAAGGACTGGGCAGGGCATGTGGTAAGACGAAAAGGTAGTGAAACAAGTGAAAGAGATGGATGACACAATGACAAGAAGAAGGGGACGGCCAAGGATTCTCTGGAAGGACTGGGCAGGGCATGTGGTAAGACGAAAGGGTAGTGAAACATGTGAAAGAGATGGCTGGCACGATGACAAGAAGAAGGGGACGGCCAAGGATTCGCTGGAAGGACTGGGCAGGGCATGTGGTAAGGATGGGAGACGAAACGGTAGTGAAACATGTGAAAGAGATGGATGACACAATGACAAGAGGAAGGGAACGGCCGAGGATTCTCTGGAAGGACTGGGCAGGGCATGTGGTAAGACGAAAGGGTAGTGAAACATGTTAAAGAGATGGCTGGCACAATGACAAGAAGAAGGGGACGGCCAAGGATTCGCTGGAAGGACTGGCCAGGCCTGTAGTAAGACGAAAGGGTAGTGAAACATGTGAAAGAGATGGCTGGCACAATGACAAGAAGAAGGGGACGGCCAAGGATTCGCTGGAAGGACTGGGCAGGGCATGTGGTAAGGATGGGAGACGAAAGGGTAGTGAAACATGTGAAAGAGATGGCTGGCACGATGACAAGAAAAAGGGGACGGCCAAGGATTCGCTGGAAGGACTGGGCAGGGCATGTGGTAAGGATGGGACGAAATGGTAGTGAAACAAGTGAAAGAGATGGATGACACAATGACAAGAGGAAGTGGACGGCCGAGGATTCTCTGGAAGGACTGGGCAGGGCATGTGGTAAGACGAAAGGGTAGTGAAACATGTGAAAGAGATGGCTGGCACAATGACAAGAAGAAGGGGACGGCCAAGGATTCTCTGGAAGGACTGGACAGGGCATGTGGTAAGACGAAAGGGTAGTGAAACATGTGAAAGAGATGGCTGGCACGATGACAAGAAGAAGGGGACGGCCAAGGATTCTCTGGAAGGACTGGGCAAAGCATGTGGTAAGACGAAAGGGTAGTGAAACATGTGAAAGAGATGGATGACACAATGACAAGAAGAAAGGGGACAGCCAGGGATTCTCTGGAAGAACTAAGCAGGGCATGTGGTAAGACGAAAGGGTAGTGAAACATGTGAAAGAGATGGCTGGCGCAATGACAAGAAGAAGGGGACGGCCAAGGATTCGCTGGAAGAACTAGACAGGGCACGTGGTAAGACGAAAGGGTAGTGAAACAAGTGAAAGAGATGGCTGGTACGATCACAAGAAGAAGGGGACGGCCAAGTATTCGCTGGAAGGACTGAGCAGGGCATGTGGTAAGACGGATGGGAGACGAAAGGGTAGTGAAACATGTGAAAGAGATGGCTGGCACGATGACAAGAAGAAGGGACTGCCAAGGATTCTCTGGAAGGACTGGGCAAAGCATGTGGTAAGACGAAAGGGTAGTGAAACAAGTGAAAGAGATGGCTGGTACGATGACAAGAAGAAGGGGACGGCCAAGTATTCGCTGGAAGGACTGAGCAGGGCATGTGGTAAGACGGATGGGAGACGAAAGGGTAGTGAAACATGTGAAAGGGATGGCTGGCACGATGACAAGAAGAAGGGGACGGCCAAGGATTCTCTGGAAGGACTGGGCAGGGCATGTGGTAAGACGAAAGGGTAGTGAAACAAGTGAAAGAGATGGCTGGTACGATGACAAGAAGAAGGGGACGGCTATGGATTCTCTGGAAGGACTGGGCAGGGCATGTGGTAAGACGAAAGGGTAGTGAAACATGTGAAGGAGATGGCTGGCACGATGACAAGAAGAAGGGACAGCCAGGGATTCTCTGGAAGAACTAAGCAGGGCATGTGGTAAGACGAAAGGGTAGTGAAACATGTGAAAGAGATGGCTGGCGCAATGACAAGAAGAAGGGGACGGCCAAGGATTCGCTGGAAGGACTGGGCAGGGCATGTGGTAAGACGAAAGGGTAGTGAAACATGTGAAAGAGATGGATGACACAATGACAAGAAGAAAGGGACGGCCAAGGATTCGCTGGAAGGACTGGGCAGGGCATGTGGTAAGGATGGGAGACGAAAGGCTAGTGAAACATGTGAAAGAGATGGCTGGCACGATGACAAGGAGAAGGGGACGGCCAAGGATTCTCTGGAAGGACTGGGCAGGGCATGTGGTAAGACGAAAGGGTAGTGAAACATGTGAAAGAGATGGCTGGCTCGATGGCAAGAAGAAGGGGACGGCCAAGGATTCGCTGGAAGGACTGGGCAGGGCATGTGGTAAGACGAAAGGGTAGTGAAACATGTGAAAGAGATGGCTGGCACAATGACAAGAAGAAGGGGACGGCCAAGGATTCGCTGGAAGGACTGGGCAGGGCATGTGGTAAGACGAAAGGGTAGTGAAACATGTGAAAGAGATGGATGACACAATGACAAGAAGAAAGGGACGGCCAAGGATTCGCTGGAAGGACTGGGCAGGGCATGTGGTAAGGATGGGAGACGAAAGGCTAGTGAAACATGTGAAAGAGATGGCTGGCACGATGACAAGGAGAAGGGGACGGCCAAGGATTCTCTGGAAGGACTGGGCAGGGCATGTGGTAAGACGAAAGGGTAGTGAAACATGTGAAAGAGATGGCTGGCTCGATGGCAAGAAGAAGGGGACGGCCAAGGATTCGCTGGAAGAACTAGACAGGGCACGTGGTAAGACGAAAGGGTAGTGAAACAAGTGAAAGAGATGGCTGGTACGATCACAAGAAGAAGGGGACGGCCAAGTATTCGCTGGAAGGACTGAGCAGGGCATGTGGTAAGACGAAAGGGTAGTGAAACATGTGAAAGAGATGGCTGGCACGATGACAAGAAGAAGGGGACGGCCAAGGATTCTCTGGAAGGACTGGGCAAAGCATGTGGTAAGACGAAAGGGTAGTGAAACAAGTGAAAGAGATGGCTGGTACGATGACAAGAAGAAGGGGACGGCCAAGTATTCGCTGGAAGGACTGAGCAGGGCATGTGGTAAGACGGATGGGAGACGAAAGGGTAGTGAAACATGTGAAAGGGATGGCTGGCACGATAACAAGAAGAAGGGGACGGCCAAGGATTCTCTGGAAGGACTGGGCAGGGCATGTGGTAAGACGAAAGGGTAGTGAAACAAGTGAAAGAGATGGCTGGTACGATGACAAGAAGAAGGGGACGGCTATGGATTCTCTGGAAGGACTGGGCAGGGCATGTGGTAAGACGAAAGGGTAGTGAAACATGTGAAAGAGATCGGTGGCACGAAGACAAGAAGAAGGGACGGCCAAGGATTCTCTGGAAGGACTGGGCAGGGCATGTGGTAAGACGAAAGGGTAGTGAAACATGTGAAAGAGATGGCTGGCACAATGACAAGAAGAAGGGGACGGCCAAGGATTCGCTGGAAGGACTGGGCAGGGCATGTGGTAAGACGAAAGGGTAGTGAAACATGTGAAAGAGATGGATGACACAATGACAAGAAGAAAGGGACGGCCAAGGATTCGCTGGAAGGACTGGGCAGGGCATGTGGTAAGGATGGGAGACGAAAGGCTAGTGAAACATGTGAAAGAGATGGCTGGCACGATGACAAGGAGAAGGGGACGGCCAAGGATTCTCTGGAAGGACTGGGCAGGGCATGTGGTAAGACGAAAGGGTAGTGAAACATGTGAAAGAGATGGCTGGCTCGATGGCAAGAAGAAGGGGACGGCCAAGGATTCGCTGGAAGGACTGGGCAGGGCATGTGGTAAGGATCGGAGACGAAAGGGTAGTGAAACTTGTGAAAGAGATGGCTGGCACGATGACAAGAAGAAGGGGACGGCCAAGGATTCTCTGGAAGAACCAGACAGGGCATGTGGTAAGACCAAAGGGTAGTGAAACATGTGAAAGAGATGGATGACACAGTGACAAGAAGAAAGGGACGGCCAAGGATTCGCTGGAAGGACATGGCAGGGCATGTAGTAAGGATGGGAGACGAAAGGGTAGTGAAACATGTGAAAGAGATGGCTGGCACGATGACAAGAAGAAGGGGACGGCCAAGGATTCGCTGGAAGAACTAGACAGGGCACGTGGTAAGACGAAAGGGTAGTGAAACAAGTGAAAGAGATGGCTGGTACGATCACAAGAAGAAGGGGACGGCCAAGGATTCGCTGGAAGGACTGAGCAGGGCATGTGGTAAGAGATGGGAGACGAAAGGGTAGTGAAACATGTGAAAGAGATGGCTGGCACGATGACAAGAAGAAGGGGACGGCCAAGGATTCTCTGGAAGGACTGGGCAAAGCATGTGGTAAGACGAAAGGGTAGTGAAACAAGTGAAAGAGATGGCTGGTACGATGACAAGAAGAAGGGGACGGCCAAGTATTCGCTGGAAGGACTGAGCAGGGCATGTGGTAAGACGGATGGGAGTGGGAGACGAAAGGGTAGTGAAACATGTGAAAGGGATGGCTGGCACGATGACAAGAAGAAGGGGACGGCCAAGGATTCTCTGGAAGGACTGGGCAGGGCATGTGGTAAGACGAAAGGGTAGTGAAACAAGTGAAAGAGATGGCTGGTACGATGACAAGAAGAAGGGGACGGCCATGGATTCTCTGGAAGGACTGGGCAGGGCATGTGGTAAGACGAAAGGGTAGTGAAACATGTGAAGGAGATGGCTGGCACGATGACAAGAAGAAGGGGACGGCCAAGGATTCTCTGGAAGGACTGGGCAGGGCATGTGGTAAGACGAAAGGGTAGTGAAACATGTGAAAGAGATGGCTGGCACAATGACAAGAAGAAGGGGACGGCCAAGGATTCGCTGGAAGGACTGGGCAGGGCATGTGGTAAGACGAAAGGGTAGTGAAACATGTGAAAGAGATGGATGACACAATGACAAGAAGAAAGGGACGGCCAAGGATTCGCTGGAAGGACTGGGCAGGGCATGTGGTAAGGATGGGAGACGAAAGGGTAGTGAAACATGTGAAAGAGATGGCTGGCACGATGACAAGGAGAAGGGGACGGCCAAGGATTCTCTGGAAGGACTGGGCAGGGCATGTGGTAAGACGAAAGGGTAGTGAAACATGTGAAAGAGATGGCTGGCACGATGGCAAGAAGAAGGGGACGGCCAAGGATTCGCTGGAAGGACTGGGCAGGGCATGTGGTAAGGATTGGAGACGAAAGGGTAGTGAAACATGTGAAAGAGATGGCTGGCACGATGACAAGAAGAAGGGGACGGCCAAGGATACTATGGAAGAACTGGACAGGGCATGTGGTAAGACGAAAGGGTAGTGAAACAAGTGAAAGAGATGGATGACACAATGACAAGAAGAAGGGGACGGCCAAGGATTCGCTAGAAGGACTGGGCAGGGCATGTGGTAAGACCAAAGGGTAGTGAAACATGTGAAAGAGATGGATGACACAGTGACAAGAAGAAAGGGACGGCCAAGGATTCGCTGGAAGGACTGGGCAGGGCATGTTGTAAGGATGGGAGACCAAAGGGTAGTGAAACATGTGAAAGAGATGGCTGGCACGATGACAAGGAGAAGGGGACGGCCAAGGATTCGCTGGAAGGACTGGGCAGGGCATGTGGTAAGACGAAAGGGTAGTGAAACATGTGAAAGAGATGGATGACACAATGACAAGAAGAAGGGGACGCCAAGGATTCGCTGGAAGGACTGGGCAGGGCATGTGGTAAGACGAAAGGGTAGTGAAACATGTGAAAGAGATGGCTGGCACAATGACAAGAGGAAGGGGACGGCCGAGGATTCTCTGGAAGGACTGGGCAGGGCATGTGGTAAGACGAAAGGGTAGTGAAACATGTGAAAGAGATGGCTGGCACAATGACAAGAAGAAGGGGACGGCCAAGGATTCGCTGGAAGGACTGGGCAGGGCATGTGGTAAGACGAAAGGGTAGTGAAACATGTGAAAGAGATGGCTGGCACGATGACAAGGAGAAGGGGACGGCCAAGGATTCTCTGGAAGGACTGGGCAGGGCATGTGGTAAGACGAAAGGGTACTGAAACATGTGAAAGAGATGGCTGGCACAATGACAAGAAGAAGGGGACGCCAAGGATTCGCTGGAAGGACTGAGCAGGGCATGTGGTAAGACGAAAGGGTAGTGAAACATGTGAAAGAGATGGCTGGCACAATGACAAGAAGAAGGGGACGGCCAAGGATTCGCTGGAAGGACTGGGCAGGGCATGTGGTAAGGATGGGAGACGAAAGGGTAGTGAAACATGTGAAAGAGATGGCTGGCACGATGACAAGGAGAAGGGGACGGCCAAGGATTCGCTGGAAGGACTGGGCAGGGCATGTGGTAAGGATGGGAGACGAAAGGGTAGTGAAACATGTGAAAGAGATGGCTGGCACAATGACAAGAAGAAGGGGACGGCCAAGGATTCTCTGGAAGGACTGGGCAGGGCATGTGGTAAGACGAAAGGGTAGTGAAACATGTGAAAGAGATGGCTGGCACAATGACAAGAAGAAGGGGACGGCCAAGGATTCGCTGGAAGGACTGGGCAGGGCATGTGGTAAGACGAAAGGGTAGTGAAACATGTGAAAGAGATGGCTGACACAATGACAAGAAGAAGGGGACGGCCAAGGATTCTCTGGAAGGACTGGGCAGGGCATGTGGTAAGACGAAAGGGTAGTGAAACATGTGAAAGAGATGGCTGGCACGATGACAAGAAGAAGGGGACGGCCAAGGATTCGCTGGAAGGACTGGGCAGGGCATGTGGTGAGGATGGGAGACGAAAGGGTAGTGAAACATGTGAAAGAGATGGATGACACAATGACAAGAAGAAGGGGACGGCCAAGGATTCTCTGGAAGGACTGGGCAGGGCATGTGGTAAGACGAAAGGGTAGTGAAACATGTGAAAGAGATGGCTGGCACAATGACAAGAAGAAGGGGACGGCCAAGGATTCGCTGGAAGGACTGGGCAGGGCATGTGGTAAGGATGGGAGACGAAAGGGTAGTGAAACATGTGAAAGTGATGGCTGGCACAATGACAAGAAGAAGGGGACGGCCAAGGATTCTCTGGAAGGACTGGGCAGGGCATGTGGTAAGGATGGGAGACGAAAGGGTAGTGAAACATTTGAAAGAGATGGCTGGCACGATGACAAGGAGAAGGGGACGGCCAAGGATTCGCTGGAAGGACTGGGCATGGCATGTGGTAAGACGAAAGGGTTGTGAAACATGTGAAAGAGATGGATGACACAATGACAAGAAGAAGGGGACGGCCAAGGATTCTCTGGAAGGACTGGGCAGGGCATGTGGTAAGACGAAAGGGTAGTGAAACATGTGAAAGAGATGGCTGGCACAATGACAAGAAGAAGGGGACGGCCAAGGATTCGCTGGAAGGACTGGGCAGGGCATGTGGTAAGACGAAAGGGTAGTGAAACATGTGAAAGAGATGGCTGGCACAATGACAAGAAGAAGGGGACGGCCAAGGATTCTCTGGAAGGACTGGGCAGGGCATGTGGTAAGGATGGGAGACGAAAGGGTAGTGAAACATGTGAAAGAGATGGCTGGCACGATGACAAGAAGAAGGGGACGGCCAAGGATTCTCTGGAAGGACTGGGCAGGGCATGTGGTAAGACGAAAGGGTAGTGAAACAAGTGAAAGAGATGGCTGGTACAATAACAAGAAGAAGGGGACGCCAAGGATTCTCTGGAAGGACTGGGCAGGGCATGTGGTAAGACGAAAGGGTAGTGAAACAAGTGAAAGAGATGGCTGGCACAATAACAAGAAGAAGGGGACGCAAGGATTCTCCGGAAATACTGGGCAGGGCATGTGGTAAGACGAAAGGGTAGTGAAACAAGTGAAAGAGATGGCTGGTACGATCACAAGAAGAAGGGGACGGCCAAGGATTCGCTGGAAGGACTGAGCAGGGCATGTGGTAAGACGGATGGGAGACGAAAGGGTAGTGAAACATGTGAAAGAGATGGCTGGCACGATGACAAGAAGAAGGGGACGGCCAAGGATTCTCTGGAAGGACTGGGCAAAGCATGTGGTAAGACGAAAGGGTAGTGAAACATGTGAAAGAGATGGATGACACAATGACAAGAAGAAGGGGACGGCCAAGGATTCGCTGGAAGGACTGGGCAGGGCATGTGGTAAGACGAAAGGGTAGTGAAACATGTGAAAGAGATGGCTGGCACAATGACAAGAAGAAGGGGACGGCCAAGGATTCGCTGGAAGGACTGGGCAGGGCATGTGGTAAGACGAAAGGGTAGTGAAACATGTGAAAGAGATGGATGACACAATGACAAGAAGAAGGGGACGGCCAAGGATTCGCTGGAAGGACTGGGCAGGGCATGTGGTAAGACGAAAGGGTAGTGAAACATGTGAAAGAGATGGCTGGCACGATGACAAGAAGAAGGGGACGGCCAAGGATTCTCTGGAAGGACTGGGCAGGGCATGTGGTAAGACGAAAGGGTAGTGAAACATGTGAAAGAGATGGCTGGCACGATGACAAGAAGAAGGGGACGGCCAAGGATTCTCTGGAAGGACTGGGCAGGGCATGTGGTAAGACGAAAGGGTAGTGAAACATGTGAAAGAGATGGCTGGCACAATGACAAGAAGAAGGGGACGGCCAAGGATTCGCTGGAAGGACTGAGCAGGGCATGTGGTAAGACGAAAGGGTAGTGAAACATGTGAAAGAGATGGCTGGCACAATGACAAGAAGAAGGGGACGGCCAAGGATTCGCTGGAAGGACTGGGCAGGGCATGTGGTAAGGATGGGAGACGAAAGGGTAGTGAAACATGTGAAAGAGATGGCTGGCACGATGACAAGAAGAAGGGGACGGCCAAGGATTCGCTGGAAGGACTGGGCAGGGCATGTGGTAAGGATGGGAGACGAAAGGGTAGTGAAACATGTGAAAGAGATGGCTGGCACGATGACAAGAAGAAGGGGACGGCCAAGGATTCGCTGGAAGGACTGGGCAGGGCATGTGGTAAGACGAAAGGGTAGTGAAACATGTGAAAGAGATGGATGACACGATGACAAGAAGAAGGGGACGCCAAGGATTCGCTGGAAGGACTGGGCAGGGCATGTGGTAAGACGAAAGGGTAGTGAAACATGTGAAAGAGATGGCTGGCACAATGACAAGAAGAAGGGGACGGCCAAGGATTCGCTGGAAGGACTGGGCAGGGCATGTGGTAAGACGAAAGGGTAGTGAAACATGTGAAAGAGATGGCTGGCACGATGACAATAAGAAGGGTACGGCCAAGGATTCGCTGGAAGGACTGGGCAGGGCATGTGGTAAGACGAAAGGGTAGTGAAACATGTGAAAGAGATGGATGACACAATGACAAGAAGAAGGGGACGGCCAAGGATTCGCTGGAAGGACTGGGCAGGGCATGTGGTAAGACGAAAGGGTAGTGAAACATGTGAAAGAGATGGCTGGCACAATGACAAGAAGAAGGGGACGGCCAAGGATTCGCTGGAAGGACTGGGCAGGGCATGTGGTAAGGATGGGAGACAAAAGGGTAGTGAAACATGTGAAATAGATGGCTGGCACAATGACAAGAAGAAGGGGACGGCCAAGGATTCGCTGGAAGGACTGGGCAGGGCATGTGGTAAGGATGGGAGACGAAAGGGTAGTGAAACATGTGAAAGAGATGGCTGGCACGATGACAAGAAGAAGGGGACGGCCAAGGATTCGCTGGAAGGACTGGGCAGGGCATGTGGTAAGACGAAAGGGTAGTGAAACATGTGAAAGAGATGGATGACACAATGACAAGAAGAAGGGGACGGCCAAGGATTCGCTGGAAGGACTGGGCAGGGCATGTGGTAAGACGAAAGGGTAGTGAAACATGTTAAATAGATGGCTGGCACAATGACAAGAAGAAGGGGACGGCCAAGGATTCGCTGGAAGGACTGGGCAGGGCATGTGGTAGGGATGGGAGACGAAAGGGTAGTGAAACAAGTGAAACAGATGGTTGGCACGATGACAAGAAGAAGGGGACGGCCAAGGATTCGCTGGAAGGACTGGGCAGGGCATGTGGTAAGACGAAAGGGTAGTGAAACAAGTGAAAGAGATGGATGAGACAATGACAAGAGGAAGGGGTTGGCCGAGGATTCGCTGGAAGGACTGGGCAGGGCATGTGGTAAGACGAAAGGGTAGTGAAACATGTGAAAGAGATGGCTGGCACAATGACAAGAAGAAGGGGACGGCCAAGGATTCGCTGGAAGGACTGGGCAGGGCATGTGGTAAGACGAAAGGGTAGTGAAACATGTGAAAGAGATGGCTGGCACGATGACAAGGAGAAGGGGACGGCCAAGGATTCTCTGGAAGGACTGGGCAGGGCATGTGGTAAGACGAAAGGGTAGTGAAACAAGTGAAAGAGATGGCTGGCACAATGACAAGAAGAAGGGGACGGCCAAGGATTCGCTGGAAGGACTGGGCAGGGCATGTGGTAAGACGAAAGGGTAGTGAAACATGTGAAAGAGATGGCTGGCACGATGACAAGAAGAAGGGGACGGCCAAGGATTCGCTGGAAGGACTGGGCAGGGCATGTGGTAAGACGAAAGGGTAGTGAAACATGTGAAAGAGATGGCTGGCACGATGACAAGAAGAAGGGGACGGCCAAGGATTCGCTGGAAGGACTGGGCAGGGCATGTGGTAAGACGAAAGGGTAGTGAAACATGTGAAAGAGATGGATGACACAATGACAAGAAGAAGGGGACGGCCAAGGATTCGCTGGAAGGACTGGGCAGGGCATGTGGTAAGACGAAAGGGTAGTGAAACATGTGAAAGAGATGGCTGGCACAATGACAAGAAGAAGGGGACGGCCAAGGATTCGCTGGAAGGACTGGGCAGGGCATGTGGTAAGACGAAAGGGTAGTGAAACATGTGAAAGAGATGGCTGACACAATGACAAGAAGAAGGGGACGGCCAAGGATTCGCTGGAAGGACTGGGCAGGGCATGTGGTAAGACGAAAGGGTAGTGAAACAAGTGAAAGAGATGGCTGGCACAATGACAAGAAGAAGGGGACGGCCAAGGATTCGCTGGAAGGACTGGGCAGGGCATGTGGTAAGGATGGTAGACGAAAGGGTAGTGAAACATGTGAAAGAGATGGCTGGCACGATGACAAGAAGAAGGGGACGGCCAAGGATTCTCTGGAAGGACTGGGCAGGGCATGTGGTAAGACGAAAGGGTAGTGAAACATGTGAAAGAGATGGATGACACAATGACAAGAAGAAGGGGACGGCCAAGGATTCGCTGGAAGGACTGGGCAGGGCATGTGGTAAGACGAAAGGGTAGTGAAACATGTGAAAGAGATGGCTGGCACAATGACAAGAAGAAGGGGACGGCCAAGGATTCGCTGGAAGGACTGGGCAGGGCATGTGGTAAGGATGGGAGACGAAAGGGTAGTGAAACATGTGAAAGAGATGGCTGGCACGATGACAAGAAGAAGGGGACGGCCAAGGATTCGCTGGAAGGACTGGGCAGGGCATGTGGTAAGACGAAAGGGTAGTGAAACAAGTGAAAGAGATGGATGACACAATGACAAGAGGAAGGGGACGGCCGAGGATTCTCTGGAAGGACTGGGCAGGGCATGTGGTAAGACGAAAGGGTAGTGAAACATGTGAAAGAGATGGCTGGCACAATGACAAGAAGAAGGGGACGGCCAAGGATTCGCTGGAAGGACTGGGCAGGGCATGTGGTAAGACGAAAGGGTAGTGAAACATGTGAAAGAGATGGTTGGCACGATGACAAGAAGAAGGGGACTGCCAAGGATTTCGCTGGTAGGACTGGGCAGGGCATGTGGTAAGACGAAAGGGTAGTGAAACATGTGAAAGAGATGGCTGGCACAATGACAAGAAGAAGGGGACGGCCAAGGATTCGCTGGAAGGACTGGGCAGGGCATGTGGTAAGACGAAAGGGTAGTGAAACATGTGAAAGAGATGGCTGGCACAATGACAAGAAGAAGGGGACGGCCAAGGATTCGCTGGAAGGACTGGGCAGGGCATGTGGTAAGGATGGGAGACGAAAGGGTAGTGAAACATGTGAAAGAGATGGCTGGCACGATGACAAGGAGAAGGGGACGGCCAAGGATTCGCTGGAAGGACTGGGCAGGGCATGTGGTAAGGATGGGAGACGAAAGGGTAGTGAAACATGTGAAAGAGATGGATGAACTAATGACAAGAAGAAGGGGACGGCCAAGGATTCGCTGGAAGGACTGGGCAGGGCATGTGGTAAGACGAAAGGGTAGTGAAACATGTGAAAGAGATGGCTGGCACGATGGCAAGAAGAAGGGGACGGCCAAGGATTCGCTGGAAGGACTGGGCAGGGCATGTGGTAAGACGAAAGGGTAGTGAAACATGTGAAAGTAATGGCTGGCACGATGACAAGAAGAAGGGGACGGCCAAGGATTCTCTGGAAGGACTGGGCAGGGCATGTGGTAAGACGAAAGGGTAGTGAAACATGTGAAAGAGATGGCTGGCACAATGACAAGAAGAAGGGACGGCCAAGGATTCGCTGGAAGGACTGGGCAGGGCATGTGGTAAGACGAAAGGGTAGTGAAACAAGTGAAAGAGATGGCTGGCACGATGACAAGAAGAAGGGGACGGCCAAGGATTCGCTGGAAGGACTGGGCAGGGCATGTGGTAAGGATGGGAGACGAAAGGGTAGTGAAACATGTGAAAGAGATGGCTGGCACAATGACAAGAAGAAGGGGACGGCCAAGGATTCTCTGGAAGGACTGGGCAGGGCATGTGGTAAGACGAAAGGGTAGTGAAACATGTGAAAGAGATGGCTGGCACGATGACAAGAAGAAGGGGACGGCCAAGGATTCGCTGGAAGGACTGGGCAGGGCATGTGGTAAGGATGGGAGACGAAAGGGTAGTGAAACATGTGAAAGAGATGGATGACACAATGACAAGAAGAAGGGGACGGCCAAGGATTCGCTGGAAGGACTGGGCAGGGCATGTGGTAAGACGAAAGGGTAGTGAAACATGTGAAAGAGATGGATGACACAATGACAAGAAGAAGGGGACGGCCAAGGATTCTCTGGAAGGACTGGGCAGGGCATGTGGTAAGACGAAAGGGTAGTGAAACATGTGAAAGAGATGGCTGGCAAGATGACAAGAAGAAGGGGACGGCCAAGGATTCGCTGGAAGGACTGGGCAGGGCATGTGGTAAGGATGGGAGACGAAAGGGTAGTGAAACATGTAAAAGAGATGGATGACACAATGACAAGAAGAAGGGGACGGCCAAGGATTCGCTGGAAGGACTGGGCAGGGCATGTGGTAAGGATGGGAGACGAAAGGGTAGTGAAACATGTGAAAGAGATGGCTGGCACAATGACAAGAAGAAGGGGACGGCCAAGGATTCGCTGGAAGGAATGGGCAGGGCATGTGGTAAGACGAAAGGGTAGTGAAACAAGTGAAAGAGATGGATGACACAATGACAAGAGGAAGGGGACGGCCGAGGATTCTGTGGAAGGACTGGGCAGGGCATGTGGTAAGACGAAAGGGTAGTGAAACATGTGAAAGAGATGGCTGGCACAATGACAAGAAGAAGGGGACGGCCAAGGATTCGCTGGAAGGACTGGGCAGGGCATGTGGTAAGACGAAAGGGTAGTGAAACATGTGAAAGAGATGGTTGGCACTATGACAAGAAGAAGGGGACGGCCAAGGATTCGCTGGAAGGACTGGGCAGGGCATGTGGTAAGACGAAAGGGTAGTGAAACATGTGAAAGAGATGGCTGGCACAATGACAAGAAGAAGGGGACGGCCAAGGATTCGCTGGAAGGACTGGGCAGGGCATGTGGTAAGGATGACGAAAGGGTAGTGAAACATGTGAAAGAGATGGATGGCACTATGACAAGTAGAAGGGGACGGCCAAGGATTCGCTGGAAGGACTGGGCAGGGGATGTGGTAAGGATGGGAGACGAAAGGGTAGTGAAACATGTGAAAGAGATGGATGAACTAATGACAAGAAGAAGGGGACGGCCAAGGATTCGCTGGAAGGACTGGGCAGGGCATGTGGTAAGACGAAAGGGTAGTGAAACATGTGAAAGAGTAGGCTGGCACAATAACAAGAAGAAGGGGACGGCCAAGGATTCGCTGGAAGGACTGGGCAGGGCATGTGGTAAGACGAAAGGGTAGTGAAACATGTGAAAGTAATGGCTGGCACGATGACAAGAAGAAGGGGACGGCCAAGGATTCTCTGGAAGGACTGGGCAGGGCATGTGGTAAGACGAAAGGGTAGTGAAACATGTGAAAGAGATGGATGACACAATGACAAGAAGAAGGGGACGGCCAAGGATTCGCTGGAAGGACTGGGCAGGGCATGTGGTAAGACGAAAGGGTAGTGAAACAAGTGAAAGAGATGGCTGGCACGATGGCAAGAAGAAGGGGACGGCCAAGGATTCGCTGGAAGGACTGGGCAGGGCATGTGGTAAGGATGGGAGACGAAAGGGTAGTGAAACATGTGAAAGAGATGGCTGGCACGTTGACAAGAAGAAGGGGACGGCCAAGGATTCGCTGGAAGGACTGGGCAGGGCATGTGGTAAGGATGGGAGACGAAAGGGTAGTGAAACATGTGAAAGAGATGGATGACACAATGACAAGAAGAAGGGGACGGCCAAGGATTCGCTGGAAGGACTGGGCAGGGCATGTGGTAAGGATGGGAGACGAAAGGGTAGTGAAACATGTGAAAGAGATGGCTGGCACGATGACAAGAAGAAAGGGACGGCCAAGGATTCGCTGGAAGGAATGGGCAGGGCATGTGGTAAGACGAAAGGGTAGTGAAACAAGTGAAAGAGATGGATGACACAATGACAAGAGGAAGGGGACGGCCGAGGATTCTGTGGAAGGACTGGGCAGGGCATGTGGTAAGACGAAAGGGTAGTGAAACATGTGAAAGAGATGGCTGGCACAATGACAAGAAGAAGGGGACGGCCAAGGATTCGCTGGAAGGACTGGGCAGGGCATGTGGTAAGACGAAAGGGTAGTGAAACAAGTGAAACAGATGGTTGGCACGATGACAAGAAGAAGGGGACGGCCAAGGATTCGCTTGAAGGACTGGGCAGGGCATGTGGTAAGACGAAAGGGTAGTGAAACATGTGAAAGAGATGGCTGGCACAATGACAAGAAGAAGGGGACGGCCAAGGATTCGCTGGAAGGACTGGGCAGGGCATGTGGTAAGACGAAAGGGTACTGAAACATGGGAAAGAGATGGCCGGCACAATGACAAGAAGAAGGGGACGGCCAAGGATTCGCTGGAAGGACTGGGCAGGGCATGTGGTAAGATGAGATGAAAGGTAGTGAAACATGTGAAAGAGATGGCTGGCACGATGACAAGGAGAAGGGGACGGCCAAGGATTCGCTGGAAGGACTGGGCAGGGCATGTGGTAAGGATGGGAGACGAAAGGGTAGTGAAACATGTGAAAGAGATGGATGAACTAATGACAAGAAGAAGGGGACGGCCAAGGATTCGCTGGAAGGACTGGGCAGGCATGTGGTAAGACGAAAGGGTAGTGAAACAAGTGACAGAGATGGCTGGCACGATGACAGGAAGAAGGAGACGGCCAAGGATTCGCTTGAAGGACTGGGCAGGGCATGTGGTAAGACGAAAGGGTAGTGAAACATGTGAAAGAGATGGCTGGCACGATGGCAAGAAGAAGGGGACGGCCAAGGATTCGCTGGAAGGACTGAGCAGGGCATGTGGTAAGACGGATGGGAGACGAAAGGGTAGTGAAACATGTGAAAGTAATGGCTGGCACGATGACAAGAAGAAGGGGACGGCCAAGGATTCTCTGGAAGGACTGGGCAGGGCATGTGGTAAGACGAAAGGGTAGTGAAACATGTGAAAGAGATGGATGACACAATGACAAGAAGAAGGGGACGGCCAAGGATTCGCTGGAAGGACTGGGCAGGGCATGTGGTAAGACGAAAGGGTAGTGAAACATGTGAAAGAGATGGCTGGCACGATGGCAAGAAGAAGGGGACGGCCAAGGATTCGCTGGAAGGAGTGGGCAGGGCATGTGGTAAGGATGGGAGACGAAAGGGTAGTGAAACATGTGAAAGAGATGGCTGGCACGTTGACAAGAAGAAGGGGACGGCCAAGGATTCTCTGGAAGGACTGGGCAGGGCATGTGGTAAGACGAAAGGGTAGTGAAAGAAGTGAAAGAGATGGCTGGCACGATGACAAGAAGAAGGGGACGGCCAAGGATTCGCTGGAAGGACTGGGCAGGGCATGTGGTAAGGATGGGAGACGAAAGGGTAGTGAAACATGTGAAAGAGATGGATGACACAATGACAAGAAGAAGGGGACGGCCAAGGATTCGCTGGAAGGACTGGGCAGGGCATGTGGTAAGGATGGGAGACGAAAGGGTAGTGAAACATGTGAAAGAGATGGCTGGCACAATAACAAGAAGAAGGGTACGCCAAGGATTCTCTGGAAGGACTGGGCAGGGCATGTGGTAAGACGAAAGGGTAGTGAAACAAGTGAAAGAGATGGCTGGCACGATGACAAGAAGAAGGGGACGGCCAAGGATTCGCTGGAAGGACTGGGCAGGGCATGTGGTAAGACGAAAGGGTAGTGAAACAAGTGAAAGAGATGGCTGGCACAATAACAAGAAGAAGGGGACGCCAAGGATTCTCCGGAAGGACTGGGCAGGGCATGTGGTAAGACGAAAGGGTAGTGAAACAAGTGAAAGAGATGGCTGGCACAATAACAAGAAGAAGGGGACGGCCAAGGATTCGCTGGAAGGACTGAGCAGGGCATGTGGTAAGACGGATGGGAGACGAAAGGGTAGTGAAACATGTGAAAGAGATGGCTGGCACGATGACAAGAAGAAGGGGACGGCCAAGGATTCGCTGGAAGGACTGGCCAGGCCTGTAGTAAGACGAAAGGGTAGTGAAACATGTGAAAGAGATGGCTGGCACAATGACAAGAAGAAGGGGACGGCCAAGGATTCGCTGGAAGGACTGGGCAGGGCATGTGGTAAGACGAAAGGGTAGTGAAACATGTTAAATAGATGGCTGGCACAATGACAAGAAGAAGGGGACGGCCAAGGATTCGCTGGAAGGACTGGGCAGGGCATGTGGTAGGGATGGGAGACGAAAGGGTAGTGAAACATGTGAAAGAGATGGCTGGCACGATGACAAGAAGAAGGGGACGGCCAAGGATTCTCTGGAAGGACTGGGCAGGGCATGTGGTAAGACGAAAGGGTAGTGAAACAAGTGAAAGAGATGGCTGGCACAATAACAAGAAGAAGGGGACGCCAAGGATTCTCCGGAAGGACTGGGCAGGGCATGTGGTAAGACGAAAGGGTAGTGAAACAAGTGAAAGAGATGGCTGGCACAACAACAAGAAGAAGGCGACGGCCAAGGATTCGCTGGAAGGACTGGGCAGGGCATGTGGTAAGGATGGGAGACGAAAGGGTAGTGAAACATGTGAAAGAGATGGCTGGCACGATGACAAGAAGAAGGGGACGGCCAAGGATTCGCTGGAAGGACTGGGCAGGGCATGTGGTAAGACGAAAGGTTTGTGAAACATGTGAAGAGATGGATGACACAAAGACAAAATGAAGGGGACGGCCAGGATTCGCGGAAGACTGGGCAGGGCATGTGGTAAGGATGGGCGACGAAAGGGTAGTGAACATGTGAAAGAGATGGATGACACAATGACAAGAGGAAGGGGACGGCCAAGGATTCGCTGGAAGGACTGGGCAGGGCATGTGGTAAAACGAAAGGGTATGAAACAAGAAAGAGATGGCTGCACAATAACAAAAGAAGGGACGTTAAGGAATCTCCGAAGGACTGGGCAGGGATGGGAGACGAAAGGGTAGTGAAACATGTGAAGGAGATGGCTGGCACGATGACAAGAAGAAAGGGACGGCCAAGGATTCTCTGGAAGTACTTGTCAGGGCATGTGGTAAGGATGGAACACGAAAGGGTAGTGAAACATGTTAAATAGATGGCTGGCACGATGACAAGAAGAAGGGGACGGCCAAGGATTCGCTGGAAGGACTGGGCAGGGCATGTGGTAAGACGAAAGGGTAGTGAAACAAGTGAAAGAGATGGCTGGCACGATGACAAGAAGAAGGGGACGGCCAAGGATTCGCTGGAAGGACTGGGCAGGGCATGTGGTAAGACGAAAGGGTAGTGAAACATGTGAAAGAGATGGCTGGCACGATGACAAGAAGAAGGGGACGGCCAAGGATTCGCTGGAAGGACTGGGCAGGGCATGTGGTAAGGATGGGAGACGAAAGGGTGGTGAAACATGTGAAAGAGATGGCTGGCACGATGACAAGAAGAAGGGGACGGCCAAGGATTCGCTGGAAGGATTGCATCAAGAGAGACCTGGAAAGCACAGAAGAAGAATTGGAAGGAGAATGAAAAGGACAGATTGAAATGGCGGCTAACCGTCAAGGACGCAGCAGAGGCTGTGATGGAGAATACATGAAGTGACTACTAACCGCGTTTTTGACCATCAATATAGCGTTACTTTTTTGTGCATGGCATCTTCCCCTACCCCTTTTTAGGGAAATGGAGATGTTAAAATAAATAAAATAATTCAATTATATTGAATCCTGCCATGTCAGCAAATGCACATAGGCTATGCACAGATCAACTCTGCAAACTTAACTTTCTCATTTCAACGCCTCTAAAACCCGAAGCATGCTTTTGAAATCAATCCAGCAAATTTATTGAGATATCTAGGATTCCAGATTATGGGTCATAGATGGATGGAGACAATGAAAGCTGTCTAACTTGGAATTGAAGATTGTGGCCTACATGAACGTTATCTGTGGAAGGTTGTGCTGATTGCCTTGCTTACCTTGACGT
>CAJQUW010004167.1:0-174500 GCA_907163375.1 Prostheceraeus crozeri | reverse complement strand
TTACAAGCATTCACAGAGTTTGTTGCTGTACGTATAAAATTACATAAAACACTTAGCAAGTTGTAGAGGGAAACTGATATACACTCACATCGGCTAGAGTCTCATTTGTAGCAGTTATGAGCTGCTCAATGTCTTTCATTAGATGTTTTGAAATAGGACAGCACATACAGCAAGGCTTTAAATGGAAAGTCTTTAAAATATTGGCATAGTATGCCCGCAAACTGATCACCTCAGAATGTCCTTGAGCAGCCACATTGATGCTTACTGATGGCGGTCCACTGAACAAGTCCAGTTTGCACTTCTCACCCTTCTCATCATAGTAGCTGGAGGTGATAATGTCATGGAGACATGTGTTGAGTTTCCGTTGGATACTGCTGCACCAACAGCGAGAGTATTCCGGTATAATCTCCGTTTGAGATAGTGGGCGAAATACTTCGTTGAGCCAGAATCTTGCAACTCGTGTAAGAGCGTTGTTCACGACTCTCATTAGCATTCTCTGCACCACAACGTCCTCTCCGCAGCGGAAATACTTCACTATTTCCTCCATCAGATCCACCAAATCCGCTTTATAGCCAGTTATATTCACGGCAGAAAAAATATATTGCCCGTGAAGAGTTGACTTCGGTAAATTATTGAAATGGGAATGTTGGTAGTGAACGACATGCTGATTGACATTGTATTAGCCTCAAATTATGCTTGAAATAGAACGGTACAATGTCCTCCTTATATAGAAAAGTCACACAAAGACACAATAGTGACCAATCACAGACCTGCATGATGACTCATCATGAACGATATACATTGACTGTTGAAGATATTTCTTCATCGCAAAGGGGACAAGATGAAGTTTCAAAGGGTACATAACATGTAGAACACATAACGCTATGAGAACATGGCAAAAAGAGAAGTGATCGTTCCTGTTTAAAACATTTAACGCAGTTCCGTTCACATAATAATTTAAATGTCTCTTGTTCTAATTTCCTTCTGAAGTCACTTTTATTGGGAGAACTTTTTATTAAAACACTGTCAGATGTCTCCTTCTTTCCATATCGTTCCAATTTGATCCTCCTAATTTCACTATCATTGCAGTGTAGCATGGAGAAATCCTCTATCCACCTACGATCCAAATTGTGATTCATAGCATGCTCATCTAGATCCATTAGTCGATCAACTAAATCACCAGCGTTGATATTTTCACTGAGATTTGTTACAGTTTCTATGGCTTTGAACGAATATCCAAGGTCTCTTGCGACAACCCACGACGTTGGGATACTAGTCATCATTATGTATGTTATCAAAAACTATCTCATATTTATAGCATAGTTTGTCTACGTAAAAGGAAAATCAATGTGTCATCTTGATTACAATGGTTGCAATAGTCACAATAGTCGCAATTGAGCAAACCCATTCAAAATCAAACAACGGACGTCTATCGGTACGTACCCAAGTGCTCAGAACCAAACCACACAAGTTCGATCATAGACGTTCCGAAACACAGTGTACCAAACACATGTACCTATCCAGTAAAACAGATCTCATACAAGTTCCTATTGATAACACTGAATTATACATGTACCTATCCATGTGCCTATCAATAACTAAAGTATACATGTACCTATCCATGTACCTATCCATGTTCCTATTGACAACACTAAACTTTACATGTACCTATCCATGTACCTATTGATAACACTAAACTTTACATGTACCTATCCATGTACCTATCCCTGGCAAGTAGGGCACAGTTTTCACTACTCATTGGGTTATTGTTCTCTGAGCTACATCATGATTGGATTTATTGATTCTATATAACTCGGCAATGCATTTTTCTACTTTTCATTATCAATATTCCTCGACTGAGAGATGCCGATATTACATCCACAAGTGTGTTTTTCAGCTCATATCCTTGCCAAATGAATTACACTTTTCTGTTTTCTAGGTTTTGAGAATTTTGTATTGTTAGCTTTTTAAATTTTCGCACTGAGATGCTGGCAGTCGGGACATCGATAACACACCCAAAAGCGGACATTGAAAATATACACCACCACCCAAGAATCACGTTTCTACATGTTCTTAAGGAAATTTAGCACCAGACTTAAGAAAAGTGCTCTGTGCCGGGACATCTGGTTTAAACTGCAGTGCAGTAACACCTCAAATTGAATAAAAAAATCCGGAAAACTTGACTTGACCAAAGTAGATGAAATTTTGTATCTGGATAGAAATTTAATTTCTCTGGGCATGTGTGAAGCTTTGTGGTGATTGGTTGGCCTTTTCATGTAACAAGCAAATTTGAAAACCTGAGAGTTAATCTATAAGTACCACTTCTAATTTGATTTAGAACCATGAATATCTGAGCAACAAAGGCATGAACTATTGGTTTGGAGGTGATCATGTTTGTAGAGTCCTAATTTCACACAAATTGATGTTGGGCATTAAATACATTAATTCGAATCTCATACATTCACGGCTGAATTTATCGCCATATTTAGCTCTAATTTGACCAAAACTTATTTACGAACACAAAGTAAGCTATTACCTTGGTCATCGTGGCATGGTGGTTATGTGATTCTACTCAGTGATCTTTCATACAGAAGTCCAGGCCTGAAAGCATCATTGGAAGTCGGCAGGAAGGGCATCGAGGTTAAAAGAATCATAACTCTCCAGAAAAGAATGACTATGCCAGTTTACCACCGTCCAACCCCACAGTAGGGGGAAGCAGTGACACTACATAAAGCTTCATTAAAGGCTGGGGCATATTAGAACTTTTCTTAGCTATGCAGAGATGCGTAAGCAAAAGACATGCAACATTTTACGGAGAAATAAATGTTTTCTAAGCATTTGTACTTATTACAAGGAAACTCGCTATATGCAGCGCTGGAATTACTCATGCTTCGTCTGATCGACATATAATATCGATTGGATTTCATTTCTTAAAACGGATTTCGCTCTGACATTCTCAGATCGAATTAGTAAATCCAATGATGCAACCTCTAATCAAGGCAGAATGGCTGACCTTTGATCCCAATATGATGACAGAATGCAGCAAACCCTAGAGACTCCATTTCAATGTTGCAAACACCTTCCGCTCGAGCTTTCTTCAAAAACTTTATTTTGTCATCTTCTGTAAATTCACATATGGCTCCATCTAATCTTCCTTGCTCTGGAAAGGAAAGCAGAAAATATCAAAAGTCGGCGAGACAATCGCAATCCCGGACATACCTTCGTAAAAATCATTGGCGCATAAAGTCTTCCCACACACAATATCAAAATCTTTGAACTCTTTACCAATCTCTTTCAGCTCTTCAACAAGTTCAGGATTAAACTCCGCTGGTCGCTTCACAACTTTCCCTAAAATATTCTGAAAAATACAAAAAATGCTCATTATTTTAAACAGTATTGAATTTCAACTTGCATTGTTTTGAAAAGAAATAATTTTCGCATTCAACAGCACTGAAGATCATCTTATCGCAAACACTTTTTGTGGAATGCATAAAGAAGGCGAAACTTAGATAATACTTCGAACGCAACGGCAAAGAAGGTTGGTTCGAGTGGATTGTGTAAAAGACTACTAGTGATTAAAGTTTCTATATTAAAAATACTTCACGGATGATTCACTCCGATTGCCTTCTAATGAAAAGAGCGAATTTCTCACTTTCTAACGAATTCTACACGTTCCACGAAGTAACGATTTTCACACATTACCGATAACAATAAACAAGCAGTATGAACAAACCTCATCAACGAATGGAAGAAGGAAAACAACCATTGGAAGTACAACCCTAAAGAATGAGTCACCCAGAGAGAAGTAGAACGCACCGCACTTGCAAGACATGACAGTCTCTTCTTCTAGCCAGCTTAGCAGAGGAGGCAGCTTGTGAATGCGATGAATGTGGCGAAGAGCAGGAAAGCTTGGGGCACATTCTTGGATGTAAACTTATACGTTCATTTTCATACTTTTTACTTGGAACCCAACGAAATTTCCGCCACCCAGTTGCAGATCTACAGGTATTTGAAGGCAATCGGTCGCCTCCATCGATGGACATCACTGTATAGGACAACACACAGAACGGGCCAAGACAATAACAGCAAAAAACAAGTGATGTAACTAGACAGCTACATTCGTGACATGTGTTTGGTGTCATGTTCCTGTTCGTGTCTCTACATTTAGAGCTTGTTTTTCTCGTGCTGAGAATGATTAATAGCAATATTTTAGTTTGAGACAATTTGTTAACTGAACGTGTTCTGGCTAAAGACATGCAATCTGTAATGCGTTTTATTCTACAATGATTTACGCTCGTAGGCTAAATAAGCAGTCTTTCTTTGATTGCACTTGTACAGACAGGCTATGGAGATGCAATACAACAGACCAATAAATGCCTAAGTCATGGGACTCGACCGCATGAAGTGCCGAGCACACGGTCTTGCACCTGAACTAGAACCTGAGAAAAGCAGTGCGCGCCATTCTTGGCACCCCGGCCACTTCCGCCACAGAATTTCTGCGACGGAATATGTCATGAGCGAGGGACAATGTTCCGTGAGTGTCCAGAACAATATGATAAACAGGTTTTATTCGATCAGCCACAAGTTTACTGCCTGTGGACATTACCCACTGGAAGTTTATTTCTAATAGAATTAATTTGTTGTATTTTCTTCAATTTAGTGTAGTCTCCATCAGAACTTGCGTTCTGCATTGAAGTACATGACTTGGAAGAAAAATTCTAAAAAGACTTCTGTGTGAGGCGCAGGTGATTAGAACTTCGTGCCTACTTTTGCCGTCATGTCGCGCCGTGTCGTGTGAGAGAAGTGTAGTGCAGTCTTGTTCGCGTCAGTGCTTCGACTGGAAAACATCGCGCCGTGTTGAGGGTGACTTCCGATGATTGCAGACCACTAATCTAAACCATGTCTGAATTGCTCATGAAATGAGTCATCAGGTATCACTAGGGCAATTTTTAACGACCTAAAAATCGAAAAAATATGACCTAACAAAGCTTAAAATATAACCAAATATAACCTTAAGAAAGAAGCTTTAAATATAACCAAATATGACCTAAAAAACTCAAAATGTGACCAAAATATGAACTAAAAATTATAAATTGCAGTTTGGCAAGATTTAAAAATGTTAAAATATAGCAAAAATCATGCTTCGGATTTTAAAAAGTTCAATTTAAGGCAAATAAAACGATTTATTTCAAACGATTTTTGCGCAAAATAGTGATGTAATTTACTTCATTTGATGTCAAAAAAAGTCTGTCTTTGTATAGCATCTTCTTGAACGCTCTACCGAAGCAGAGGTTGGCTGCCAAGAGAAGGTAGACGACAGACGAGGCAATCCTGGCGCCGTCGGTAGCAGTCATATCTGTAGGTAATGCATGCATTGGAACTGTCCTCAGACTGCATCGCGCTGCTGAGAAGAACAATATTGTGTCATTCTGCATGCATAGGTCATTTCTATATCTACTTCCCGGTAACTCTAACGGTCTAAAACTACAGAAAAATGACCAAAATATGACTAAATATGATGAGACACAGAAAATATGACAATATTACCTTACCCTAAAAATATGACATGTCATAAAAAAATTGCCCTAGTTATCACATTATTACCAGTTTCTTTCACCTTACCCAACTCATTTCATGTCAGCCAGTCGACCAGACGAATTGCTAGAATGTCCATCGTGTCAATCACAACTAAGCTTCTGTACATAAACAATGCCTCCAGATTTGCGTTCAGGTTGTTAAGATAAATGATTTACTTGTCAGTTAACAAATCACAAAAGCTTTCTGTAACTTACCAGTTGATGATAGGGTTGGAAAAGGCCATCCATACAACCATTACTAATTACTACAGTTCCTGGTTCAACACCTATAAAACAAAATTAGAATATTAAAAGAATTAAAATAAAATGGCTATTATGAAAAACAAGAAAGGTTAAATCATTATGTAATATTATATTAATATTAAATCTAGTATAAGAAGCTGATGAACAGTTGTGCGCAAGATATTCACTTTTTCTATGTATACTCATATAGACTACTCACTTATATACATAATTATACAATGTCACCAAAACGCTACAATGTCACCAAAACGCCTTTGACAATGTGCTGCTCATCGACGTAAGACATATCGAAATTTGGCGACGATGCATCGCCATGCCGGAGCGATTACACGCGCATAATCCAGGAATTGTAAGATTACGTGTAAGAAACTAACTGTAATTACCCGGTAGTTGAAAGGCTTTATGCTCGTACTACGAAGTGGTCTTGCCTCTCAATTTCAACCTGATGTCATAAGACATAAAAACATTTCTGAATGTTTTGGTACAGTTGCTATGTGACGTATTGATGTTTTATGTGATAACAATCGATTGGGTTAATCAGAACATGTTCAAATCCTTTGTATTAGTCCGACCGCCGCACAAGTTTACACAGGGAACAAGGCCAAAATAAAACTTTCACAGAATTATGCACACCCTGTGACTGCTGGGAATCTGTGTGTCTGCCGAGTTCTTATCCGACAGGATCTAAGGAAACACATATAAATACCATGGGAGAAATACTGAAGTTTCCGGTAAAAATGACGTCTGTCTGTCTGTTCTCTGATTAAGTGAGAAGCACTAGAGTTAAAACCAAATTTTCATCATGGAATGCATTCAGGTCATGAAATCATGCGCTCATGTATGTACATTTGTCTATGAAGCTTAACAGATTTTGATTTAGCTAGCATCTAAATGTCGACAAACACAACACCTTGACTGAATTTTAGCGTTATCGATCAAAAGCATGATGATAAGTAACACATGCACATGGTAGATAATAGAAAGAGCACTACGAGCCCTTGCAGAAAAAGGACGGATAGAACCTGACATCCTGCGGAATACGGATGGGCAGAAATGGATAATTGTGGAAATGAATATGCGGCATTTCAATCAGTTAAGAAATTGTGCTTATAACATCCGGTTTCAATTATGTAATGACTTAGTCCGGCAGCCAGAACGAGTTTCTGCAGGGAACGAGGCCGAAAATGAGACTTTCACACAATGATGTACGCCCTATGCGCACTACGAGTCAGTGCGTCTGCCGAGTTCTAGTGAGTTCCTCTTCCTGTCAGATAGGATCAAAGAAAAACACATGTGAATCCAATGGGACGCAGATTGCAGTTTTTGGCTAAAATGAAATTTTGCATGCTTTCTCTGATTAAACGAAAAGTAGCAAGCCCAGAGTCATACTTTTTGGCATGAAATGTCCTCAGGTAATTTCCTACGATGTGCATATGCTATTATCATGCTTCTGATCGGCAATGTATGTGAAAATGTGGTTGAATGTGGATAGAGTTGTTCAAAATGCTTGTATTTGCCGACATCAAGAGGCTCGCCAAATCTAAATGTGCTTGGCTTTATAGACGAGGGTGTATGAAGATGACAGGAAATGACCTGAAGACATTCCATGCCAAAAATTGTGACTCTGGCCCTTCTACTTTTCGTTTAATCGGAGAAAACATACAAAATTTCACTTTAGCCAAAAACTGCAATCTGCGCCCCATTGGATTTACATGTGTTTTTCTTTGATCCTATCTGACAGGAAGAGGAACTCAATAGAACTCGGCAGACGCACTGACTCGTAGTGCGCATGGAGCGTACATCATTCTGGGAAAGTCTCATTTTCGGCCTCGTTCCCTGCAGAAACTCGTGGTTCTGGCTTCCGGACTAACTAGACTCATTTTGATTTTCATGCGATGTAAATACATCTCAAGAGCATTTGAGGTTCACGATTTCAGAGAGAAGAAAGGCTGAGAAACGCTGTGTTGAAGGTTCAGATAAATATTGAAATCGTCGAAAAAGTATTTGCAAGCAATTTATATAATCCTTATACATTGCATCATTTTTTTCAAAACCCATTTTTAGTTTTGCAACATATATTCTCCTATCAATATTGCGCCTACATCAACATCAGTCCAGGATTTTCCAGGTCGCGGACACCCTCAATCTTGCAACTCTTTCCCAACGTCATTGCTCCGAGAGACACAATATGCTTAACAGTAGTTTCTCAGATGAGACAGCGCCTGCCCTCATGTCACATTCAGGCAGAGATTCAACTAAATACATTGGAACAATAACTTTCTGAATTTCTATACGTTGCTGAAAGATATTGAATGTAGTTTATCATAGATCGTCGCTTCTACTTTTGCCGATATTCATAGAATATCATGCTGAATAATCATTCAAAATTCTGTTCACAAAGTTCGTCAGAGAACTTTATAAAAAACTGCGGTTGAAACTAAATTAACTTAAATTCTAAGTTTGCACTAATTTGGTGCATGAAGTATATCTTGAAAATTAATGCACGCACCAATATGTTGTATGCTTGACGTATTATTCTGCTAATGTTGCTAATGCTAATGAGCATTTGCTGAGAAATCAGAGTTTCAAATAAATTTCATTGGCTTCAAGTCAACACCGATGGAAACACGACTCCAAGGCCATGGATTGACAACAAATCTTACCCAATCCTCCACATGTCCCGAGACGCAAGAAGACTACATCCTTGCAGCCTGCGTGTTGCACCAGCTTGGTAATCTCATGAAGGAGAATCGTCATCGAAGGAATTCCCATTCCATGCTACAAAAAATATTGTTATTGATGAAGATAAAACATGAAAATGATGAAGTAGAAAAATCTGGTAATTATTTGAAAAATGTCCACATACTACTTGAACAATCTGAAAAGTGAATTCAATGGCAGATGTAGGCGCCTTCTTCATACTAAATCTAGCAAGTGCAACTCGGAAAAGTTCAATGAAGAATATAATTGAACAGTCACTCTGCAATTTCTTCATATTCATAACCAAATAATTTGAATGTTGAGTTAGCATGAATCTATTCAGAAACTGAATTCTGGTTTTGCAAGTGCATCTATCGAGGTTGAGTCGAGGATTCAACCTTGGGCTAGGGTGAATTGGGCTTTCCTCCAAGATTTAAAACAAATGTCAAGTCATTTAGAAACAAAAGATAAATTCTTTCTGCAAAAGATGGCCGCACCTGATTTTGACTCGTTTTAATGCTTATGAGTGGAGACATCTTGTCTGCTGAAGCTTCATTGTCAGTGATCATGCGACGCATGCAACAAATGGGATAAGGAATCGTCATTAGTTTAAAGCATTCACACTTCAATGATTGATTGAAATAATATTTCAGTTTCAAGTCAACTTGAATCTCTTTCAAGCCTTCTATGAAGTAGTCTATGGCTACTTGTAAATGCAAAGATCATTTCATACTACTGTAGGTTATCCACATACTTATACCCCAATGATAACATTTTAAATAAACTTATGTAGATACTGCATGTACACGTGTTTTGCGATGACAGCCATAAATGAAGACGCGTGTCACTCATTTATTAAACTTGTCCTTCAGTATACTTGAAAGAACAGACACATTTTTGCATTTTGCTCTTTGTCTGTTGAAACATCGCTAGTACATGCACATTGCGCATGTCTATGGAGTTGTAAAAACCACCACAACTACTATGCTTCAATTAGTCATAAATTCAGCTTCAGTCACAAGCCTTAGACAATTAGAGAGCGGACTAATGAGATAACTTTAATGATAATGAGGACCGGCTTCAGCTCTAACTGTCAAATACATTTCATCTAATCATACTTCATGTAGTAAATGTTCAAGTATGCTCCTGTCTATGGTAAACTACAAAATATAGGATACATAAATAGGAATCAACAAAGAGGACAACAAATTCATATTGTAAGGTCGGAGCTCATAAAAGAGTCCACAAGCTGAGACCCTGTTAGCATGTAATATAGACAACTTAGAGACTGCATGCATGACTTACGGCTACGGGTTAACTTATGTTCACATTTTTTTCAAAACACACCAACTTGGCTTGTAAAAGCATCCTCTGAAACCCTCATAAACTTTTTTGGTATTGTTGGCCTGGATTTATTTGCCAATTGCTGTGAAAAATATGAGTGTTGCCACCAATCAAAATTTTGAAAATCTTTGTTTCAATAGAACAGCATTATACTTACACAACAAACACCCACTTTTGACCAAAAATAGTAGGCAAATCGTAATCAGATTACTTCGTAAATTGTGAGAATTCTACGAAGAAGGAATACAAACTTACGCTGGCACACAAGATTGGTCCAACTTTATACAGAGCATATCGATCACTCCCTCCGGATATATTGATAAGTCCCTGACCAGCGGGCAGGTCAATATTAAGTTCTATCAGAATCATGTCAGCTATCCGTCGCATTCGAGTAGGACTGCCACCCATCAAGACGAACTGAAATGATGTCACAAACAACCAATTAAATATGACAAATATGAAATCATTTTCAAGACTTACTTTTACATCCCCAAATATGGGCTTCAAGTCACGGGTAGAGGTGTCAATTGCTAAATGAAATAAAACATCGCGCTCGATTTTCTTCAGATTTTGGTTGTGATATGTCATGATTCGTATTCTACTGAAATGGAAATACATCGAGTCTCAAATATGGACCTCTATGATCAATGCATTATGTGGAATATCCACACAGGTAGGGCTGCTGCTGGGACGGAATTCACGTCCCATTCACACACAGAAAAAATCTATGATTCCAATTCTACCATACAAAGCGCCCAACATATTCAGACCAATTATCACACCTCAGTTCTAAAAAAATATATAATCTAATCTATGAAATCCCTCGCTCATGATTGGAGCTTTTTAATTGCAATGAAAGAAACTGACTTGTTTTGTTGACATGTTGAAAAAACTTCTCACCGACAATAGCATTAAGATCTGAAATTCGTGCAAAATTTTGTACTGATCAATTAGTGCGGTCTGTGTAGAAATTCGAGCCTATCAATGGAATCCGAGCAGTTTCCTTCTTAAAGAATGACCCCATATTATCTAGGACTAAACCCATGACTCTTCGGTACTGTGTCGCAGTTAGAGCTGGATTAACCAATTATTTAATCAATCAAAATCATAATCAATAAAGTTTTTGAGGTAAGTCATAATCATAATCACGTCATTGAAATGTATTTCAATCATTAATCGCAATCATAATCAAGGTTTTGTAACTTTATTTAATCATTAATCATAATCAAAATTTGTCAGCAAATTTGATTGTAGTCATCCGAACATCAGTTGAGATAAGAATACGACCGCCGATGACAGAGTGACTACGTAGGCAAAGCTAGACTACTTAGGGACTGAAAGCACACAATGTCGCAGAAAGTGCCAATCCTTGATGCACGGTCATGAACATGAGACACGGCTTGCTCAGATTGGGTGTTTTTTTTTAGATCTTGGAGTTTAACCAAGATATCTGCTGTTATTCTCATGCCTTTCAAAATTTCATTTTCAATATAGAGAAGATAATTTTTTAAAAAGCGAATATATATGGTCATTAATAAATTATGTTGAAGAGCTTTCGACTACGCCTTTGTCAATTCAATGCAACAACTGCCATTACAAAAATTGTCTTTTTTGTGCTCTGTTTTCTGTTTTCGGTAGTTGTTGCTGCATTGAATTGATAAAAACGTAGTCGAAATCTCTTCAATAAAATTTATTATTGACCTTGTCTTCGTTTTTTTAAATTAAGCAATTAGGTAAATTGTGAACCAAATTCAGAGAGGATAATAAACTGACACACTCATGCGAGGTTTGAACATGGTTGGAATTTTGTCCCAGGAATTCCCAACTATTTTCAAGTTCCGAATTCCCGAGAAGTTGTTATCATGTGAGTATATTCAAACCAAAGTTGTAGACTTCGAACCCGAAGTTTCAGTAACCAAGTCCATCAGCTTAAAGTACTACACCCTACAAAGAAAATCAATTTATAATTTTTCCTTGTTGAAAATCGGAGTTGTTACATGATTAGGCCTACTAACACACTTGCTTCAACACGAAGACTTTTGACAATGTACTTGCCTGGCGATGACGTCAGCCATCGAATAAAGGACGAGTTTACAATAGTGAATTATGTTTTCCCTATATTAGGTTTGTTGGCCCTACATCATCGTTATGTCTTTACTTCATGAAAGCATCTTAAATACTCATCTACTTTGCGAGAAATAAGCAGAAATAACGTTTCTGTAATACAATGCACTATAAAAATGTTTTGCATCTTTCCGCAAATAGAAATACATAGTGGTTAATAAAATGAGCCTTATATCATAATGAATCAGAAAGGGACGCATTCTTTAAATCTAAATGTAGCAAAATTATATAATTATTCATTCGTCTACAGATTTTGCAATCACTCCGTAAATAAATTCATTTCACTGTGACTTGTGGAGATTTAATTAGTGAAGTCTACTGTATCACCATGCATGTCACAATAAAACAAACCAGGTTTAACAGATGATAAGATATCTTACACCAATATTCTACAGCCTATTACATGCTGATTGTTATGCAGTATATTTAAGCATTTGCATTAAAATAACAGTCAATGAACAGGAATAATTTAATCCCACACGACTTTGATAAGCATTACCTCATGGTATGAAATTTTGAATGAATAGTAAACTCGAGTGTCCCGATTCCCTTGCACGAGAATATGCAAAATTATAAATTTGGTCAACCCAGATTGGGAAGCATCGTAGAAGCATCGTAAGATAGTGCTTGGTGAAAGTGAACTCAAAACGCTAAATAGTTGTAAGACTATCCGTGCATATCATGATGCGGATGTTGGTGGGTTAAATACTCGTAGTAAATCAATATTGCAAACACTGTACATAGGGTACACATTTACTTCAAGTACATGAAATTAGAAAGCTGATGCAAAGCAAGCTCCTTCTTCAAGTTCTTTATTCAACATGAATAATCATTTAGTAAATTAATCATTGGTACTATAGGCTAATAGTGCAGCAGCTACCAACATCACATCATAATTCAGTTGTCATAGCTGACATGTAAACACGGTCGCTAATTACAAGATCATCCTCTTTATCTTTGCAGAGCATGATGACATTGTCCTGGTACATAACAATTGTGACTTTTGTAGTTGCTTTAATAGCTATAATCAAAGTAAGTATAGAAATTTAAATATTCAAAGCCTTTTGAAAAATGTGCACCGTTACCAGAATCGATTTATCAGTCATGAAGATTATATTTCAGGTTGAAAGATTAAATGTGTCGGATAGCGGTGCGTGTTTTAAACAAGAAAAAAAATTAATAAGCGCCGTAATTATCAAATTTGAGTAACATCACTCATGTGATGAATGTGAGCCACCCAATCCGACAAGCTTTGAAACTAGCCTAGGTTGAACATTTTTTAATAAAAATTGAAAACAAAATTACATTTTTCAATACATATGTGTTTTATAAAGATTATAATTTAGCTCATATTCATGTAATGGGTTTTACATTAATTTCCTATCCTTGAGTGAAAACCTAACGGATAGTTTAGTGAAATCAGAAAATAGTCTTTGCTGTTCAATGCCCATCAATGCATTTTGCAGTTATATTTTTTTCTTTCTGCATCATTACTCAAATATCGAGTTACTGGGTAAAATGACGACAACGCAGTTGGGCGAATCCATTTTAAATGACTCTTTTCGAACAGAAAAAATCTCATAATTCATTCCGATTTCATTGAATCGGAATTCATAATAATTCATAATGAATTAATTGCTTAATGAAGATTGATTAATCGCTTATGAGCGCATTGGTTACGATCAACGCACTATTAAGTTAAACGTAGTATTCCTTATGATCGACACAAGCCTCGTTATGATTGACGTAGTTTCGTTATGATCGACATGTAAAAGCTTTGCTCCTCAGTACGACAAAAACTAAGAGTTTCGTGTGCTTTTTAGTGTGATATTGGTGTTCAGCATGCTTAAATTGCATATACAGTATAATCCCGCTATAACGTACACGGGATATAACGTACATTCGGTTATAACGTACACACAAAATATTCCCGGCAAAATATCCTATCTGAATAATAATAAAGGACTCCGGTTATAACGAACACGACTATAGCGTACAATTGGATATAACGGACAGAAATTTCACTCCCATGAAAAAATAACGGACAATTTCACTTCTGTTTATCTCAATTCCTGACAGTTGTAAATATTCCCAATAATATTTCGATGTATAAGTGTCGCCAGCGATTCTGACTGACTATTAGCCATGTGATTTGTTTAAGGCTGATGAGACTACCATATTCTATTCAATTACATCCAAGTAAAACCTTCACTTACGACGATGATTCATGTCATTGAGGGAAATAGGCCTACAGCAAACAACTTTTGACTCTCATGGTTGGCGTTAACATGGGGATATGAGAGACTCCTCATTTTCGCAATAGGAAAGTCTGCCGTAGACAATCATGTAGGCCTACATAATTTACCACTTAAAAAAACAAGCTCTTATGACTACCTTCATCAAACCACTCTGAATGTAGTATGCAAAGTAACACCAGCAAGTTCTATTGGTAACTTTGGATGCAAGTGAGTTGTAATTGACTTTTGCATGCAATATACATGCATTTTCTAATCATAATTATCAAAAGTCATAATACCAAATAACTTGCTTTATTCAGAAAATGTGAAAAGCGATGATATAAGAGTAGTCCTAGATGGTCATAAATGGAAAAGTGACTTACCCTTGATATAACGTACATCGGATATAACGGACATTTTTATCATTCTCAAGAGTGTACGTTATAACGGGATTATACTGTATAACATCAAAAAAACGTTTTCTTGTGCTTTATTGTTTCAATTTTTAGCACGGCAAAAAGAGTCATATAAAATGGATTTGTTAGTTGCCGAATTTTCTTGAAGTTTATGTAGGGCCAATTTCATCATGTTTTGCAGAGACTCATACTTTTTGACCAAAAATTTGCACAAGTTACCAACACTTATGTCAAGACCAACTGATGCAGACAGGTATACATTGTCCTAAGTTTGTAAGAATTCAAGGAAATGACAAAGAAAATGAATTGATTTAAGATTACTACTAATTGCAAGATTGTCAGATTACAATGAACAGCGCAAATGAAGCAAGCAGCAGAAACACATTGTACTTTGTTAAAATACAGCACATTTGGCTGCAATGTTAAGCTTTCCTAAAATGCTGATGGTTTGAGAACAACAATATTTCTTTAGAAAAGAAGTGTTGCAACCTTCATCAAGCTCAACATGCGACACTGATCAACAAATTAACTTTACAATTTGTAATTGAGCTATGTGTCTGCTTTCCTATCATTATCAAGCAAAAAATTCATACCAATGCTCTTTTAACATGACAACATTATAACCTTATTTTATGGAAGTGAAATTTTCGAATCAGAAATATAAAATATAAGTAAATACGATCACTATGTTATGAGTACTCTTTGGTTTACCATGCATGTTTCACTCGATGTGACCATTAGTGCCAAATCAACAGTGAGTTTATGAACATAGTTTCGAAACTCATTAAACTTAATGTCTAGCTGTATACATTGGGTTTACATCGCAAATATAATAAGCTTGAAAAAAGACATTCCTTAGTATATTTTCTACATATATATATATATATATATATATATATATATATATATATATATATATATATATATATATATATATATATATATATATATATATATATATATATATATATATATATATATATATAGTGCTGTTCGAAAAATTAGCAACTTTTTATTAAAAAGTTGTAAAAACAATTGTTTAGATAGAAACTTTATTAAAATACAATATTATCAAAGATGTCAGCGCAAAATGTCTTACAGAAACATACAAGGATACAATCTCACACAAGATTAGGGTCTTGCCTAGTATTTTGAGGGACGACCGTGATTTTTGAGTACTTGACCAATGCGTTTTGGCATACTTGTAGCCAACTTCAACAAGGTCCGTTCAGTAATTTCATGGTTCCAGACGCGAATAATCGCAGCAAGTAACTCACTTTTTGTTCTGGGTCGATGTGCGTTGACTCTCACTTTCAATATCTTCCACAGATTTTCAACAGGGTTCAGATCGGGGCTGCTCGAAGGCCACGGCAAGGACGTTATTCCATGAGATGCTTTGAATTGCGTCGTTATTAGCAACTTATCGATTTTTTACTGCTATGATTTGCCATAATCTCTTTGAGTATTTTGTCATAAGTGAAGTTTCTATTCATAGTAGATATCTATTCTATTCCATACATCATGTGTGTCACTATAACCATTGATATCGATCTTGAATTTGAATTGGCATTATAATAGAACACATGATACTCAGTTGCATTCAACTTTAGTCTCTCAACAACTTCGATGGGTAGAAAACGCGATCTTACTCAACAGCAGAAAGCAGTTATTGACGCTCTCTACGATGAAGGCTATAAACAGTGTTACATCGCAACCAAGTTGAAAATTAACAAGTCTACCGTGAGCCGATATCTGAAGGGTAAAAACTCATCAAGAAAGAATTCGGGTAGAAAGAGAAAATCGACTTTAAGACAAGATCGCGTATTAAAACGACTATGTCTTGCAAATCGTCAATATTCGTCACTGGAACTTCGTCGTGAGTGGCAAGAATCAACAGGAGTTACTGTTTCATCATCTACCATTCGCAAGCGTCTTATTTCTGTTGGACTCATTTCTCGTCGTATGGTCAGAAAGCCATTTCTTACAAAGAAGCAACGTCTCGCAAGGATCAATTGGTGCAAGCTTCATAAAAACTGGAGTGAGGAACAATGGAAAAATGTCTTTTTCTCGGATGAGTCGAGAATGGAGATCAGCTACCACTCTGGAAATACGCGCGTGAGAAGATATTCGTCGGAATCCTCCAAACCCTTCTGCGAAATGCCAACAGTGAAACATCCTCAAAGCGTCATGATCTGGTCAGGATTTAGTGCGAGGAAGATTGGCTACCTTCATTTGTGTGAAAAGACTGTTAACTCTCAGGAGTATATGAAAATACTTCGAACTCGAGTTTTACCTTATCAAACTCGATTTTTCAACGGCGATATGATCTTCCAAGACGACTCGGCTCCCGCCCACAGATCAAAAGTAACGACGCAATTCAAAGCATCTCATGGAATAACGTCCTTGCCGTGGCCTTCGAGCAGCCCCGATCTGAACCCTGTTGAAAATCTGTGGAAGATATTGAAAGTGAGAGTCAACGCACATCGACCCAGAACAAAAAGTGAGTTACTTGCTGCGATTATTCGCATCTGGAACCATGAAATTACTGAACGGACCTTGTTGAAGTTGGCTACAAGTATGCCAAAACGCATTGGTCAAGTACTCAAAAATCACGGTCGTCCCTCAAAATACTAGGCAAGACCCTAATCTTGTGTGAGATTGTATCCTTGTATGTTTCTGTAAGACATTTTGCGCTGACATCTTTGATAATATTGTATTTTAATAAAGTTTCTATCTAAACAATTGTTTTTACAACTTTTTAATAAAAAGTTGCTAATTTTTCGAACGGCACTGTATATATGTATATATATTATGCTATAAGAATAATATAACAATTTGTGTATTTTATATAAAATCGAGTCCAAAATTTGAGACTATGTTCATAAGATCACTGTTAACTTGTCATCGACGACTGAAACATGTGTAGTAACTGACTGAATACAGTTCTCATAACATAATGAAATATCTTCGGCTATGATCTTTAACTAAGACCACTTTTATTCAGTAAGCAAGTCATAAGAACCTATCCCAGTGAAACTAGAGGGATGGGTAAACTTGCCGAAAAATCCTGTTCATGCTCAATTTACATTTTAGAGTCAACTCCGTACTTGAGGCCAATTTTTTACCACCTTTCAGAGTTGAGGCTTCTAGCGATTTTGTGAAAAAATCTGAAAATGATGATGAAAGAATACACTGGACTGCAATTTGTTCCGGCATTGGCTTCATAGATTTTGAAGCTTGCTGAATTAGCGAATCTTGTTTCCGTTTTCCAGAATACAATATTTGGTTTGAATTTGAGCTAGCATGCTCATATTGATAATAAAAATGCTTAGAAAACAAAATGTAAGTTGACAATAATGGAAAAATACCAAGGAATGTAATTGTGTATAAAAAGTTCTTCGACAGCATAAAAACATATCATTTCGAAGCTTGTAGTGAGCTACCAGTTGATTCCTCGTCACTACATTCTGTTTTCCACTCTAGAGTGGCATCACTGCGAGAAACACAGTCTTCAATTTCAGAATCACTTGCAAAACTACGAAGATCACTACGAGCGAGATGCATTTGCACAGCATGAATATGCCAACATAAGCCGGTCACACCGCCAGCACATTCACAGGTCCACATGTGACCACACAGTCCCGCGCACAACAAATGGGGACACATTCGAAAGCATCTACTGAGACTAGAGCAGACCAATGACGACTGAATTACCGTTTGTTCCTTTTCGTCTTGTGCACAAGACTGTTTTTCAGAGGGTTCGACGATTGGCGCATCCTTTGAATCGGAATCACTCGTCGAATTCTCACTTGATGAAACGTCTCTTTTCACAGCATTATTGGATTTGCAGATGATAGCAAACTGTTTCGGATCACTATTCGGTACCTCCTTGATGTCATATTGAGCCGCATACTTCACGGCTAATGCATGTTCCTCAAGAACAACAATTGAGTCCGACAAGTGCTCTGAATTCTGAGAAATATCCGCGATAACGTGCAGGAGATCATCCAAGCGTCTTCTTCGGAGAGACTGTGCAAAAAAGAGCACAAACATAGTATGAAATGGTTCCGAAAACATCAAGCGATCAGCATGAGTGGCTTGATCCCAATTAGGAGCGCCCTTGCGAAAGCTAAAAGCCCACTCAGGCAAACGTGTTTCACTAGCATACCGTTCTCGCAATCCAGCCACAAATTGAGGACATGATGCTGAAAATTCCTTCATTAGGCTGTCCAGCTTTTCAACAAGTTTCTGAGGATCTGGCTCCATCTGCAAGCACATAAGTCGTGCGAGCAACTTCCGGCTGAATAAATGACAGTGAGTATCTAAACAAAGCTGACGTCTCCAAGAATGCACTGTCCGCCATGAACTCACTCGTTGAAGGCATCGACCACCGAATACGAATCTTGCAGCTGCTAGGCCACGATTAGAAGTATCGGTCACAATAGTAGACGGAGTGATGACGTACGGACTTGCTGTTGTTATAACAGAAACTAGAAGCTCCTGAAAAAAAAATTTGCTTTAGTAAATTGGCAATAAATGGAAAACGAAAGCATACAGACCGTTTCCTAAATCGTTGCACACCACAAAAAGTTCTTATGCTTATTTATCTTATGCTTATTACCATTAAATTTGATCGTGAGCTCATAATTGATTGTTCACTAAATTTATTCACATGACCACTCAAGACACCTGTAGGGATTCCAATCCCGGGATTGAGAAATTTTACAATAAAGCTGTATTCCGTCTATAGTGAGACTAATTGGCGAAGATAAAACTACCAGAAATCCACACTCGGTAGCTATAGGCTCGGAATTGAGATCTTTCGGAGGAAAATTGGTCACTAGACCACATTTTTTTACATTAATTGCTTCTGGTTAACTCAATCCCTGGATTCATTTTTTCAGGAAGAATTATTCTCATTTGACCAGTTGTTACTCACAGCATTAGTTTAGCTTACGGTAAAAAGGTATGTAAAAGCTCCTCAATCGCACAATCCCGAGCTTGGGATTTTAGAATCTCAATGTGCTAATAAGTCATAGCATCTTTATTGGTCCACAATATTAGCAATTCGATATACACGAACATGATAGAAATGGTTAATGCAATGCATTGAGAAAATACTTGTGGTTTTGATTATCTTGCCATTTTACTTGTAGCTACTGCTGGTATGCTTGTTTTAAGTCAATATACATCCCGAGTCAGAGCTTGTAATCCCGTGATCAGGAAAAGTCGGAATTTTGTAGACAGTCTCTAATCCCGGCTCTTCACTCTACCAAGCCCGAATCTCAGGAAATTGCAGGTTGAAAGTGCAAAAATCAGGCATTCACAACTGCTCCCTGTTACTCTAAACATTGCTGTTATCATTTTGTGTTTACAGCGGAATAAACTTAAAGTCGACTTGTCAATTGCGATATTGTTACTAGGTAAACCAACTTTTGGCAATTCCGATTCCCTGCTGTTCCCGGTATCCCATATTATTAACATGCACATGTGCTTTGTCATGGCATATTTGCCATTTTACTCAATCCCGGAATCCCAAGACCGAGATTTTCTGGGATTGCGGAATCTTTGCCCTGTACATCTGTTTTTGAAAACATAAGGGGCATAAGTATATAATGACACATAAAAGTATGCTGACTCAGCTGTAATATATAGCCTACAATATTGAATTAGTAATTCAAAGAAATATATCGAAAAGTCTTCGAAAGTCTATCCGGTTTCCACTAGTGAAGCAGTAAAACATCTATAAATCACTGCCAATATAGCAACTAAATTAATAAATTAATCCTGGGATTTTGGGATTACACAAATCCATGAAATCCCGGGATTGCAATCCCTACCGATATCCCATGCTATTAACATCTATTAATGCTTTGTAATAGGATATTTACGATCCTCCCGGGATTGGCTCAATTCTGGGATCCCGGGATTTTGGAATCCCTAGTCGGTGCTCGTCTTTACTCCTGTCATCATTAATTAAATTGCAAAAATCTTGTCGATCCCCTTATCGGACGCCAGTGTCATCCAACTGCGGTGTGAATAATTGCTATTGCTTGTGAACAGGTGCAGCAGAGGCAGACAGGCGGCCCCGTCTACATAACACAGATTCGAAATCTACTGCTGACCTCAAACGGAGAATGATGACTCAGCAAATGACTGATCATGGGAATAACGCCAATTGGAAGTTTACCAGTGAACGGATGGGCCGATCATGATAAAACTTACATATTCTTGGAGCTGATAATACCAGCATTCTTTTTAACCCAAACTCGAAAACGACAGCTTTAGTACAATAAAAGTTATTAAGTCGTGTGCATTTGTCCACTAAAATCATTAACGCGACAGTAAGCGCAAAATCAGGTAAAAGTGTTTACTGAGTAAAACTTTACCTAATGTTGGCGAAATTCGAAAAAATTATATCATCTGAAAGCTGAACACGAGCCTCAATGATGATAATCTTAATTTTCTGCATCCCGCAGTTTTGCTTGTAAGTATCGGTGAATGAATTGGCCAAATATTCATACTTTTAAGTCTGCTGACCACAACTGACCAACACAGCCCAAATGATCTGCAAAAATTTGAAGCATTAAACGCAAACTTTCACATGATATAAAGTTTTTGAAATTGTGTGTCTTCATCATTGAAAAATTGTGTCAGATTTTCTTTTAGCAGCAATTTTTTGGTAAAACTTATTGGTACTATATTCTCTGCACAATCAATGAATCTTATAATATTTACAACATGATGAAGCTACATGATAGCTCACACTGTATGTTAGTTTTCATTAAAAAATTCTGTCGCCTTCACATTAAAATCCTGCATCAAAGAAAACGCTCAATTTCTTTTGGAAGGCCTACTGACCACAGCTGACCACTTAAGAAAGTAAAATATGTGCCAAAATAATCTATGGATCATAAGATTTCATATGGCGCATCGTTTATTGAAATAGAAACAGGACTTCAACACGAAAATTACATTTGAAAATAGGTTTACTTTTTTGTGCAATTATTCATGAAAGGGTCTATATATGGATAGAATTAAAATTTCGGAACATAGAATTTTGGAAATGAAAATAGAAGGAGAAATGGGAATTGAAATAAGAGCTAGTGTCAAATTGAAGTTAGAGCTAGAGCAGTGCTAACTTGATTGTGAAACTCAAAAATTGGCAAAATTGATTGTATTCATCTGTAAAATACTAATACTTAAAAAACAAATAGTATTGGAACTCTCATCCATTTCTTTCAAAATAAGTAGTATTGGAAACTCTCTTCTTTTTAACAAGAGAAAGTTATTCGAGATTTCGACAGTCCATCAGGCAGTCATTCTGTGGACAGTCATAATCATGAAACGAATAATAATGAGTGGACAGCTACACGCACACTAAGCGAGATTAATGTACTACTATCTCGTGTTACTACTAGCAGTTCGTGCTGTTATACTCATTTAGCGACGGGTGATACTACCTAAACATTACATAACGAAAGAATAGCAGTTGACAAATAGTATAAAATTGATTAAGATAGCTGGTAAGACTAACTACAAAACTCGACTATGCAAAAAGCCTCCAACAGCTCTCCTAAAGACGTCATGGAATCTGTTTCATAACTAAAAAATGCGAGAACGAAAATCGTAATAATGATAATTCGTCGTAAGTTACAGATTCGTTTTACAAAAAAAGAAGACAAGTATAATAATCTATGATATATCAACATTATTGTCAGTGTCATGTGAGCAAAGACTACGGTGGGCTTGTGGGCTGAAAAACTATTTTTATCTAAATAATACAAGCAGGTCTCCGTGGCACAGTGGTAAAGCTCTTAGCCTAGCGATCTTCAGGTCTCGAGGTCATGCCCTGAAGTGTCATTGGAAGTCGCAGGAAGGGCATCCGGGCTTGAAGTACCACTACGCTCCAGAAAAATTCTGACAATGTTAGCCCCGTCCAGTCCCTTGTATGAGAAGTAGCGACGTCAAAGCTTCACTATCTGAATAATGCAAACTGTCCAAAACAGAGCACGGAATAAAACGCTTTTTCATAAACAATACATCAATAATTATACAATTCATGAACCGAAATTTTTTCGAATTTGTAATTTACTCCAGTCAAATTTACCTGCAAAATCTCCTCTGATAAATGATTTCCAACGAGAAATGCACATGGAATAGCTCGGACAGTTTTACCAATATGCTTGCCTTTGTCGACGTCAACAGGAACGCTAAGCGCGACAACAAACCAATCGCCATCTTCCTCCGCAAAATGTACGGTGTCAATAGACAGTAAACAATTAGAAACCATTCGGCGCAACAAATTCGCCTGTCTCGGAGATTGCAACGCCATGACAGTCACTTCACGTGGAAGATGCTCAAGTACGCCTGCGCCAGTTACTTGAGAACAGAAAGGTAAAGAGGAAATTTCATCACTTTGACAATGAGGAGGTAGCATGAGATGTTGGCGGAAAACAAGACCATCATGAACATGAAATAAGACCCGAGGCTGTGTCTCAGATGATGTGGTAGGAAGATGTCTCCATCGTAAGAGAAGCTGATTGGCGGATACTAGTGGGTCCGGATCAAGTCGAGGATATTGATGATTCACTTTTTGCCTGACTTGTTCGATCTGTCGAGTCGATAAAATTATCGGTTGCGAAGCGTTTTCAATGGCACCATGGTGAGAATAGTGGGACGCCAGTCTTGAAGCTGAGACACCAGAGCTAAGGCCAGCCAAAATGCGGGCCTGAAGCGGCTCCGGCATTTTTCTTCCACGGGTATGTTTAAGGTCGGTGTCATGAGCATGGATTGAGATGTAGCTGACGTCAACATAACCTGAAGAGAAAATCATAAGCTCAACAAGCACGTTGATGTGATTCATCCTTGGTATGATTTCGTAAGATATCTACAAAACAGGCACACATTTTTTCCAAAAAATGCATTATTCGGAGAACTATGGAGCAGCAAAGCAGCCATTCCGTTCAAAATAATTGGGTGTGTTGCACAGTATGTTCTCAAATGCAAAATGCATACGTATGCGAAAGTGAGCATTTTGCATATCAAAATATACGGACGTTACAGTATGCAATTCGCATACATAACTCTGTACATGCGTCTACACATAAAAACATGCATATGTTACAATTACACGTGTGTGAAGGTGACGGAACCACCCAGCTGAAGAGTAGATTTTCGCCCAGATTAAGGCGAGATTTTTTTTCGAAGCAGCTTCCACTTCATCAATTTCAGCCTCCTTATCACGAATATGGGCTCAGATTCCCCAAATTCGCAGTCGTGTTTGAGAAATTCAAATCTACTGACAAAAGTAGTTCCGTTCTGAAGTTATCATAGCCAAATTTTTAGTTTTCGCTGATATGCGCTGAAAATCAGTTCTATTTTGTCATAATCTGATGCAATTTTTTGCGCTACCTATCTGTTACAGCAGGATTCTATTCGAAGCAACTTTTACTTTATCAATTACAGCCGTCTGATCATGAATCTAGGCTCAGTGGCTCCGCTAACTTCAGACACGCATATGTTACAGTATGTAATTAGTACACGTACGTGGTGTGATCCAAAATGTCCCGGACTAACCTACTTGCAGATAACCTGTGATAACGAATACTACTTCAGATGTAAATTTAGGTCTTTAAGGCATGAGAAATATGGTTGCCGAAATTTTTCCGGTCAGTTTTCTATTTTTTCAAAATTTTCAAACATTTTTGTCTGAATTTCAAGATTTTCCTATAAATTCTAGCGATTTAGAATTAATATATTTAGATTAACTTGACAGTTAAGCTATCACTAATAACCTGACTAATAATTAACGGAAAAACAAATGTTTTGTTCCAGAAAACAGTTTACTTTTCAATGTATGAGCCGTTAGCATTCGTCACTTTTTGCCAACGAAGTCTCAATTCACAAAAAGCTTTATGAAAAAATTCCGGTGTCAAAGAATCAAAAAACTCAGTAACTGCATCCCGCAGTTCAACTGGCGATTCAAAATGGTGTCCACGAAGATGCTTTTTGAGGAATCTAAACAGATAGAAGTCACTTGGGGCCAAGTCAGGTGAATAAGGAGGATGGCTCAATAGTTGAAATCCGTTTCTCGTTAAGGCATTGGTTGTCTCCTGCGAGGTGTGAATCGGAGCATTGTCATGAAGCAAGTAGAGGGGAATGTTTCGTGGCTTTCTTATTTTCTTCCTCGCTTCAGATAACAGATTGGAATAATATTCGCTATTGATTCTTACTCCTTTATCCGCAAAGTCAACCAGTTGGATTCCCGAAGCGTTCCAAAAGACCGTCAGCATCAACGACCGGCGATGTGATGTTCCGGATCGCATTTTCAAAGGGGCAGACTCGCCTGATTTTCGCCACTCTGCAGATTCTCGCTTACTTTGAGGCAGATACAAACTTAAAGGTGTTTCATCCTCTGTAAGGATGCAGTTCAGAAACTGATCTCCGTGCATTTCGAGGAGATCCAAATTTGACTGTGCCGCCAGAAGTCTGTTCTCCTTCATTTCAGGTGACAGAAACTTCGGTACGAAACGTGATGCCAGTTTGCGATATCCAAGTCTTTCGATGATGTCATGACAGGAGTGATAACTGATTCGCAACTCTCTTGACAACTCACGGATGGTTATCCTTCTGTGTGCTGTAATCACTTCATCGCACTGACTCGATTTCTCTTCCGGAATCTCCTGCGGCCGACCAACAGTTGAAAAATCTTGCTCCACAGATTGTCTTCCGCGTTTAAATTCGCTTATCCAGAAATAAGCAGTAGTTCTCGATGGAGCTTTGCTTCCATATGCCAGGCTTAATTCCTTTAGAATGTCACCATTAGCGAAGCCGCGGATCAGGAGGTATCGTATCACACTGCGATATTCGACTGAAGACACGCTTGTCACATCCATCATGAAAACTGATAGAACAAAGAACCATCGTTGACACGGATTTCTTAATGAATGCGTGCTGAATGAACTTCACTGATTGATATCGTAACACATGAAGCAATTAACAAAAGACGTGCAATATTCATGGCAAAGATATCCGTCAAATAAGGTACAAATCAAAATCAATCTAACTATAACAATAAGACAAATCGGATCTCGATCAATTCAGAAAATACAGAAATTCATGTTAAAATGTAAAAATATTTTTTAAAAATAGAAAACTGACCGGAAAAATTTCGGCGACCATATTTCTCATGCCTTAAAGACCTAAATTTACATCTGAAGTAGTATTCGTTATCACAGGTTATCTGCAAGTAGGTTAGTCCGGGACATTTTGGATCACACCACGTATGTCTGTATGCGTTTTGCACGTCAAAACATGCATGTTATGTTGCAGTGTGCAATTCATACACATATGTATTTTGCAGGACTGCCACTCTTATCAAAAATAAAAACCGGAAAGTCAAATCGGAACGGGCCCCTTAATTTGGGTAGTCGTGGCCCCCCTCAAAGTAAGAAACTTACGATCATTCGATATTACACAACCCGGTAAGTTTTGAAAGCGTTCAAGCAGAAGTTGTGTCTGTTGTAATAAAGATGCTTCTGAATCCTCACAGTTACCTTAATCCCTACATGTAGGCCTATGGATGATTTTACTTAACTGTTTCAAAGACAACTTTCTTCATTTCGTTCAAAAATTTTACATTCAAATTTATATTGCACTATTCTCGTGCAGCTTTGTCATTTTCTATTAATCGTGTCATGACGTCACACGTTGCAAGATCCCGTCTTTATTGTGAAGAATTTTCATGAAACCACTAGGAAATTGCTGTTCAGCTGTTCGACGTTTAAAAGACTGCTTCAGCAGAGCGGTCTGATCACAGCAAATATCTTCATACAAATCCATGGTCAGCGCGGTTTAAATGCTTGGGCAGGCATTTCCGTAGGCCACCTTCTTTGGGACAACCATTAATCTTTCGAGAAATCGAGAATGTGCGGTAAAATCTTCCTTTCTATTCTGTATGAAATATACCGTATGTCATGAAGGATAGGAGTATCTTCATGCAGGATGGAATGCTAGCGCACTACTACAGACCCACAGTAAATTATTTAAACTGCAATTTTCCTAAATCTTGGATTGACCGTCATGGGAACCTTTGGAATGGCTTCTGATACCAGCAGATTCAATGCTCTGTGACCTTTTCTTTTGGGCACGTTTGAGAAGTGGTTCATCAGAGTCATCCTATGCATTTGGATGAACTGGAAAACAAAGCTTTGCACCGTTTTTCTGCAGATCGACGAGCGATTGATTAAAGATATACTCTTGCGCTGTTGAACGAAGCATGAAGGGCAAATAGTGAGCAAGTAGAAAACAAATGTTATAGTGGTGTTCGTGCTAGCAACTGTTTTCCTTTGAATCATAATTAACTTACAGAAATTAATCATTGAACTGCTAATTGTCATTGTATCAACAACTTTGAAATGATCACTGAGAATCAGCCACGTTCGTTTAACAAAATAATTTCCAATCAATGTCACACACAATAAATTGACGACTAAAAGCTATCGTATTTGCTCAATATGAGAAAACGGAGTTCTATATTGTGCCCAAATATTACACATTACGGAAGCCATGCAACTTAATATACTATTTAATCTGAAATGAGATGAGAGTAAAATTTGATACAATCCATTACGGGGAATAATAACGTTTCTCGATTTTTAGCCGTCATCAGTGCAGTATATCTGTAAAGATTCAGTAACTCACATGCAAACAAATCATCATCCGAAATGCAGACATCTACAATTAATGAAATACATGCAGTTCGAATCTCATTCTGTAGAGTTCGGTTCTATAATTTGAAATTTGCAAACACCAATGTAAATAGCTAATTCGTGTTTGCACTTCATGCACGAAGGTGAGCTGCCGGATTTCCAAGCACATCCACTTACCGAGTTGCTGATTAATGCACTGATGGTGGCTAAAAAGTCAAAAACGCTCGCAGCTGAGCCTGAAGAAGCTTCATCAGTACTTGTAGCTCCGACAATTATTCAAATCAGACCTTGCTCTCATCTCTTGTGCTTCAAACATAATAAAAAACAATTACATCTAGGAACAACTTTCTTATTTCTTCTGCAGCTGTTTGCGAGATTTCAATTTTCGTTGGTGTCTTTGCCGAAATTTAGACGCCTTTGCAACAAGTGATCGTACAAAATATTCTTTCGTCAGTCCCTTGTGTTCCCGAAACTTTTTAGTAGATTTTTCTTTCATATTTATCTGGCAGACGCTTCTTGAAAGACAAGTTTTGAAGAGGATCAAAGCAATCAGAACTCAATTCATAATAGACTCCATAATTACGTATTACAACTTTTTCGTCAAGCATTCCCACCTAAATTTATCTCTTATTTCAAAATCTTGATTACTTGCGTTCCGTCCAGTTTCTTTAAGAGTGAAGAAAGGATCACTGACTTCCTTGTAGAAGAATCTTCTGCTCAAGAGTCAAGCGGATTCTTAGAAAGCGTCTGCCATGAATTTAATCACCATTAAAAATTGCAGGGTCTTTGAAGTCCCCTAACAATCTGCATAGCCCCGCTCACAATTTTAGATAGCCCTACATAATCTAAAAAGGCCCCGCATGCTCTTATCTTTGAGGGTGCCGGTCTCAATCCTATAGGCCTTTTACAATCTCAAGGTCTCAGAGATCTATTCATATCTAAAAAGAGCTCTTCAAAAACTATAACAGTTGACGTTCACAATCTCAACGGGATGCTTAACAAAATCTTATGGGAACATTTCAAAATCTAAATATGGCCTCTTCAGGATCTTAAAGGGCCCCGTTCACATTCTAAATAGGACATGTTCACAATTTGAAACGGGCCTTTTCGCAATCTCAAAAGGGCACCCACTGTCTTGAAAGGGCCTTTCACAATTTCAAAAGGCCCCCCTCACGATCTTGGAGGGGCCCTTTCGCTGTATCAAGAGGTCCCCATTACGATCTAAAATGGGCACCTTCGCAGTCTCAAAAGGGCCCCTCACGATCTTAGAGGGGCCCTTTCGTAGTATCAAGAGGGCCCCATTACGATCTAAAAGGGGCCTTTCACAATCTCAAAAGGCCTCCCTCACGATCTTGGAAGGGCCCTTTCGCAGTATCAAGTGGGCCCCATCACGATCTAAAAGGGCCCCTTCGCAGTCTCAAAAGGTACCCTCGCGATCTTACAGGGGCCCCTTCGCAGTCTCAAAAAGGCCCCTCGCGATCCTAAAAGGCCCTTTCACAATCTTAAAGGGCCCACTCGCAATCTCAAAAGGGTCTCTTCAATATCTAAAATAGTTCAAAATCCAAATTATTTGTTCCTTGGCAAAACATTTTCTGACTTCTTAGTTTATTCTAAAAAAACCGGAAATCCGGTTAAAACCGAAAGAGTGGCAGCCCTGATTTTGGATATCAAAGCATACGCATGTTACCGGGTGTATTTTACATACATACGTGAGCACACGCGTTTTGTATACCAAAATATGCACAAAGACGGCTGGCCTTTGCTGTGTATACATAGGGCAAGAAGCGACTACAGTAAAGAAATGTGTCCAAATTGTATTTTAGATTGTAGAATTGTAGAATCGATTGAAGAATTCGAAATTCGATTGCCGTAAATCGAACCATAGAAATCTTAAAGAAGATCATGACGACACCACTTGCTTAAACATCATTGAAATCGTGTTGATTTTCTTATTTCAATTCATTAAGAGAAAACAACAAAGCTCCAAGAAAACAGTCAAAAACAAACAAATGGTTCGTGAAAACAGCTTCATTGTCCTTTCTTGGCCCATTTTACACTACTAATTTTTTCCTCCTATTTTTACTCACTTGCTTACTGTGAGGCCTGGATCATGTACTCAATGTTAGCTGCACTTGATAGTACAAGTAGTTCTATCAAATCTGACGCATCCGTGGTGTGCAATCGGATAGAACTACAGCCACATTTTCTCAAAAATTGAATTTCTCTCATTTTCTCATACATCTTACACTGTTACTCACAAATTTCTCGCATGCGGACCATCCCTACGCTTCTCAAATTTTGCCACATAGAAAGCTTGACTTCCCAGTTAACTCCGTTTCATTCGGCTGAAATGACTGAAAGATGACTAAAGGCTCATCTAAATTTCAAGTCAATTATTAAGAATTTAAAGCGGAATTCAAGCTTTGCATTTAGATAAAATGTTTCTAGCATACTTTTAACAAGTAGTAAAATTAAACGATGTTAAGTAGAAACGTTAATAGAAACGCATATTGATAGGTTGAACAACTGACAAAAATCCTCAAAAGTGGCGCCTCTTGCCTTCCAAAGTAAAAATAGCCCTAAACAGCCACCTGGAGGGCAAACAGCGTGAACTTAGTGACAATTGCTTAAGACATTTAATATCTTGAGTGGCAACAATATCATGCATGACTTGAATGAGGCTATGTTGAGGGCAACGAAAGATAAATCGTGGTTGTCTGCAAAGTAGGATACAGGATGAGAGATGTATTGATGACATGATTGAAACAGATACATCGTGAGGAAAACGAAACACAGTAAAACACAGATTTCATGATAGGTGTTATAATTTAAGGCGTTGAAGTTAGCATCAACATTAGCATTAATTTTTTCAAAATAATTAGTCCACATCTAGAATTTCACCAGAAACCATTTGTTAACACGAGGAATTCGCTCATTGCTCTCTCAAAGCCAAAAAGATAGTGGAAATAGGTCAAAAGGTCATTTGAAAGAAAAAACTTAATGTTAAAGTTAATGCTAACTTCACTGGGTAGGAAAACGAATTTGCCCGCTCAAATAAGCAACTCAGCATTCACAAATGAGCAACTCCCGAATTTGGCCACATGTTTTCAATACTCTCCGACCTCTCAAATAGCCTAAATACTTATCTATGTGCCATTAACTTAATCTAACCATTAGCATTAACTGAATCTCAATATTTTGGTACATAGATGAGTATTGTTTAGGGCTATTTTTACTTTGGAAGGCAAGAGGCGCCACTTTTGAGGATTTTTGTCAGTTGTTCAACCTATCAATATGCGTTTCTATTAACGTTTCTACTTAACATCGTTTAATTTTACTACTTGTTAAAAGTATGCTAGAAACATTTTATCTAAATGCAAAGCTTGAATTCCGCTTTAAATTCTTAATAATTGACTTGAAATTTAGATGAGCCTTTAGTCATCTTTCAGTCATTTCAGCCGAATGAAACGGAGTTAACTGGGAAGTCAAGCTTTCTATGTGGCAAAATTTGAGAAGCGTAGGGATGGTCCGCATGCGAGAAATTTGTGAGTAACAGTGTAAGATGTATGAGAAAATGAGAGAAATTCAATTTTTGAGAAAATGTGGCTGTAGTTCTATCCGATTGCACACCACGGATGCGTCAGATTTGATAGAACTACTTGTACTATCAAGTGCAGCTAACATTGAGTACATGATCCAGGCCTCACAGTAAGCAAGTGAGTAAAAATAGGAGGAAAAAATTAGTAGTGTAAAATGGGCCAAGAAAGGACAATGAAGCTGTTTTCACGAACCATTTGTTTGTTTTTGACTGTTTTCTTGGAGCTTTGTTGTTTTCTCTTAATGAATTGAAATAAGAAAATCAACACGATTTCAATGATGTTTAAGCAAGTGGTGTCGTCATGATCTTCTTTAAGATTTCTATGGTTCGATTTACGGCAATCGAATTTCGAATTCTTCAATCGAAGTTAGAAACAGTGCACCAAATTTATGGCATGGAGAAGACAAGTCTCTCTTCGATCAAAATAAGCATTAACTCCAATTGTTGAGTATTGTTCTGTGCCTTAAACGTCACTGAAGAAACCTGAAGTCAAGAAGCTGAAGAAAATTCGAATATTATTGTCTGATTGACGCAAATTTGATGTTTTGAGGCATCCATGTCTATTTGCAGCCAGAGAGTGTAGGACATGCTTTGAAAACGGACTTTGAGTCATATTTCAGGTCGGTAGTTTTGGCGTATAGACAAGAGCAGACAGGTGAACCATTCTTGTATTATGATATGAAATTGCCCTGTATGTCACTCGACGTCATTCAAGGTTCAAGGCAGAGTTCCTGACGGATTCAAAAGTGTAGAATCAAGGAGGCAACTTAGTCCTCCTACGCATGTTTGACTAAATCCGAGAAATTCAATAAAATAGGGGCAGAAATAAGAAAGCGCAGATCATTTTGCGATCGAGACAAAGGCCCAGAATCCAGATGGAATAAAGTAGAGACGTTCCAAAATATGGGTAGAAAAAAACGCGACCTTTCTAGTTTTCTGATGGTTGTATCAAATCAAGTCTCTCACTCTGTCCAGATAGAGTCAAATGAAGATTCATACTAAAAAAAGGGACCGGGCAAAAAGAAAACGTAGTTAAGTAAAGTAAGTAAGAAAGTAAGAAAAGTAATTAACGATCGAGACAAGTCTCTCATACTGCCCAGAATGCAGATAAAACAAAGTGGTGAATATTTTTATAGGAGCGGAAAAAGAAAAATTTGATCTTTGTAATGATCAATCGAAGCAGGTATTTCATTCTGAAGAAATTCATGCCTAAAAAGAGGAAGTGGGAAAAAGAAAATGTCGACCATCTAATGATCAATGCAAGTCTCTAACTCTGATTGGCAAGAATAAATTGGTAAAATTCTTTGCGTTCCCAGATTTTGATTATCATCACTAAGATGGTCTTAGCGGAATTCCAAATTGACATTTTCCTTAAAACTTCGCTGTATGCGAAGAGATCGTGTAGCTGCTAAACCCATATCGACTAGTCGCAGGGAAACAAGTCCTCATCGTCCAGGCATTTGAGTACGTTTGTCAATGACCAAGGGTCAACCACTTCACGCTTGACCATTCGGCGCGAGAAGTTCTTGAAAACGGATAGGAGATCTCCATACAAAAACTGGTCACAGGCTGATCGCATTGGAATTTCGCTAGAAGGTCGAAGACTTCCGAAGAGCAGGAACGAGAGCCAAAGACGTGCTTCGAGACGAGGGTCTTGCACAACTTTTTGGACAATCCTGGAAGAATCGTTCTTGGCAGTCAGTTTTGAAGGAGTGTCATCAATTTCAGTAAAGAATTTGGACTCCACATCATCGACGGATGCTCCTACGCGAATGACTGGCGAATAGAAGATGTGCAGCATCCACCGCGGAGACCTTTGAAGACATTGTCAGTCACGATAAGTAGGCTATTTGATTCGGGATCGGCAGTCACTGTTGTGAGTAGAGGAGAGGTGCCTCAAATATGAAGAGAAACATTAGCTTGGAAAAATACTGTACTCTTTACTACAGACACAGATAACGGTGGCTAAATCTAACCGAGTCCGAGTGACATCCGACATGCCAAAACTACCACAAAGTGCTAAGGCAATCGAAGCACAACTATTCGACGTTGGAGATTTGCGAGACCGTATCATTTAGTATATAATACAGCATTTTTCTGGTTATAAGTAGGGCAACCCAGATATTACTTGAAGAATACAAATTTATGACTTAATTGACCTGAAATTTATTACCTTATAATACGTAATGAAAATACACGTATCATGTTTCATTCACAGACTTTATATCTAAGTTTCCAACTCGCAACTGTTCTCATCATTTTATAGAATGTGATAAAACAGCAATATGTGTTTCAAAAATGTCACTCAAAATGACAACATTTTCTCAGTATTTCTTCTATTTAGAGAGCGATATTTCTACAGAAGAAGATGCTGACTTACCTTGCCTCATTTTGCACACAATACTTCTTAAGACGATTTTTGTTATTTCTATTGATCTGGTAAAGAATATTTTGACATCATTTTTTTGTTTATCAGTTGAAATTATTGAAATAATACTATTTTTCAGTCTTTCAACGCACAAAAATTAATGTAATTTGTCAAAATGTATTTCGCATATCTGGCCTTGTCAATTGAGACAGAAAGAATTCGTAGCCAAAAGATTTTTTTGGAAATCAAATGCTACACAATTTGAAATCCCTACACTGAATTACAAATTATCACTGTAGTTATCAATATCTAACAAGTGTATACAGGGTGTTTCAGTCAAACCTGGCTGATTTCAATCGATTCCCACTTGACCCATGATGATGATGTTAAACCGGAACTTTTTGCTAACGAAAGACAATACATGGGAATTTTATGTCCGTATGCTTTTATTTACTTTTATCGACACATTTACCATAGATATCGCTCTCATTTGGAGAGCGCTTTTCAGCCTTCGTTCGATTTATGAACGTCGTTTTTATTATGATTTATGAGTTCGATTTATCGTCATGATTTATGAATAAAACAATGAAAACTATGGAAATTAAATGTAAAAATTTATTGCTTTAAGTAATGGAACAACAGAAGCTATTTTATTCAACATGGCGTCCGCTAACTTCCAACACGGTATGGAGTCGTGCCTTGAATGCGAGAGGTGCTGCCTGTCGCTCTTCAGTCGAAATGGAGTCGATTTCCTCTCGCAAACGCTGCTCCAAATGGTGCACATTGCGAATATTTGTGGAATACACTCTGTGTTTTAGCGTTCCCCACAGCCAGAAGTCTAGAGGCGTTAGATCCGGACTACGCGCTGGCCAAAGAATGTCACCTCTTCGAGAAGTCACATTGTTGAAAAACTCATCACGCAGAAGGTCGATAGTTTCGCGTGCGGTGTGCGGCGTAGCTCCATCTTGTTGGAAAAACAGAGAACCATTTAAAAATTCTTCATTATTTTGCAATTGAGGAAGAAAGAAATCTTTGATCATTGCTCGATAGTTTGATCCGTTTACTGCGGTTCCTGCACCATTCTCGTCCTTTGAAGATAAACGGACCGAAAATCTGCTTCCACGAGACACCGCACCACATAATGATTTTCGGCGAATTGAGTGGCATATCGGTAACAAATCCAGGATTTTCATGAGCATAAAACCGGTAGTTCCAGCCGTTCACGTGGCCGTTCACATGAAAGTTAGCTTCGTCAGAGAAAATAAAGCGCTTCAAGATATCGGGATCTTGCTCAAGGTGTTGAAGGATCTCCGAGGCGAAGTCAACGCGAGACTCAAAGTCTTCATCGTTAAGGGAGTGACGATGGCGCAGCCAATAGGGATGAAAACCGCGTTCGTGAAGAATCCGGTTGATGGTGGATACAGAAAGGTTTAGCTGCGCTGATGTCTACGCTGTGAAGTCTCCGGTTGCTGTTCGACGGCATCAACAACGCGCTCAATATTCTGTTTCGTGAGAGCCGTTCGCACGGAGCCGCCGCGTGGCTTATGTGCGAGTCCAACAGTAATGGCCGTATTGTGGGCTTCCAAAATAATGAAGTGAAAATCGTTACTTTTACAAATTCGTCTCATTATTGGTCCAATTAGGAACCAATCATACTGACAAAACATTCCTAACTGAACAATTTTGTTAAAGAGACTTGCTACAGAACAAATAATCATAGGAAAGATATTTTCAAATATAAATTGTGTGTGACTTGTCACATACATAATATCAATGTTATTTACAGCCTATATTGATGAAATTATTCCAAAGAAGTTTTCCAACATGAAATTTCCCAGTATTGTTTATTATTTGTACTGGCATTGACTTCTATAGAACTATAATTGAATTTACACGAACCCGCTGAAACTGACCAGGTTTCACTGAAACACCCTACATATACCACAGTTCATTGATTGTCTCAGTTCCATAGTTCATTGTTCAACAGCACAATAGCTCACAATTCATTATCATCTTATATCTCCTTAGTTTTTCTGTATTGTTGCCGTTGGCATGCTTGGTTGGTTCCACTATGTTTTGTTGATGACGATCCTTTTCTGCTGCAAGCTGTTTTTTATTTTGACTGATTCCGTTATTTGACGTTCCATTGCATTGTTATGATGCACACTTGTTACACTAATTGAAAATTGTTGTTCTATGTTGTCATGTTGTTCTTTGCAATGTCTCCATAGACTTCATGCATCCTTCTTTTCTTTCAATTGCTTCATAAGTTCGTTTCCTCTGATTTTCGCATTTGTTGCTGTTTCTACGATATAGACCACTTAGCATCTTCCACATTCAATTTCGTAGGCTATTCCATGTGCATCACATTTTCTATGGACTATAAGCTATAGGACTATTGAATAATGAACTATGGAACTGAGACAATAAATAAAATGTGGTATATTTGCTAGATATTAATAATGACAGTGATAATTTGTAATTCAGTGTAGGGATTTCAAATTGTGTAGCATTTGATTTCCAAAAAAATCTTTTGGCTACGAATTCTTTCTATCTCAATTGACAAGGCCAGATATGCGGAATATATTTTGACAAATTACATTAATTTTTGTGCGTAGAAAGACTGAAAAATAATATTATTTCAATAATTTCAACTGATAAACGAAAAAACTTCTTAAAACATTTGGGGATTATTGAAAAGCATAAAGGGCAATAGTCATTTTTGAGGGAATACACTATTTCTGCCAAGCGTGTTAAATGCTCAACTTTATATACTTCGATCTTTCAACCAATTAGCCCTTCGAATAACAGTCACCTGTGGTGAAATAGATTTCACATTTTTCTCTTGATAGAACCGACTTGAACATTGCTAAAGTGAAGTCTAAACGAAAGCTAGAGTAAACCGATCAACGAATTGAAAAATTTTGATTTTCGTAGCACAGCTGTCTAGAAGATGTACAACAAAGTTTATAAGAAACAAGTTGGCTTAAGTAATTTTTAAGAATTCTCTTCAACAATCGTGTAGGGTGCGGCGTCGGATAACAGGCACAAAACATTTCCGTTAACTTGATGTTCGGCGAATTACGTCGATCGTTCATTATGAAAGGAAAATTATTTACAAGCAGAAGACGATTTTTCCTAGAATACGTGTATACCTTCAATTCAAAAAATATCACTTTATAATACGTATACTAAATTCTATAACTTTACCGTGTTTCATAATACTTTATAGTACTTGGGTTGCCCTATTTATAAGCCTACATGTGAAGGAAAATCCGAGTCCGTAAATATTCTTTAACTTCTTAGGGGCCGCATTACCAAAGTGAGTTCTGTCAAGAGAGACTGTTCGAGTTTAGCATCCTAACGTCAGGACGCCTTCATTTTAGATTCTTACTTTAGATGAAACAAAAAATCAAGATTGTAGTTAACCATGAATAGAGGGTCTAGGATATTTTACGGAAGGCAGTTCGTGTGATCTAGGTTTTGTAAAATACAAATTTTTCAGCCTACAATTTATACGAGTATATGGACGTATAATACACGTGCGTAAGCTATGTGGAGCCGTCTGTAAATGCTTTTATTCAGTAGTTGCACATCGGAGACGGATTCGGTGGCTATGGTCCGGACTTGGTCACAATACTCGACCGACCTCGCAACACCATAAATGTAGCATCATAATCAAACATAAGTGCAATTAAGGGCAAGGAAGTACCATGTACCGAAATAAGTACAAAATATGTGCAGTAAGTAGGCCTACATCGTCGCCACTTTGACGAATAAACATAATCGCATATGATAACAACATGCCAACAATTTACTAGAGCTTTACTTACCAGTTGCTTGGCTTGTACACGCCCTTATCTGAGAAGGGCAGTTGTTTCCCTGACCATCGCTCGGAGTAATGTCACAGACAAACGTTTCGATGACATAAGGTTCAATGTTACCACGGACTGACCTTGCCATCACGTAGCGACAAAAATTACGAGCCTCTTCACTTCGTCGCCATGCCATAAAGTCATCACGAGACTTGAAAGCATACTTTTCAATTGTCGCTTCATCATCCTGATGTTCGGTCGCTAAATGGCGAGTAAGAGCAGTGCGAAAATAAAATGTGGAGGAGCATCCATCACGAGGACATTTAAACCGATTTGAAATGTGGCGTTCTGATTCCATTGTTATTCTGCAAATTTTTGATGCATGGCGCATCATGTTTCCTCGCGTCGAAAACCGTCGTCCGCATGATGGACACGGGAAGTCACTCGCAGTACCCGTCTTGTCCTCTTGAGATGACTGTAAGATTAAAGAAGAGCTACCGACGGTAATCCAATTTTGGTACTTAAAAATTATCTCCCTAAGGCTTTAAAATTTTTCTGTAACCTGTAAAACTTGATCAATCTTCACGAAACTTAAAATGCTAATTGACTGGGGTATTTTCTATATTCATACAGAATTTCATGCAGATTGAGTTAGTACTTAAAGAATCAGCGACTTTAAAGTAGAAAGCAAGCAATCTCTAACGTGTCATTCGCGACGACTTCTAAAATTACGATGACCCTACAAAATCTCAACAGCAGTGCTCTTGATAATGAAAAAGAGTAGGGTTCAAAGAATTCCTGAGATTGTTTCAATTGACAGTTGACATGACGATACAATAGACAAAACAGTACATGCACTCATGTTCAACAGATTAAAAAATCCACTCCTGATTCATGCGCACATTCCTTACACTTTGAACTAATGCTACCAGTTCAAAACGCACATTTTTTAATTGCATGACATTTTATATGTAGGAAGAAAATACCCTCAGATACGTGCATGTTGGTTCATGTGTGCTGCTTGGTGCAGAAATCAATGCAAAGCAAAAACCTGTGAATGAAGCAAGATGCTTACTAATGAAGTAGCCGAAGCCACAAGATCAAGCGAAACAATACAATATATCTCACAATACGGAATGTAGAACGTCACAAATCACACGATCACTCGACACTACCATTGGATGGTTAAAAATATTTCGAAACTAATTAACGTAATACAGAATTCTAGTGCGAGTAACGCAAAATGAAGTCACATTTAGACGAGTCAAATACGAAGTTGAGGAAGAATTGGACACATTTTACGTTTTATGAGTTATAGCCTCTTGAAGCATATTGAATGGGAGACAATCTTCTCAATGAGGCAACTTTGCCGCCCAATTATCACAAATCTCGCATTACAGGGTATCACTGGCAAATTTTCAGCACTTAATTTCGCGCGATTCTTGCTTTTCCATTATTGTGACCGTACGATAGGTATCAGTAATTGCTTCTCTTCTAATAAACCGCATTTCATTTACACATCTTTCTTTCTCGTACTTGTAAATATCTTTCAGAGGAATCCCTTACAACTGATACAAGCACATAAATAATGCGTACAGTAAGCATCTGTACTAGATAAAATAAACACCATGTATATCATATATAGCATAAAATACAATAGCCATCAAATTGTTTCTTAGACGATGTGTTTAGATGCAATTAAGCTTTAAATTTGCCCGCAACAAAGCTTGAAAATATAATGAATGAACAGTAATTGTAGCTAATGTGGTGCTGCATTGTTCAAAACATCACTTATCAAAATCGGAACTTGTCCTTCGATTATATTTTGCAAGGGCACATAAAGAAAAATGTGTACGAAGACAAATCAACAAGTAAGAAAAAAATTCATGAATAAATATTATTCTTAACCAACTTCAACTCGAAGATCATCAGTTTCAGGCGATGCGATTTAAAACATTTGAAAAAAACTGAAAATATGCATTTTCTTTATTTTTGGTCATAATATGCAGAATAAATATTCGACATAAATGAAAATTTCTCTGCATATAAAAAATCGGTGTCACCTTCACTGTGTACGAGAGTGCATTTCATGATTATAAGATTTATCGATTCCGCACTATGGTCACCCTGTGATTCTTTGTTGCTCTTAAACATGTCGACAGAAGGAGTAAACAAAAATAATAATGCTTTCTTTGCTCACATCACACTCTGGACTGCGTCAAGTCCAGAGTCCTGCGTAACAATCAGCAACAATTTTCATCATGTATTACTAGATTGCTGGACAAAAGATTAGTCGTATGCAAGTGAAGTTCTCACATGGGAAGGCAAAACACGGGAATCAAGGTCTTTCAAAAGAATGAAGTCTGATAAAGAATGACTTCCTTTGGATTCTGCGATGATCCTCACAAGTCACACACAGCTTTTGTCTGACAAATCGCAAAGGCAACTGTTGGCGGAGACACCGGACCATCTCAAGGTCACACGAAAAAGGAGTCAAAGCTTTTTGAAATGTACCGGTTTCAGATCAAGTGACACACACAAACAAAATTAAATACAGGGTATCCGCGGAAATTTAAATGAAAATTTCCAGGTGTCTTCCATGGAATCTTACGAAAATGTAGTGGTCTAATTTGAACGAAAATTTCCATGCATTTTACATGGAAATTTTACTCAAATTCACGCGTCAAATTTAAACGGTGATGACAACACGATTTTTAAATTAAAATCCGGAAAATCTCTTCTAGGAGGGCCCATACGCTACTTTTCCCGTCCCATTTTCATTTTTACGATGATTACAATAATCAATCTTGATTATTAAAAAGAGTCAATTTCAAATGGTTATGGATCTTTATGTTATGCGCCTACACACCATAGAACCTATACTGCGACTAAAGATAAATTGATTATTAATGCACAAAGGTCACAGATACTAATTGATTAGAGCTCAGTCATATTGAGGCATATTATAACTAGTATAGGAGTATAGTATAGTATATAGGAGTGCAAGTATGAGTATAACTAGTAGAATTTCTATGTTAAAGCGCCGCAGTTTATCTAAAGCAGTTTATCGGCAATTATCTAAAGCAGGAATTACAACTTTTCTGTTATTTCAAAAATTCATGATATGAGGGAGGGTTTTGTGAATCAAATTTCTTGGCGTGTATAATGAGTTTCACAATGTACGAGTAATAATATATCCTGTATGTCTACAAAGTAGAACAAATGGAATTGTGTAATTCACAATGTACGGTTTACTTCTTGAAAACATTTACCTACACTACACTATTGTGCTGTACATGTAGTTTTTATAAAATTAGTCGGCATTGGTGCCAATGTATTAAAATAAAGAACAAGACGAACACTAATATAAATAAAATTTCTCGAATATAATAAAAAGTTCATAATAATGCACTGGTATGAAGAATTCCTACAAGCAAGCTCCAATCGACCTGTAATTTCAAGCCAGACATCATTCTCCTAGAATGCATACATAAATCGATTGTCATGAACTTATTGCAATACAGTCTTTAATTGGTGCACAGTCTGGTTTTCTCATCATGTTTACGACATCGGCCAACCGATCCTGTTATTCTGACAAATTCCGGGGAAAATCTACCCGAAGTTCTATGCCTAAGGAGTTTGCATACCCCGAAACTAATATTATCAACGACATAGGATTGAATGTTGGCGTGAAATCGGCTGTAGGTGTTTTAATTACACCAAATATTTCAATGTGTATTGCAGGATTTACAGGTTTTACAGAGTAAAATTCATTTTCCAGGTTATACATGGAGCGCAGACACCCTGAAAATATGCCAAAAACTGAATTTCAAGTATCTGCAAACTTGTCAAATAAGATTAATACTTTTTTTCTTTTTACAAGAGACATGGCTCAGCAGCACTTGTAGAACATGGATAAAAAATAGAGTCCCATTTAAGGTCATGAGAAAATGCACACCGAAGAGTCGGACACAATCCACCTGCTTGATTTGATTAAATTTACTGTTATATCAGTACTCAACTCCAGTTCGCCAACCCCAACCCCTTCCCCAAGGCATACCTTTCTCATAATTTCTTTTCGCAGGCGCTCACGCTTCGAGCCATTTAAACTTTCCATTGCACCAATTGTATTATCACCAAATTTACAATTTTTCAGCTGAAATCTGATGTATTGGGCATGCATAGGTCTGCACTGAACATCTTAGACAGCTAGACTAACATCAATATAAACTTCCATGAAACATTTAATTATATTTTAAAATCATGCACGAATTTTTGGTCAGTTTTCAAGACCAAAAAAAACAAGAAAATAGCCCTGAAGGGCTTTCAAATAATGACTTGGGCAAGAAATACTAGTCCACGCAGGTTATAGAGAGGAGTGAATCATCATCCATCTTTTGAAGAAGCACATGGCTCAAATCAGCTGGTTTTTTCAAAATCAATCTAACTTTGACAAATTCAAACAAGATATTTTATAATAAAGCAATGGGGTTGTTCCTTGTTCATCAACAAAAAGTCTGACGTTAAATTCTTCTTAAACCACTGTATTTGACCGAAACCGACTGATATTTCTGTCGATTAATTCTGTCACTAGAATTTTAGTTAAAGAACATCCCTTGTCGTCACAAAAATGACAATTTTTAGATCAAGAATTGAAGTTTCAAAACAGCCAACAATTGCACGTTCTTTCTGTACGACAATGCGTATACTTTATGTAAATGCGTTTTTCTTAGCAGTTGTGAATTTTTGAAGAGCTTCAACATTGCAGATTATCGGAAATTTCAATGATTTTGACCACATATTCCTATACACGGTGTGGAATGATTGACCCTCTTCGTTGAGCAAAATCACAGCTAACTAGACAAGAGAACGATGTAAAATATCCGAAAGATGGTGGGCCCCATAGAGTAAATATATTAGGTAGAGTGGTAACTCCGAATTTATTAAATCCCCAATGTGTAATACACTTTCGATTTTATTTAATGAACTCAAGGGACATACATATGGACATGCATATGGACACATAGTCGGAATTGTCTCCAAATGTGAGATATGCGAATTTTTGCAGTTTTGAAGACATTGCCACAGAATTGAGTGCTCACGTTTGTAAAGCAAACAGGAATGATGGTATTTCACATATCTCAGTGTCATGACAGCCTTGGATATTTAATGTTTTTATCAAATTAGTATTCGATGAGTTCCTATTACTTTCATGCTCAACCTCAAGAGTATTTTCTTATGCGTGATCATGTCATATGCAACCTGCCACTGGCAGAGCAAAATCACATAATCAAAGACAATGATTTCAATTAACCTTGAAAGATGTAAATGGTTCCACATAGTGATGAAAATTTTCCGGAAAATTTTGAATCAAAATTTTCCGTGGAAAATTATGGAAAATTTTGGAAAATATTGGAAAATTATGGAAAATTTTGAAAGTTTTGATAAGCCCTATCAATGAATGAGCGCTTCCACTGCCGAGGCAGCTACGTACCAATGAATTGGGTCTAAAACTCTTAATTTCATCATTATTTCGATTAAAGCGATCGTAGCAATGCCAGTTCCGTCCGCGGATTTTTGAACATTCCTTTGCCACAGTGGCTATTTGTGCCATTTTGTTAGCATTTTAATTATCACACAGACACCGTTTTGGATAACGTGAATCTTGCTTTACAATAGGGGTACAATTTCATGCACTGTGAAAGATCTGGAGCAAAAATAATGTACTTCATTTTGGAGTTTACTTATTAGCTTGACAGTTAAGCTTTATTATGCAGCGTGGATCAGTGAAAGAAATTCTTCATGTGTTGATGAACAAGTGAAGTATAAGCAAGTCCACGCAGCATTCATCAGCGACCATTTTGGAAGACATTAAGACTGTAAACTCGTTAGATGTTTGGTAACTAAACATATCTGTGATGAGTAAAAGAATATCTATGATAGCCTTTAACTTCTGGCCTATTGTCCGACATCTTTGCTGAGGATACACATCTTCCATTTCTAGTTCAGATGGTTCAGACAGTTCAAATTCGATTTCAGATCTGCCCAAATGAATTTCAGATATGATCCGCATGAATCTCCAATTGAATTTAAGATCTTTTTATCTGTGCTTCTAACAGATATCTGAAATTCAGCTAGAGAAATCTGAAATCCATCTAATGTCTGAAATTCATTTGGAAAGATCTGAAACTTAAAGGTGCAGTTGGTTACAAAAGTTGACATACAGGGATGATAGAGAAGTTTTCTCTTTGAATATTACATAGTCTTTTCAAACGACTAAAATAAGTCTCCAAAACAAAGGAAAAAACGTCAATCACCGAAAAGTAAATTTCAAAATTTTCCAGTGGAAAATTTTCCGGAAAATTTTGAAAAAAATGGAAAATTTTCCATTTGCATCACTAGTTCCACATCACTATTCAGAATCAAGAAATGAGACATGGAATCATGTCGGTGAAAATTGAATTAAAAACTTGAGATTTCAGCCAAGAAAACACGAATAGGAAGACTTCCATTGTAATGCTGTTCATTAGATTTCCTTGATAATCAGCTTAATTTCCGCTTAGATAGGATGCTTTTTTGATATCCAACTTGTTTCATGCTACTTATTTAGGAGAGTCATCTCGGTAGTGTACCCAATATACTAGGCAAGTAATACATATTACTTGCCTATATATATAGGCAAATTTTGACATTTTTCAAAAGTGCTCTAATAATATTATGGACCACGGGAACGCAATCTCTGCAAAAAACTGAATCTTGTGATACAAAAATTTTCACTGTACAGACACTTTTTTGAGTCGACACTCCACATATCCCTACCAGGCCCCTACCGGCAGTAGTACATTTCATGAACTCCTGACTCTAGTTCCCAAAGATAAGCTAAAGCCGATCATCACGAGTGCACATCGATGTAATTTCAGGCAGGACATGCATTCTATAGTATACATGCTCTATGGAACATTTGCTGTGTGTGCCTTTCATATATGGTCTATAGATAGATATTTTCAGCATGTCAATGTGCTAGCTTAGAAAAAGTTGCGATTGTCCGAAATTGAGCATCTTCTCAAAACTAAATGTTTTCAGGAGAACCGATTGAAGTCCGATCAGATTACTGTGGAACTTCACTTCTACAGTAAAAACACAAAAATTTTCACCACTGCATATATTTTCGCTGTTGCATGACTGTTATTTCAATCACCTTGTCTCAGAACAAGAACTGGTCTAGAACATATAGCTATGGGGGCCGTGTCATCTGTGTTTCATGATTTATCCAATTTTTTGGATTTTTATTCAACTACTGCAATTTTGCGTGATCTTGCAAGCAACCCATCCATGAAACATCGAACGTCAAATCTCCTATGATTCAATTATCTAATGCCTATACGCCACGCTTGAAATTTTACGAAAGGATATCTCATTTCTGGCTTCTGATTGTAGTCAAGCGCTTGAGTTTCTAGAGATGCTGCCATAGCAATTGAATAATATTGTATACCAATTTGGTTCACACTTAACCGAACATCGATCATTCAAATCGCAGAAACATCAAATATCCAAGACGGAGTGTCTGTATCCCCAGAACGACATCCTTTACCTGCGCAATAGATGCTTTTACGGCACTTATTAATACCTTGTATTGTTATCCCTGATATAACTACTGCTTGTTTAACAAGTCTTGCTATAATGGTAAGGCTGTTCTATCAAAATGGCACGAATTCATTGCGGGTGGTGAAAGAAAGAATGACAGGTCAAACGGAATTTTTATTCAGGCGGTTTGTACTTGAACTTCTTTTTCGACAATTTTGGCAAACCAACCATACCAGAGTCATAGTAAACATTAAAATAGTTTTCAACTCTCGGGTGATAGATGTGCTTCCCATTTGGAGTAATTTTAACCGGGAGTAAACCTGAAATGAAACAAAAAATACTTTACTGTGTTACTTCTGAAATATATAACATAAAATCTAGAGGAATTAAAGGTCACATGTCAGCAGTGGAGTTCAACTGACTGTCAACAATGGATGAAGTTATGAAGATAGCAATCTACTTCAGTAATTCCCCATGGAATATCACACAGTTGTTAGTGGTAAATTTATTTTAATGCACGTTAGTCCTAAAAGTTCATGAAAATACGTTTAGAAAATAGCTTCTAACTTCTATCAGATACTCTTTTTAGCATTGCGGACCTTTTACAGATTTTCTTTTCGATCTAAGAATATCCTAGCTGTGGGTAATCATAAGTAACACAGGGTAATCGAAAGTAATCATAAGTACACTGGAGCAAGTATACGTTGCTGAATATTCCACTGTAGTTGGCAACGAAGACAGAAGGAGATGCACGCATGATACACATTTATCATTAGCGATGGTTCATCACTACATCATGAGAAAACATGGGATGTCAAAAGTTATATATCACACATAGAATGCTGAATGAGATAGAAGAATCCACAACTACAAACAAATACTGTAACACACACTAGAAACAATGTGCTAGAAACAAATTTCTTCAACAAAATCATTGTTAAAAGTGACAACATGCAGCGCTTTCTTGGCTTATGTTCAACCGAGGGATGAAATTGTAATGCTAGATACCAAATTGGTGCCTTTGGTAATAACATTCATTGTAATGTCGTTCGGTCGTCACAAATGACTAGAGACCACGAAAGCGCTAGGTGTAATCACCTTCTACATATCGACCATTTTCATAGTGAATTCCTTGGTGAAGACGTTTATTTCTAAATGCATAGTAATTGTAAGTAAATTGTACATTACAATGCACATTAGTATTAGTGTTGGTTACAGAGGGTGAGACAGGACTTCATCAAAAAGTACAGGCATAAAGGATTGTCTATCGAAGAAAGGCTTTAAGTAAAATCGAGGGAAAACGAAAGTCATGCTGTCCGACAGATAGCATAGATGATGTGATCATATAATAGTATGAAGGGTGATCGCAATTTATGTCTGTACAGACCATTTACAACTTGTAAACATTTTGAAGAATGCAGACTCATGCAAACGAGAATCGAAGTAGTCTAAACGTGGCACCCCAAGCCTGGGGCTCAACCGACAGTAAGCGAAGTAAGAGTAAGTAATACAGGAAAAGGTACTTAGTTGGCTTCGAAATTGCACGCTTCGTCTCATAAGTCACACATTGTCTTATGATGGCGCTTATGATTGATCAGTTACAGTATTTCATCTTCAATTCTACTGAAAGCTGAAAAATGTTATTACAGGTTCACTGCAGGTTCACTTCAGCATGCAACACATGCTGGAAACATTACTTACGGCAAAGGAATCAAAAGATTATTTATGGTCCTACCGAACATCAGATGATTATAAACTCCACCAAATTATGACAGCAAACCTTTTCTGAATTATCTTGTATTAGTCCTATCTAATAGACGGAAGAAAATCAAAATACTTGTTCATAATCTCAGATAATTAAAAAATATGATTTTTATCAGCTTCTTTCTTAATTAACACGATATTAGAATTAGTTCAATCGATTACAAATTTCAAAATTCTTCATGAGAATGCATAAAGGTGCGATGTCTCAAGTGAAGATGGAAGGCTGCGTTTCCAGGTTTCTTCCTAAAAACGCCAGCGTATATCATGGATATGTTCTTTCACATTTCTTCGTCGGTGGTAGTGGTGACAGACGAAGTTGTGAAGGAGGTGCAAGCTTTGTGATGCAGATTACTTGGTGCCAATCTGTGAGACAAAAGAAAATGAAAGGAGAGGATAATAGCTTGAGAGCAGTGGCCTGATGGTGAACGTACAGAAAACGAAGTGCACTCGAAAAGCAGCACCGAGGGAAGCAGACAAGCATCCGTCTGCAGTTGAACATCGGACAGAAGAGGTCGAGGTGCTACTGACATGCTATGCGTCGAGAGGTGGACGAGAAATTGAAGAAGGTGATGGCAACCACAATTGCAGGAAGCTCATTGAGAAGCCGAGCAGCAATGAAGTGAATAAGAATGATCGAAGATATGAAGAGAAATGCAACCAAGGATATGGCTACAGAGATGAATGGAAAAGAAAGGAAGTGAAATGGCCAACCCACGCTAGAGGGGAACTTATGCAACCATAGTAAATCAGACTAATTTATTTACTGTAAAATTTCTATCTTCATGTTTATTATTTGAGAGCGATCACAACTAGACAAAAGTTGTACAGCTAATTTAAAGTTACACGGCACATCGCAACCAAATAGTCTTGAAGCTTCTTTCTGTTGATAACATATAGTACACTTTTCGTATTTAAATGTATCATGGGTTTCAGGAAAAATATGTTACTAACTGTTAATGCGTATCCAATAAAAGTTAATTTCACGCTTGTTGGGTTAAAATGAAAATCTTAGCCCAAGTTTTAGATTTTTCATTGCAAATACAAAAATTCAGGTTATTTTAGCTTTTTAGGTCACCGTGGAAGGATTGCGTAATTTAAGAAAAATAAATCCGCAATGCAGCGAGTGTTTGGCCATTCATTGCATGTTGGCAAGCCAGGCGTTGGGTGTCACCTTCATATGACTTGAGATACAAAGTTTTCAATTTTTCTAGTTGACTTGAACACGCAAATCAGAAAAGGAATATTGAACCATCAACTTACTAACATTCATGCTTTGATGAATGCGAAATGCATTGGTTACCAAGAAGCTTAAAAATTTATTTCAACCTCAGCTATGTTGTAGTAAAGCAGAATTTCTCCAAAATTCTATTGATAAAGCAGTCAACTTACCTGCTCTTTTGGATCTTTCAATAAGCATTTCAATGAGTAATTGTTTATTCATGGTAAGTCCGGTTATTGCTCGAGGTAGAATCGATCCATCAGGTCGCAAAAATTGACTCAATATCAAGACATCCTGCATGGAAGAAAATTATACGTCTTTAGAAACAGAAAATATTGTAATGAATGCGGGCTGATACATGTAGAATAGATACACGAAGAGCAAGATTATTAGCCACATAATTTGTGAGCATGTCTCTAAATCAATGCGGGAGACCTTGGTTCAAACCTTGGTCAGGTAAAACCTAAGACTTTAAAATAGGTACACTCTGTATTTTTGCTAAACACTCAGCACAAAAAGAATGAGAGCGGGATAAATGACAACTCGTCCACAATCATGGCATAATGTGCTTCCGAGTGTAGACAAGGATCATTAATTATTTTTTAGCAGTGAGCACATCGACAAGAATACGAAATTGACTGAATTAAGCCATAATCGATTATTATTCCTTCGTTGTTTAAGGCTTATAGTTAACGAAGATTAGAAATGACACTGTGTCTGAAATGAAATTGATTGTTGATGAATTGCTTGGAAACGTTGAATCTTGGTTAAATATGGGGCCTACCATACAATGGCGAAAAAACTTGTTAAAGAAAAACACACCACCAAGCGCACAAAACCATTGCAAACTCTCAGTTTTGTGGTCGATATTTAGTTTGGTGAGGCGTAGGTAGTTATCGATACCAGTGGCGGCTCGTCAGAGGAGGCGAGGGAGGCACTGCCTCCCCAAGATTTTCTGCGGCAAGATATTTTATATTCCTGACATTTTTCTACTCTATTTTGTTTGATTCATTAAAATAGTAACATTGATCACACGGCAACACGCCTCAGCCGAGCAGCGCAGATATCAAACTCGCTGTATCGCAACACAGGGAGGCGTGCCTCACCTCACAGTGTTATACGCGGTAGAGAACTTTGATGACACGTGATTGGCTGATTCATTCAGCTGCCTGTTTTCAATGTGAAAGGGAGGCATGCCTCAGCCATTATTCGCGTTTGACGTTCGGTACTGCTGCTTCGATATGGCGTCCGCTGCGAATGAAATATGCACAGCAGAGGAGGTTTCCTACGTGGACAGCATTCTCGAAAAGCCGTTTTCACGTTTATCTATTCAGGAAAAGTTGGACATCAAGAGGAGAGGAAGAGAAACACCAAACTTATCTTCGGAATCGGGAAAAAAGTCATAGTTAAAATCTAATTTCTAATTTTTCATTTTTTGCCTCCTCATAGAAAATACCCACGAGCCGCCACTGATCGATACTCATAATTAGAGTAAAAGCCAAATTTTCAAGTATTACATGTATGTTTTCTTCTAAAATTGTCTATATGGCATCGCATTACTAAATTAATGTGACACGTGTACTTGAACTAAACTAAAATGCATTTTAACTGATTTATGCACGTGCATACTATTTAAATTGCTAGATGGACATCGGACAATCACATGGCATGCTTTCATTGCTACATGTCCAATGATTTTCAGGCACCCTTGCATTGCAAGTTTTATTCTTTATTTTATTACTCTTAAACTGTTGACAATGCCAGTATTGGAGAAAGCTAAAGTGAAATTAACGAAAAAAAGCAATTAAAACAGCCAAGGTTATTTCTTCAAAAAATCAATGCATTCATATTCTGCAATTGCACGAATTGCGAGAAGGATCATTTTCATCACCAAATCCGCGGATTCGTTCTACTCCGAGGTTTTTACTGAGAAGAATGTTGGCAACATGCGAAATCGTCGAATTGTGAAAAGAGATCGTGGTCTGGAACTTCGTACTTTCTGTTGATTGTGGATTTAAAAAATGTTCGCTTTTGTTACTTCGATTTTTGTGCTTCGAGTTTTTTTGCTCATCCCTGCCCCACTCAATTATTCAACATTCGAAGAAGCTCCAATGAGCCTGCAAGGGTTCGTGGTCAAAGTCATCTGTTAACAAAATGGTCCTGAAATTCTGTTTCGATTGACTCTGTCGTGGCATAACTTGGCGGACATGCGCCTATGGAGTCAGACAGTGTCACGTCAAGCAAAGAAATACTGTTCTCCACTGGATGGGAACGGCCAGGAAGACAAGTTTATGCAGAAACGAGTTGAGTCTTGTTTTTATTATACACGACTCAATTGAACACATAATTCTTTATCATAGCCTTCAACTGCTAATTATTTTGAAGTCAAACATTGCCATCAATTCATTATCATAAGATATTTAAGTAAATAAATCGCATTTCTTGTGGCTGCATTAATCACTTTGAGTAGATGTGATTGCACGAATTGACTCGCCCACTTAATATTCCGCTTCACATGACCGTGATTTTTACGTACGATTCAGATATGCTGTACTGGCATCATACTTCGTATTTCAGGCAAATGGGTTACAACTGATGCTTCTGACAACCAGCAATGAAGAAATTAATTAAAAATGAAAGAAGAAAGAGAATGAGCAGAAGAATCAAGAAGGTAAGGAGTTTGAATTTGACCTGTTCCTATTAACTGCATATCAAAAGATTTCCTGGTTTTTCGAAACGCTTAAACACTGAGTCACCTGCATTTGGTAAAATACGGTGGAAATATCCCATTTATTTGAAAGCAAATTGAGAACATCACAAACACACGGATGCTTACTGTATGCTCTAATCGAAGATTAGTCCTGAGAATAGGATCTCTTGTTCGCGGATCACCCAATCCATCAAGATTGATTACCTTTCGGTTACTTTCTTCAATCACACCTTCGATCTGCAAGAAAAGAATAGTAATTCTTATCAATGTCATAATTGAAAAGCTTCATGATTTTTTAATATTAAGTCTGTACAAGTCTGGCTTTCTTCCAAGATAGCATTTTGCAAAAATGAAGCAAAATAATACAGATCCTCAGTTGCTTTGTAAGGGAGGTTTCTCATTCTGCATAGAAATGGCGGTCGGAGAGACCGGCTTTCAGATGTGATGCATGTGGACGCAGTTGTTTCTCATTGAACAATTTACTTTCATTAAACAATTGTGCTTTCATCCCGAAATATATCGGCTAATCAAAAATATTTTCTGAAATCTACATACTTGACCATTCCCAAAACAAATGATCCGAACAATTTACTGTTGTGTTGAATGTCTTTTTTATAATTGAAGCTAAACCAGCAAAATTACTGAAATTGTTGTTTCCTACTGAAAAATTTGCAATACAAAGTCTCACAAACTGAGGACTACATACGCGAGTAAAAATCTGAAAATGGTTGCTCTAGATGTTTAATTCTTAGCTGAACCCGAGAGTCCAGGAAACATCATATCTGATTTGCTCTTTCATCAAAGGGCTTAACAAATTTTAGGATATCACCTGAAAAATCACGTTCATGAATTTATACCAGTTTTTGAAGTATTTCGAATCTATGAGTTAAATGTTTGTAAGTATTGTCTACATCGGAGCGCAAGATGTTAGTTTATTCAATTAATAAGATGTTCCTAAAGAGGCCAATATACAGTACGTATTCATGTGCAAAATTTCCATAAAAGGCTGCAATCAACTTACTATGGTTGTCTTCCCATCGCTCGTAACAGAAACTGAAAAAGACGAAAACATAACTATTATTCTTGAAATTCTGAAATCATATTGAAATGATTCCTAATATCGATAATGTTTTGATTGACCTACAATTTTCATGAAAAAAATTGGTGTGAAAGGAATACTTCGTGCGTCACTATCCTGCTGATGAAATACATGCTTTCAGGGTGAACGCATGAAATTCCTGAAAAAATCGTGTACATTCTTGTATGCATTTTGTTACACTTCGTGTATCCCCGAGCTTATAATATCAATATAGTTACATAATAGTAGCATTAAGCTGGTTCTCGCTACATAATTCGTCAGAAAGAAGCAAGGAAAGTATTTTTGATTAATATTCATTCATAAAACTTGAATGCAAGGTTAAACAAAAATAACAAAATACAGTCACTGTCATTTCAGGGACAGTTCGGTCTCTCTTTTCTATTTTTCCCACCTTTTGTATGCAGCACCTCATATAACATATGTTTTTCATGGCACGCATTATTCATTGTTTTTTTCGTGTCACAGAATATACGCATCTTAATCAATAAGATACATAAATATATTTGTTATGTAATTTGCTTTGGTTAATTTCCTAAATTTCATTCACGTTTCAAATACCAAATCCATGGATACCCCGAAAAACGATTCTCGCATGAGTTTTCTGTAAATACTGTAAACTTCAGCCAACGCAAGGCAAAAGACGTGAAAAGGGGGAATTAATTGCATGAAGGGAAACTACTCAGCTGATATCCTACAGCTTATACAATTTATATTGCATGCATTACGTTTTATTACTCCAATAATTTGATTCGAATAGAATATTCGGTGTTCGGCTGTCCTTCTAAAGTTAGAGTTTACGCTTATTGCTTTCCCGATAAATGACGCTGTATTTGAATTTGAATTGCATCAAACACCTTCCTTCCATTTCTAAGCAAGTAAAATGTAGTAGTACATAAGTAGGCAAATTCTTATTTCAGGACTATTATTTTGATATTACATTCTGAAAGGATAACTGAAAGCAACTTTGAAATATCCGCCCCGGAAAAATAAATTAACAGATTGCCATGCAAAAGATGTGCGGATGGTAGGATTCGAACCTACGACCAAGGTTAACTAGATCTGCGCTCTACCAACTGAGCTACGAGCCACTTATGCGACTGTCAATTGGCAGGATCAAGCCCTCACCACCACACATCAGTTGTCAAAAAGCAATAAAAGTTGTCAGTTGTCGAAAAGCAATAACCACTACGCTGGAAAGTAGACCACATTTATTGCGTTGTTTTGAATAGGGATGTGTCCATGTAACATTTTGCCGATAACCGATGACAGCAATTTATCGACAAAAAATCAAATATCGCCGATACAATGGTTTATATAGCACATTTGTTGTACATGTACATGTGCAGTAACATATGCAATATACTCGTATATGTATCCTACCCACCGAACCCTTCAGACTGTTTACTTCTCACAATACACAACTAAGCGTGTAAATAGTTTGTGTATTTCTGTTTCAGCATAATATGCTTTGTTATATCTTTTTACTGTAAAATATAGCCTTAATATAAACATCCTAATATTAAAACGAGCCATTAATGCAAATTTTCGCGATTTCTTAATAATGCCTAAGCAATGGTTTATTGTGGATTTACAGCGCAGCTGACTTTCGCATATTGCTTTAGTAGTCCTGTTGAAATTTATGTCTTGAAAAGAAAGAAGACAGTATTGTTGGGTAGGGATATGAAATCTTGCTTTCTTGAGAATAATGTAGGCTTGTCATCTAACGGAAGTCGAATTTAGCAACAATATCACTGAGTTCCATACTGATAGTCATACCCTATTCTCGGCAAATTGTGTTGTAAGACATTGACAATCAGTTGCTTCACTTTTGTCATTCTGTTTCTTATGAAAATATTGTTGATTTCGTCGGACATTTGTAGGTTCTATTAACTCCATTTAAACTATCCAATTTAGATTAGCACAATAAGCCAAAATGATAGAAAATTAAGAATTAATTATCCTACAATGTAAAAAAAATGTCATACTATTTTGTCAAGAATTTAGGTTTTCCGGATTCATCTCCTTGATAAAATCAGATAGATATCACTCAACAGACGAGTCTTCAGTCATGATGCAGTCGTATTTAAATTGGCTTGTGCATTGTACAATTGTACATGTATAATTGCATATAAATCATTACTTGATTTCATGCTCATTTACATTATAGAAATTTACTCAGGGCTTGGTCACGCGATAATTGACATGTCATGTGAAAAATGAAGTTCAAGTTATGTTTTTCTCCTTCATACCTCTGAAAAGCTCTGATTCTCAACTTCCTACAACATGTCTCATTTTTGTCTTATCTTCTGCGGTTTAATAGTAGTTGAAGTTTGAAGTTTTCAGAAAAAACAAGCTTATGACGTCGTGCTTGTTCACCACATCATGCTTCTTCACATTAGCCAGTAACCTCTTGATTCTTTCGAACACCCCCACAGTACTCTTCTTTTCTATGTGTTCAAATGTTCATATATAGATCCCAATGCCTAGCAACAATTTTAGGGTTACGCGCGTTTCCACCTTTAATCTTTTTTTTACCAGTATTTAGTGTCCACCTATATGCTACCAATTCTTACGGCATAGTTTGTCCTACACACACTTGTTCTTTTTTCTTTTAATAAGCAAACATACTTAATTTTTGTTCTCACAACATGTTAATTGTTTTACCTATTTTGCTTCTTTTAATAGCCTCGATTGAATGTACAACATCATGCCCTTCTACTCTATATATCGATGAGTTCTAAGTTACTTCATCCTACATAACTTCTGGTTAGTAATGCCGTATTGCATGTGTGGGAGGAATCGCATCTTCTGTGGATTTTAATATAATATCGTGTGATTGGTAATGCTTAGTAATTATGTGGGATCTTCAGTTTTAGTTATATCAAAATCTGGTTGAACCCTATTTTTCTGTTGTGAATTATGCAATTTGGATGCACCACAGTTGATTTGTGTGAATAGACGACGCAAAGAGAGAGATATAGTGATAGATATAGAGAGATCAGCAATACTGTACCTCAATTACATTGAGAAATGCTCCTCACAAACACAACAGTTTTTGTGCACATAATAGTTTATGATTCTTTGGTCGTCCGCTCAAATACTCTTTAAGCACGTTTTGAGTGTGTGTGTGTGTCCTTTACCCAGATTTGCCATGAAATTTTGTTGGTCACTCTCAAATTGTTTTTGCATAGAATAGCAACTTCATTTGCATCTCAGAAAGACGGAGAAGCCTGTATATTGATGCATTTGTATAAATATTGTGTAAGTGTTTCAAGCTTATCCGAATATTTTGTGTATTTATTCTTTCTAGTGTGAAGGCATAGGCTGCCTATCACATTGTTTATCTGAAAATTCGCCTTAATAGTATAAATCGGAATTTCTAGTTTCTGTTGCATCTCGCTCATGCAAATAGTACATAAAGGCTTCTCTTACGCGTCGGAGAGTCATGCTTCGAATAAGGCATAATTAAACCCATTTAGCCTATTGCCTATGTCTTATCTTAAAAGATAGTTTTGTTTTCATCATGAGAGCAAATACTCTATCTCACAGCGCATCTATTTTCTCTATTCTTGGTTAGAGATTGCAAAAGTATATAGCTTGTGCCGCGCATCAGTATCTCACGCCGTATGATAGTTCTGGGCCTACCGTTAATGAAGTCAACACTTTTGTTGATTTAAGAAAACAAAAATGATGTAATTATTTAAGGTAAAAATTAAACAAATAAATTTAAAAAATGTGACTATGATTGAGGATGCATTGCTGTCTGTGCAACTACACATAACGTATGTAGGCTACACAGCCTACTGCTGAATAATGTCTGACGTTAGTCATCAGTGGAAATATATGATTTGCAGATTGTCAATATTAAAATAATTGTGCCGGGTGTAGGCAGTGCTCTTTTCAGGTCTCCCTCACATTTTTCATGAAAGTTAATTAATCATATCAAATTAACTACTAACTCATTGCTACACTTTTCTTGATAAATATTGGTGGTTGTGTAGGCATATCTGCTCCTTAGTCCAACATTTAATGCACAAAACGGTGAATATCTAAGGAGGATTTGTCTTGAGGTCAAGTTCAAATTTTCAGCTGCTGTCTCTATTTCTACTGCCTACATATTACTTTCTCTCCGCATCTGCAACTTCCCTGTCACTTAATATGAGGACCAATGTCCACTTGCACAGAGACGTCTACTGTGAAGAACACCACGTTTTTGCATGAAGCTAGCACTGTATCCTGTAGTCATGCTGAATGCTATCGAGATTCATGTTAACTAACTGAGTTGTGATTGTGATTCATTCATCACGCCGTCTAAATCTCAAATGTTTCAAACATACACTGCCACATCAAAGTGTTTGCTCCCTTCAATGTCATCATATCCGTAATGAATAACGTTCTAAAATGAACAGTGATGGTTGCTTTTTCAATCATGAAAAAATGTGAAGGGGTACGCGAAAGGAGCTATGAGTGAGGGGGGGTGAAACTAATGGAGATGCATTTGTACCACCATGTCAGTTTGTGCAAATGTCCCATGCATTAGCCTAGGCATATATCACAAGTGTACTCATATGCAATAGATTATTTTCTCAAGTTGAATGTCCATTTGACTGTTTAATACATCCATACCTTGATCTGTATGAATACTGCACTGCCTATATAAGCCTAGAAAATTTATTACACTGACAAAAATAAATCATAATTTCATAGGTTGCTGTGAGAGGAACGAATTAACTTTCCTTGATCCACCATTCAGCAACATGAAATGAAAAAATGCTGTCGTCAGTATCTTAGATTGTCTTCCAAGAATTCTCGAGTGCTGGGAATCCCTAGAACATTTCTATGTATGCATGTAGCTATGATGCAATTATGCGCTGTGATGTGGTTTGAAAGTCAAATGGATGTTGTAATAAGGAGTAAGGATATAAATTAGCAAAAGGGAAGTTGTGTCTGGTTATAGGACTTAATGAACATTTGAAATTCCGTTACCATGCAACATCAATTATTTTCTCATTTCATTAATGGAATAATTTTCACAACTAGGAAAATATTTGGTGATAATATTGTCTGCTAGCCCTAAAACGACATGGCGTTCACCACATGCGCATTTTCATTAAGGAACAGCATGTTGTGAGACAAATGCTATCTACCTGTAAAAGTGATGTTAAAGATATACCGTATTTACTCTAATAGAACCCGGACCTCTAATAGAACCCGGGTCTCCAATAAAACCCGGGTCAGAGCAATCTGAATTAATAGAACCCGGGTCTCCAATAGAACCCGGGTCAGAGCAATCTGAATTAATAGAACCCGGGCCTCTATGAGAACCCGGGGTCTCTGATAGAACCCGGGTGAGACTCAGTAGCATCTTATTGACCTTGTAGGTGAACCAAAAAGTATTTTTTAGTAACAAAATTCATTTGACGGGAGATAAGTAAAGGAAACAAGCGAATATTGGATGGTAGCGAAGATGACCTCATCGAATGCTTCGAGGCAGGGCATCCATGCCATGATGCCCTCTCGCGCTTGTGCGAAATGGAAGTTGACCTTGACATCGATGAAGAACACGAAGAAGAGGACGAGCTGATGATTATAGATGAAGACAAATGACTCGAGTTGCTTTTCAATATACCGGTAGATATAGAGACTTTTATATACAGTCCAATATAGAGATTTTTCCAACTGGTAGCCGTTCTTCCTTTGCACAGCGAGTGGGTCTTTGATTTTTTTGTGACTAAATTACAATTACCGGGTTAGCTTATGGATCGTTCATAATCATCTCCACATCCGCCACTCAATATGCCATGAGCATAGTGAATGTAAAAAAGACTTCGAATACAGTACATGTATACTGAGCAGTAACAGCAAAAACTGTCATACAATAGGCCCGCATTTTTATGTAGGTTCAACGAATTCTATGGTTGATGTCATATTTTTAATTTTTTAGTAATCATTTTTCAATGTAATTAAATAGAACCCGGGCCTCCAAAAGAACCCGGGCCTCTAATAGAACCCTGGTCAGAGCGATCTGAATTAATAGAGCCCCCCGGGTTCTATTAGAGTAAATACGGTAGTTCGGTCAAATTTTCAACTTTGTCGCAATGGCCTCTTCTTTGCATAATAGTCAATCTAGCGAACTTTGACACAGTTCTGATTCCTCAATTAGCCGCAAACATCAACTTTATGAGACGAGATGACGTCACACGTGTCAGTGATCTGATAAGCCACTGCTAGCATGCTAGGTGACGAATCAACTAGACGCAAGAGGATCAACGCACAGGGACAAAATGAACTATAGGAAATGCGAGATCTTAAGTCATTGACATGAAGTCACTTGTTTATGCTCCTGAACACATACAAAATATTGGTACTTCTGATCTCCCCCCCCCACATTTTGCTGTTGACACCCGGAAGTGTTGCATCGTCAACGATCTTCTCTTGCCCCAAGGTCTCACTACAACAATTCCACGAAGTTCATGATCACAGCTGTGCCTTGTATTCTATGTGAGCATCCAAGGAACCAATCATTCATCCCAGGGCTCAGGTAAGACATCTCCATGTTGTACTGTCACTCAGTGACAGATCAAGTCTATTCTAAATCGAATGTGACAAAGTTTTGACGCAATTTGATGACCTTGGAAAAATTGGAAAATGTGGGGCGGAGAAGAATAGAAGTACCAAAATCTCTTAACTGAAACAATACTCCGCATACATGTGCTCAAACAAAACGGACGGTCCTAAGAAGCTTGCCTTCTACAACATTCCGAAAGACAATAAAATGATGTGTAGTAGCATTGCACGAGCTCATATTAAACAGACGAGGCACAGTGTTGCATATTCTTAACGCTTCAAATAAAGTAATAAAATAACAGATCTAAGATATAGAAAGTGTGATGTTAAAGGAATATTGCAAAATAAGACAGCCTTTACTCCACATGAGAAAGGAGGGTGCACCATGCTTGAAAATGGGACGCAAATAAGTTAAAAATTTTCTCTCGCTAAAAGACGCTAAGGATGTTCTACAAAAACTGAATGAAAGTCTGGCTAAATTTGAAATGGTGCCATGAAAAATTCTCGAGACGAACTTCAGGTTTCTTCAGATGAAATGGATGTGGATTTCGATAGTAACATGTAATGCATGACTCTTCAGAAAGTGAAGAGAGTCAAGCTGCTCGAGTTCGTCTAACGTTTGATGTTCCAGATAATTACTTCTTGCGATGATTTGCAGTACCAGCAGATTTCTTGTAGGTATCCTACATTTCTGATATAGAAAATGTACATTTCAGAATCTGACAGCGAATAAACAGCGAACAATTATTTATCGTGTTTTGCCTCTCATAGGCAAGTGAGTGTGTTGAATCGTGATCAGCCACGAGTGCTTCATTTTATTATCATCGGATACATCTCATCTCATTCAAGAATGATTCTAGTTAGTAGTTGCCATAGGTACATTCGGAGATTTGCTTGCTTGCATACTACAGGGTTCCTCTATCTTAATTATATATAAATTAATCTATATATTTGCAGCGTTGGACAGTCAAATATATTAAGGAAATGGCGAGTGACTACAAGGAACTTTGAATTCGCAGCATGAGTGAAGTATTTAAGAAAATAAAGGACCAGCCATTAATTCAAACGATGAGAGATGTCCTTGTTTGACGCTTTTTCTTTATTTTTTCAACACGTACTATTATAATGAAATGTTGAAAAAATAAATAGAAAGCGTCAAACAAAGACTTCTCTCATCGCATGACAGAAAATTTTGTATGTCAGAATTATGTTACCAATGCATTCATTAACACATGTTATTAGAAGCACTTCAGTTGAATTGGCTTAGGAGATATGCAGGTGAATACGCTTCAGACATAGTTTTGGTCTTTTCGAAAAATGGCCATTATTCTATTTTTCACCGAAATTTTGTTTATCAAAACATTTCTATGTAATATGCAAATAAATGTTCATTATCAGTTATCAGCATTTATTTGTAAAGAAAGTAACAAAGTATTGCTCTATATCTCGCTAACTGGCCTTCTCAAGAGATACAGTTTTGGAAAAAATTCGAAAACTGAATCGCTTGACAAAGCCGTTTGGAGAAATGTAGAACAATAAGTTACTGGGCTTGTTACTCTCAGCAGCTCTGGCTTATTTTTTTCTTTTCTTGCTCTCTTTACAAATAATTTCCTTTTAGCATTAATAAGTTAGACGCTTAGTTGTAGCTTGCTAGGTGGCATGGGCCGCCCAAAACCTCTCCATGCCACACTTCTGTAGGAAAAAAAGCAATTGATAATCTTACCCAATAATCTGTCATGATGTTGAACACACTGATTGTTTAGGTTCAGACTGAATAAGTGAGCTATCAGCGATGTTCCATTTCTACTGTGCAATTTTAAGACCTCTGCGTTTGCTAGTATAAAAATGCAATAGAGCTAAATATGCAAGCACGCCTGCAATTCAAATCATATAACTGATGCAATTGTTTGTTCAAAAGTAGGTCCATATCAAATGCCACGCAATAGAAAATGTATACCATATTTCATTCGATCATATTGCAAATTTCGCATGCTTTCTGCCCAACATTGAAAAGCCAGAATTTTTCAGTTTCCAGTCCTTTACAATTGATTTCTGTTTAGGAATTTTTAAAGGTATCTAAGCTGCTACACGTAGTTGTTATTCATATTGAAGTCATCATCCGAAAGGTTGCTAAATACACAATAGAAAGAGAAGTCTTCGGTAGAAAATTGTTTCAATTCGATATAAGGTCAATTCTACGCGATTGTCAACATTTAGGTCAAAACATTATGCATAAAAATTTCATCAGAAGCAAATAAATGATGCACAGGAATTGATTTGAATCTGATGTTGAATTCCACGCTTGAAGTCGATATATGTATGAATTTTTAAATTCAAAATTCATTTTTGAACAACTTTGAGTGTCTTTTTACATGAATTTAGTCATGAAAATTAACTGATTAATTGTTATGAAATTAATTTTTGTTGTCAACTAACATCCTTTTAAAACAGATCAAAACTGGCAGGAAAAATTTTTTCGAATCATTCCATCATTAATTTCTAAGGAGAATATTTTTTTCTTTCCTGCATTGATAGAGGAGAGTTGAATTTCTTTGCGGCCTTTGTGCTTTCGATTCAGTGTCGCATGATAAACTCATTCGCCGCCTGTCGACTTCTTTCGGAATTCACTTTCCTGAGTTGGTTGCAATCATTAATCAAAGTTCGCTGACAGTTTTATCAATTCAATGGCTCTCGATCCATTGTGTCAAAAGTGCACAGTGGTGTACAGCAAGGGTCCAAGCAAAGGCCTATTCTATCCTACATCTCATCTTTGGTTCGTAACTTCAACTTCAACTGCTTTTTCTGATGACATTATAATTTACGGATCTTACGAATCAGGTGAAGAAACCATCTTAACTTCGAAAATGTCGGGTTGCACTTATCCAATTGAATCTTGGCTAAATTTGCAACCGAATGATGCTGTACATCTCAAAGAATAGTCTCATGCGGTGTGCTACTCGACAGCGTCTTAAGGACCGTCATAATTCTCCAATCGTTGTTTATCACCACCGCATCAAACCAGTTGATAAATTTTTCTACCTTGGTTCCACGATCGACCGCAATCTGCCATTATCATCTCATGTTTCCCAGACTACTTCCAAATGTTTCGGAATTCTGCGCCAAATTCGAGCAATTCGCCGATCAGTGACTCGTACTGATGCTGCCTACCTTCGTATTCCCTCTGATCGATAGTTGCATTACTGCTCTCTCGGATCTTCCGAGCAAAACCCTACATCTCCTTCAAGCGGCTATGAATGCTGCAGCTCGCTTGGTGCATTGCCTCTCCAGGTCTGTACATGTGATGTCGACGTAACGGAAGTCAACTTTGGCATGTAAGTATTCGGATTGAATTTCGAATGGGAGTTATTATCTTCAAGCATCTACACCAGCTTGCAACTCCTTATTTATCAAAACGTCATGAAACTGTAAGTAAATTATCGCTCCAATCTCGATCAAGCACAACAAATCTGCTTCATCCTTCAATATATCGACTGTCCTCAGTATCCAGAAGGCATTTATCATCTCGTGCAGCTCTTTTCTGGAACAATCTCGCAATCTAAGACGCAAACATCTCGCAAAAAAAGACGTCGGCTCAATATCACTGTTGAGTGCCTTTAAGAAAAGTTCAAAAGGAGTACTTAAGCGTTGATGTGTCTGAATTGCATATTTCGTTGTACAATGCCTATTTTGGTTTAATGATTCTGAATTTGTGATAAGACTTTGAGGCTTCGTAGCATGCGTCTTCTGCAATAAAATTCGTTTTCAATCAATTGCGTAAAAGCTGCAGCAGGTGATCATGAAAGCCTCATATATGTGGTGAAACGTTCTAGTGACACATAAATTCACATTCATAAAACTAGAATTATGCCAACTAGATTTATGTCTAATATAGCGCATTACGTCGTAAATTGAACTGAAATATGCAAAGAACTTCAACAAATAAAAATCTACAAAGGATCTTTAATACATTTCTTTGAATTCAGTATGAATAATTAAGACAATTATTACCTACAGCGACAAAATGAGGTATCATTCTCCAGAAAAAAATTCTACGCTTGAATTCTGAAAATTGAGACAAAGATGACAGCATGGAATTTTGTGCTGTCACGGGACCAAGCTTTGAGATGCAGGAAAAGTCTGGAGATTACATTCATAATCCCACGTGAGATTTGAACGACGTTTTCTACAAAACAGAGCTTAAAACACAATCATAATCATCAAGTTTCAAATAACCTGCTAGAAACATGTACACCAAATTCGGAAAAAGAGGCAAATAGTTAGTCACTGTTCATATCAACATACACCATGCATCCATCTCATAATCCAGCATCAACTTGTCACTTTAATATAGGTTTCAGTTGGATACCTAGTAATGCGTAGTACTTCAATTGTTTTAACAACTGACACTTGGGGGGCTTTGGTTGTACGTCCACGAGTTCATTTGGTCGAGGTTGCGACCCCCTTTTGAACTGCCTACTTGGTAGCGCTTTTAGGTCGTGCCCCCTGGATACTACCATTTTCATCGCCGGTAGTAACTAAATCAACCGAAGCCGAGTGCTGGGCGGCTTTAAATAACCTGGCTAATCCGGATAGTCCGGGAGGGTAGTAGAACCCTGATGGAGGAAATGCCATCAAAACATTATGGTACCCGCACTAATGACCTCATCGAGGTTGACGTCAGGAAGGGCATCCGGTCGTAAAACTGTGCTCAATCTTACTGCTTTGATGATGATGACCACTACTTATAATGGGCGGGGTACAGCCCGTAGTATCCCGTGGGCGACCTCGTCAGCCTACGATAAGAAGAATGACGGAGGAGTAAACCAACCAGGTTCAGGTTATGACGGCAAGCAGCTTGATGCTGACTGGAAGGTTGAGAAGGACTGTTTGCGAGTAAGCACTTGGAATGTCGGTAGCATGTCACGAAGATCTGGTGAAATTGTGGAAACGATAAGAAGAGAGATTGATATCTGTTGCTTACAGGAAACGCGTTGGAAAGGTGGATCTTGCAGATGGCTTGGTCCTTTACAAGGTCGGTACAAGTTTCTTTGGAAAGGCGCAGAGGACGGCGCTGCTGGAGTAGGTGTTCTGATTGCCGAAAAGTGGACGGACAAAATTGTTGGCGTCGACAGAATAAATGAACGTTGCATGATAGTAAGATTGTTGGTGAGTGAAACGCTGTTCCATAGTGTCAGCGTATGCCCCTCAATCCGGAAGAAATGATACTGAAAAAGATGTATTCTGGAATCAGATGACACATGCGGTTGAGAAGATCCCAGACAGAGATACCGTTATAATTGGAGCTGACTTCAATGGTCATGGTGGAAATGGTTTTGGTGCAAGAAATAACGAGGGCCTCCGTGTACTCGACTTCGCAGATGCTCTGGAACTAATTCTATGCAACACCTACTTCAAAAAGAGCTCCAACAAGCTCATTGCTTACAGCTCTGGTGGTAATGAAAGTGTCATCGAATACATATTGGTTCGAAGAAGAGATCGAAACAAAATTGTCGACACGAAAGTCATACCAGGTGAAGAATGTGTATCGCAGCACAGGCTACTTTTAAGTGCCCTGAAGATAAAACCGGAGAAAAGATTTTCAAGAAAATGCGTGTCACGTATACGAATTTGGAAACTGAAGGACACAACGCTAGCTGCACGCTTCAACGATGAAGTTTCAAATCATGCTCATCGCAATGATGAACGGAATTCCGTTGATGCTGCATGACGTGGCATGAGAGATGCATGGATTCAAAGTGCTGAGAAAGTCTGTGGTCGAACCAAAGGTTGGGCAGGCAGGAAGGAGACCTGGTGGTGGAATTCAGAAGTGAACGAAGCTGTGGAATATAAAAGGAAGTGCTTCAAACAGTGGCAAAAGAATAAAAGTGATGCAAATAGGGTTATCTACGAACAATCAAGACGGAAGGCCAGGAAAACAGTTTGGATTGCACAACAAACTAAAAGACGCGAGTTTGCAAAGAATCTTGACACTGATGACGGCAAAAAGCGATTCTTCAAAATTGCGAAACAGATGGCATCCGAAAATCGGGATATTCAGGGAGTGTCGTGCGTTAAAGACGAACAGAGAAACATCATGGCCAAACCTGATGAAGTGAAACAAAGATGGAAAGACTTCATGACAACGTTGATGAATGTTGAAAACAGCTGGGACGGTGCAACTGAATGTCCTACTGTGAAGGGGCCGTGGCGAAGCATATCTGAAGAAGTTCGAAATGCTCTGAACAACACGAAGAAAAAAGCACCCGGTCCGTCCGATGTTGTCAATGAAATGTTCTTGCACAGCCTGGACGTATCAGTGAAATGGTTATCAGAGCTGTTTAACGAAGCTCTGCAAGTTGATGATATCCCTCATGATTGGTGCAGTAGTGTGCTCATTCCTCTGTACAAGGGTAAAGGAGATCCTCTACGATGCGAATCCTACAGAGCAATAAAGCTGTTGGATCATGCCATGAAGGTGTTCGAAAGAGCACTGGAGAAGAGACTGCGCTCTCAAATAGAGATTGATCAAATGCAGTTCGGGTTCATGCCTGGTAGAGGTACTACTGATCCCATCTTTATAACCCGACAGGTCATAGAGAGGTATCGTGGTAAGCAAAAGAAGATGTTCTTAGCCTTCGTTAACCTTGAAAAAGCCTTCGACAGAGTCCCAAGAGAAGTTTTACGGTGGTCTCTTCGCAAAAGTGGAGTCGAGGAATGGCTTGTAAGAGCGATAATGACACTATATCGCAATGCAACTACGGCCGTTCGCACTAAGTTCGGAGACTCTGACCACTTCACTGTGGATGTAGGAGTACAACAAGGTTCGGTATTGAGTCCATTGCTCTTTGCCGTAGTTATGAATACCGTAAGTGAAACAGCGAGGAAGGGATTGCCATATGAACTTCTGTATGCAGATAACCTTCTCCTTATGGCTGACTCGGAGGAAGATCTTCAAGCGAAATTGCTGTGTTGGGAAAGAAGTTTGTCCTGTAAAGGTTTGAAGATGAATGCCACAAAGACTAAGATCATGGTAAGCGGTGGTAAAGACAGATTCGAGAAGAAGTACCAGACAGCAAAATGGCCATGTGTAAAATGCTGCAAAGGTGTGGGAGCGAACTCAATCCAATGTAACATCTGCAATGCTTGGTTGCATGCGCGATGCTCAAAAGTGAAATGGAGACTCACTGCGGCTATCAATTACAAGTGTGAGAAGTGCTTATCAGGTTCGAAGGATGATGGTGAAGATATTCCCAAGTGCGTTGATATGCACGGAACCCGACTTGAGAGCGTGGACAGCTTCTGCTATCTTGGTGATGTTATCGACAGTTGCGGTGGTGTTGAGTCAACAGTAGTTGCCAGAATACGGTGTGGTTGGAGAAAGTTTCGGGAGCTCCAAGCCTTCTTAACATCGAAGGCACCGTCCATGCGAGTCAAAGGCCAGTTGTATGCTGCATGTGTTCGGCAAGCAATGATTTTACGGTTGTGAATCGTGGTCCCTGCTCGCAAATCATGAAAGGATGCTGCTGTCTGCGGAGATGCGCATGATACGTTGGATGTGCGGAGTGAGAAGATCAGAGAGAAGGTCGAATGAAGAACTGCGACAGGAAATGGGGCTAGAGAACATCTTGGATTCGATCAGAAGAGAAAGGTTGCGCTGGTTTGGTCATGTGCGGAGGAAGAGCGAGTCGTAATGGGTCAAGAAAGTTACGGACATCGAAGTATCTGGCAAGCGTGCTGTTGGATTCATTTATACATCTGCCGACTCAGTGGTCATTGGCATTATAGGAATATGACAGGATCTCAATTCTTCTTCCTCAGAAGACATTTTCTTGACTATCTAGACAAAAGGCCGAAGTCGGGAATCCGACAAAACTGATTAGTTCCAACTGATTAATAGAGAATTTTCATGCAAAAAAATTCAAGCCTTTTCTTACTTCTCTTGTTTAGATCGGAAGATGTGCTGATACTCCGTTTAAAAGAGTGAATGAATGCTATGTTGACTGCACGTCGAAGCATGTTTCTACTGAAACTATAAAGCAAAAAGTAGGGTTGCAGTGATATCAGTTGGATTGATGAGTTTAAACACCCAGATTTTATGATCCGTGAGCATGGAAATGTTTCTCAGGCTATATTTGCTTGGAGCCAAAGATTTTAACACTACTTGTCTATGAGTAACTCTTTGCTTGTATCAGTTTTAGGCATGGTTCTTCACACGGTTTTTCTCGAGATCTCCACATTATCCGATACCTGAATAGATCACCCAAACGATGAAAGATAAATGAGACAATTCTATTCCTACTTGCGTCCAGTCTTTCTACACAATTTGAGTCCAATCCATCAGTGCAACCACATCCCAATTCGATGTCAAGTGCTCTGAAATCTCTTTACTAAATGTTGACTCGACGAAAAAAGAATTTGTTGTTACTTCGAATCCGCATTTCCCTGAAGAATATGTGCAGCATAGTACCACAACATATGAAAGCATATACAACTTTCAATTTCGACGATCTTTTCGTCTCAACTGCTACTTTATGGCGGAGTCATGCATTTTGAAGCAGCTCTGCATTTGAATATTGCAGCGCGTAGAGTTATCAGCACGAGATTGATCGTGAGCAGAACCATTTCTTTGGAATTGCAATCATAATTGTCTGACTTTTGTTTTAGTACTTTGCTGGAAGAAAGTAGTCTTTAATTACATTTTTTAAAAAATGTCAGCTGAAAATGATAGGATGGATGATTTGTCACACACTAATTGGCTTATTTGCTCACGACTTTTTAATCTGAAACAATACAAAATCTGAGAATAATCTTTGTTCTACAATATCTACAGCCAAAAACTAAAAAAAAAAGAACGGTTGTCTGTCGTGCAAGCATGAAGAAAGTCACGGAATGAAAGGAAATATCAAATGATGAGTGTTCATATACATTTCATAGATTTAAAACATGTCGGCGTGTGCATTCAGACCAAAATCAACCATAATGAAAGTGATGGACTTTTATGTGAGGGACACTGAAGACAAAACATAACATTTTAAAAATGATTATTGTATTTTTCCCTTGTTTCCATGAACTACTTGTTCAGGTTATACATTTTTTTTACCGAAAACTGATTAATAGTTTTTGATTTTTCAAATGAAAGTCACCCAGACATTTTCAATACACAGTCTTCATCGCTGGACTTGCTCTTGAGATATAATGACGGGAAAGGTGCAATCTGCCTTTTCCAAATAGGAAGCATGCTGTTGTTGGATGAGAGACAAGTCACAATTTTTTATGACGCAAATTGTTATAAAATACACTTTTAAATTACTACTTAGTAAGCAGTAGTAGTGTAAATTTTTGAAATACACTTTACAGAAATAGAAACTTGAAAACGTGTAGGGTGTTCAATAATTTCGCGGTATTATCTGATGCAACTGTTAGTTGAGAAAAATTGATCTGAATTCACGAACCATGGCGCAGGTGTCACATTGTGTGCGTCGTTCAATAACAACGCTTTTTATTGATAATCCGCCTATTCAAGCACTCAGGTATGATTTAATTGAAATAAAATTGTCGGTGATAGTATCCATCGTCTTATAACATTTATTTACACAAAAAGAGGCCTTTGAATGAAGCTTGTTTTTCAATTCTTTGACAATGCTGTTTTCATTTCCGTGGAACCGATGAACGATCGTAAAATGATCTGCTTTTCATCTTGTATGCTAAAAAATTGCTAAAGGATATCCTAAAACCTAAAAAGAAACCGACATTGAATAGAAACGACATCCAGACATCACACTCCGCTTTCTCAGCCATGGTATAGACATCGAAATTCTTTTATCACTGAAATTCATGTATGTCTGATAGCATATCCATTCTGCTAACAAATTTATATAGAGAAGCTATATTGTATTTAAGTGCGATTTCTTCTTTCAATATTCTGGGCTCATATTAAGAGATTATAGCGCAATAATTATTCAACGAATATTCTGGTGTGATAGAATTCTGAATAAAATAAACCAAAAATTCAAAATTGAGCAATTTCATGTATTTTATGGATAGTGGTGGTATTTGAATCGGCACGTTACAGCGCATCGAATCAGCTTGATAACATCTATCCTTTCGCAGCACCTCGGTGATTGAAGAAATCAATCGTCATCTGGAGGAACTAGAAAATCAGCAATCCACTGAAGCTGTAGTAGTGATGGGTAAAAATGGAATATTTTCAGCGGGAGCAGATATTAACGAGTTCAAGCAGATCAGATTTGCAAGTAAGTCTTCAAATTGGCAATAATTTTCAAAAGTTATTGAACTTTTTGAATACATCCCTTCAAAGTCTGCTGTCAGACTATTGGTTCAATTGCCATAATCTAGAAGTCAATCAATGCCTACCTACAGAGCTGATCACAAAAATCGGACCACTAAATTTTTTTGAAATGCAATTGATTCTCATATCCTCCAGTCATGTTGCATATCAACATGCCATGCATCATTCGAGAGCTTGTATTTTCAGCTTTATAATGAGCTATGATGGACTTGTATCCGTTATTGTAGTAGCTGAGCAGTGCGTAAAATATGAAAATTGCTCCATTTACAAATTACAACTTCTCAATAAGAATTCATGTGAGCATGATAATGAATCAAGCACGTGAGAGTGAGCATTTTCTGAGCTCTTTTGATGTAGGGTACTGGTCATCAAAATCGGTGAAGTACGAAATTAATTGATAGTGATGTGGTGAAGTGATCACAAAATCATGACTCTTTTTTAACTGAAAATGTTGCACTCTTGCATCAAAAATGTTGGTGTTCGGCATGTTCAGTATCCTTACGATGTAAGGAGTACGAATATGTAAGCTTCATTCAAATAAGCTCAATGGCTCTTTTCAAACTTCTTCGCCATTTTTCTCATTATCGCTAAAACACACAAACACCATGTATGATGAACGAAGGTTCAAAACAAAACAATTAGAGAAGGCATGTTTCTTTGTTCTCTCACAGTGACTGCAGATTGTTTACCTTGGATGGTGTTTGTGCACTAAGGCGAAAATAGGAAAAAAATGTTGAAGTTTGAAAAAAAAATCATTGAACTTCTTTGAATAAACATACATATCCGCACTCCTTATATCGCGAGAATGCTGAAGATACCAAATATGAACATTTTTGTGAAAAAGTGACACTATAACATTTTCAGTCATAAGAGTCTCGATTTTTGTGATGACTTCAGGATATCATTAATTTTTTCAAGTTTAGCGATTTTTATGACCAGCATATCAAAAGGCAGCTCAGAAAATGCTCGTTCTCCACTTGCTTGATTTATTCTCAGACTCACATGCTTTCTTATTGAAAAATTGAGATATGTAAATTGAGCGATTTTTATATTTTGAGCACTGATCAGGAAATGCAATAGCGGATGGAAGTTTATCATAGCTCATTATAAAGCTGAGAATACATGCTCGCGAATGATGTATGGCACCCTGATGTGGTGCACGACTGGAAGACATGAGAATCAATTGCATTTCAGCAAAATTTCGATGATCAGTTTTTTCATGATCAGCTCTGTATCTATAAGTCTAATCTATAAGTGATCTATATCGTCTAATAAGTCTATAAGTCTAATCTATATCGTCTAATCTATAAGTGAATGAGTGCCAGTTGTCCTTGTGACTTACATTATGACGTCACGCCGCGTTAGCAGTTCGAGGACTGGTTTTCGATTACCTGCCGGCAGTCCCTTTTCATGGTGGTGCCAAGAGCAAGGCGCATAGATACATTATGTTGACCTCGTGAAAGTCGGAGACACTGAATTGTTAAATTGTTGCTGGTTATTGTGATTAGATTAATTACTAAAACCTAGTGAATAAAAAAAGTTAATATAGAGTTTGATCAGTCCTATCAATATTTAAAGTATTGATAGTCTTCGTTCCAACACGCAATGTAATATGTAACAAGAATTTTGATAAATTTCTTGAAATATTTGTTACGAATATCCTGTCTTTCTTTGGGATCCAATGATTGATGATAAATGTTAGCAATTGATCAAAAAGTGAAATCGTCAGTTATTTCGACTTTCGACATTGAAATGTTTGTCAGATTCATGTTCTTTTTGCATGATCAAAGTTCAATTAGTGCAGAAAAGTGCACATGATAAACGACGGACAGACACCTCTAAAAGCTACGTGGCTCTTAACGTTTGAGTCAACACTAACCGCTATGTTGTGATAATTTTGCCAACCTCTATTTCTGAAGCAACCTATTTCTGAAAGTACCTAGATCTGAAAATCGCTCCTCAGAAATTATTTACCCTTCGGTGAAGGAGGCAAATAGATACTTATGGAAGCTACAGCTAAAATCTCAGCAGAGATGTAATTGCAAACTTAAAAAGTAAGTTGGAGGCAACAAGCTGCGATGTCTCAGTGTTGCATCTTCAATAGAGATGTGTGGTGGAATATAATTAGGGAAGAAAAATACTAACTTATGAAGACTGGAAAAAATAATATTTGATATCTACAACGCAAGTACCGCATCGTCCATCTTTTTTTGATGAGAAATTGTGTCTGTATGATTTCCACCCGGAAAATGAATAGAGGGAAATCATGTGTGCGGTATTTAATTTCCAAAAAACTTTAGCCTCCCTAGAACGAGCTTTCTGAGAGTTAAATACGGCTTTTGTGTAGTCTTTCATTCTTAGTAGAACAATAAATTCCAAAACTAATTTTCCAACAATTTTCCAACCATAGGGGTTTTGCTGGGCAAAATGTTTGAGATACAGACAGTGAAAATTGCAGAAAAGTGGCAGAAAATCCATAATTTAGAGTGAGACTCATGCATCCAATCAAGGCAAAGTCTCATCATATCTGCAGACCACGATGTTTCAGTATCGGAAACTGCAATGCGACTTTTGATTATGTGAAGCAGAGGGAGAGCACGTCCTACAACACCTGTGTTACACCTGGCGTATAACCGTTGTTTTTACTGCTCCTTCTGTTGCAACTTCGGAAATTGTAAACTTAACTACATACTCTGATTAGAAATTTTAACCTTGCTCATATTCCTCGTGCAATATTTGGCACTCTTTCATCCTCCTATTGATCATGTTGGTTTTAGCAACACAGTTAAACAGTTTTTGTCTTCAAATCTTTCAAGCCGACCATTTTAGTGTCGTATTTTATTTTAATGGCAGGTGATGCTTTGCCCCTCTATCTTATTTTTCGAAAGTGAATCTGAAAATACGTTCGTTGAACACATAGCTTTTGTTGAACAACCAAATGTTGTCTAAGTTTTGCTGCGATATGGATGTGATGGCTTTGCACTTGCAAACTGTGAGACTTTGAAGAAAAATGTCAGTGTTTAAGTTTTGGTGTTACAGACGAATTCTGAGATGGAGTTCAATGGTCAGCAGCGAAGAAGTGATGCGGAGGATCGGTATTAAAGCAGTCACATAACGATCGACATCTGCCATGGTTGAGAAGAAGAATTTTCTTCCATTTGCAACTTTCTGTACATGCACGCAATACAAAAGTGGAACTGCTATGTCCTAGACAACTCAATAGTGAAGAAACTTTCTGAGGGCAATATTTGAATGATTTGCCATGTTTTGCATATACATTTACAAAAAGTTGTTGATGGAAGGAAATTCTCGTACTTCAATTGCATGGACAGAAGTTAGACTCTGCTTCTTCATTTTTGTAGCTTGCATAAAGTTGCTATTGTCTCCTTTGTGTATAAATTTGATGTATTCTTCAAATCTGGAACATCCGGCCAAAAGTCGTGAAAAAGCATCAAATCTGTTATTTCGCATTTTAAAATCCTGTGACCCCTTGATCAAAATGTTACTGTTTCTGTTGTTAATCTGTTCTTATCAAGTCTCTTTACTGTGGCAATTTTTTTATCAATTAAGGAGATTCGTTTCAAATCTACAAGTTTTATAGTTACCTATATTCTGTTGTTACTTACACGTATTGTATATTCACTATCTTTCCTTTTATTTCATTAATTGCACAAATCTTATTTTAGACCATTCGGACTTAGAATTGAGTGATCTCATAACTCGTCTGGATTCATTCAAGAAACCAATCGTTGCCTATATTCAAAGATATGCCTTCGGTGGTGGTCTGGAAGTTGCCTTAGGATGTCATTATCGTCTCGCTGAAAAGGGATCCAAGTAAGAGCATTAAGTTCATACAGATAAATAATTCTTATATTGAAATGTTTGCTTATCTGAAGATGATGTTTTGAATTTTGTGTAAGTCCTTTAAATTTTATAAACCTGAATTGCTGATTTATGTTTTGGAGGAGTCAAGTGAATTTGTTGTTGTATAGTTTTATAATGTAGAGATATATTTCAGGATATCCTTTAAGGTCATATTCTGGTAGGCGCATTATCAATCGCTTGCCTGAAGGTGACCGATGAATAAAGACCGAAAGCGTCAAAATAATCTGCGTGGTTCTTTCAAAATGTAAATATCAATGACCAATTTATGCATTTCCCTTATTAATTATGCACATAAACATAAGATACAAGCAAGTTACAATTGAAAAGCAGAAGAGAAAAGTTTGCATATGATGGAGGAAATTTGCTCCTTGGGAAACATATGCGCTGTAGTGCTTCAAAAATCGCCTTTTCAAAAGCTAACACACAACCCGGTCAATTTTTCCAATAGATAAGAAAACAATCCTGACGATAAGATGTTTCGATGGGAGTTGATTTAAAAGCCGTGCATTGAGGTCAAAGAAGGGTAATTTTGTCATTGCTTCTTCATTTGAGCTTAAAATAGCCTCTGAAGTCTTTATGCAGAACTAAAAAACCTAGAATAAGCTTAATTTTGGCCTAAGTAGCAAATATGTTAATCTGAAAGCCTAAAATGTTGAATTATTGGATACTAGTGTTGTTTTTTAACGAAAGCAAAAACCTCTTCGTTTCTGGCATAGCTAGTTTTCGTTAGCAAAAAAGAACGAAAACTATAAAAAATGCAAAAACTAAAACCATGGAAATTGATAACAATAAAACCTCTAGAATGGAAGTAAAGCTTCATGCAATACACAATAGTGGCACATAAATCGCACGCATTTTCACTTAGATGCAATTGTCAACGGATGAATCATTGGGTTGGAATCTGAAACATGTGCAATTCTAAGCCTTTCATTGGTCTTTCATGCCCCAACTTGGTTCCCCCGGATGTGCCGCGACTTTTAGTCAATTTCCATTCTAGTCAACTTCAGATAAACAGTCTATTTCTATGACTAGAACTATGAAAAAAAACAAAAACGATAGCGAAAACTTCAAACTTCAAAACTTTTTCGTTTTCGTCTTTATGTCGGTAAACGATTAAGTGCTTTTAAAGAAAAATGCATGGACAATGGACATGCAGCTTAGCTCTCGGAATCCAACAAAGTACAAGTTGTATACTGGAGTAATCTTACATGCTTGTAAGGGGAATATTTCTGACCACTTTTCATTCTGTGAGCTTTCCGCATCATTATTAGTGTACATAGAATAGTAGCATATCCTAGTAATCCTAATATTCTGGTAGCATTTCTAGTATATACGAAAGCAAGTGAGATTAACGTCAACGTTGATGTGAAGATGACGCGTAGGTTGCCATGATGGTCACTATGGCTAGCTACCATCTCTTCGTGAATTCGTCTTTCTTGCTTCGTGTGAAGCAGATGTGAGTATCTTGACTGGGAGACCGAAGAGTGCGCTTTGTCACCAATTTATCTTTGAGAATAAAGTCACGAAATGTAAATAATGTTCAGTCATACTCTTCATGTTTATTGGAAATAAACATTTATTGACTTACTGACTCTTGCGATAAAGGAAACCTACATTATTTCTCAAGTCCGTGTCATTATCGGGGCAGAGGAAACATACTTGCGAGACAGCACCTTTAAATGGAGGCCATATTCCGGTACAACAAAATCTTACTGTGAAAGTTACTACAGTCACATCTTGGCAACAGGATTTGAAGGTTTCTACATAATTTGGTTGCAATCACAGAATTAAATATTTTGTTTATCTGCTAGGAAACGAAGCGCGCGCAGATGAATCTAATTCTGTGGTTGCAATAATACTTCGGTTTATTGTATGTTAATTTCTCTTCCTCGAGTGAGAATGCTTTTGTGAAGCTGATTAATGTTGCCTGCTGGTACAGTAATCATGCTTATTTCATAATTAATACACGTAGAATCATCTACTATTAATTAGGACATGATGACTTCACGAATTGCATGCTAATTCTTTGATGTTATGAAGTTCTCATATGTTTTATTTCTCGATATCGAGGTAAAGTAGATTGATATAGTCAAGAGGCTTTTACTTGTTGTCTATCAAGCCTCTTCTGCCATGCGTGTACACATTCATGATAGCCTACAACTTCGAGTGCTCATATGGTATTTATGTCGAAAAAGTAGTCCGATAGTCAACCATTGCTGTCTGATGCTAGAGGACAGTAACAGGTATGCCAGGTGAAAGCAGTCCTCATCAACAAGTTGGTTCCATATCTGTCAGATAATATTTTATATATCTGCATTATTTTGCTTTTTCAGATAATAATGCAATATAATAACACCTGTCAATGTAGATATACAAATATAAAGGAAATCTGCAGTAATAAATGCCAAAGTAAGACAAGTTAAAGTATGAGTCCCGTGCTCAGTTTGGCGGACTTCACTTAGTACATCTACTTCTTTTTTCTTCGTCTCTCTCTCTCTCTCTATCTATTTTGTTTGATCAGTACCGAAATATCTCAAAGAGCTATATTTTTCGACTGACTTGATGTTTTCTCAGATGAGCAGGAAAATTTCTACCACGCTCCCGTATAGATATAATAATATAGCGAGGATATTATTTTTCGTGGGAACTTCAGGTTTCAAATTCCTCCCCTTGAGGTTCTCTGGAAACATAATTTACCGTGCTGTCATATTTTGAAGATATTTATGTGAAGATAGTATTCTGATCTATAGGTCCGAGTTCCTATTTTGACCACGGTTTTAATTGATTTTGATAAAATTTACAAATCCTTGACCTAGCTCTCCCAGGACAATTTAGACAGCCGTATATACCCACGTCCCGCATAAAAGCCGCACCTCACTTACATGTCTAAAACTTTCCTCGCCGCAATAACCCGAAAATAAGAAGCATTTAAATTTGACTATTTTGATAAAGCAAAAGGAATGAAAATATCACCAAAAAATACTGATACTGACATTTAATTTGCAAAATCGTCATCGACTTAACTGAAATTTCGCATAAAATTCGGCGTTTTTTTGATGTTAATTTTGAATCGCTCGTCGTATGACATCTGATAGTTTAGAATTAACAGTAAAGACTGTCGAAAGTTTATCAAAATAGCGAAAGTCAGATAGAACATGACTGACAAAGGTGCCATGGTTTTCTTATCGCAAAATAGAAAGGTTTGAAGTATCATTATTTCATAGTCTTTGAAATGCATCGACTATCAGCCGCTTCCTGGGTTTCAGAGTAGATTTCAGGTCGAAAAGTGCGACCGATGCACCGATTATACAAGGTAATATGAAGCTTTTCTGTGATTCAAATAGTGATTATTGTTTTTGTTTTGGTTGGTAAGAATCAAGTAGTATATTTGATGATATGCATATTTATCGAATTTCATTAACCGTTCTCTTACGTGAATTTTGAAGATCGTTAGTTTATATGGGGTGGATTATCCACCCCTTACTGTTTTTCTATCAAAACACCTATGAGACTTTTTCTGTGATCGCTTTATGTAAGCTTATTTCACAAACATGGTTACAGCTATATTCGTGAATTAATTTCTAAAAAGGTCTGATCATTTGAATATCATTTTACATGTACATGTAGGCCTAACATATGCAAGCTGTAATCGGTAGCTGCATCCTACATTTTGATATTATAAATGAATGTGCGGCAATCTTGATATTTGATTTTAGTAGCTTTATAATATTTTGATATTTAAACTTGTTTAATGATCTATAGTCATGAAAAATCTAAAAAGAAAACAAAAAAATTCATTCACATTTAAATTCTATTCAAAAATACATCCAGCTGGTATTGAACGCTACAATTAGACAAGTGAAATCAGAGTTCATGAATAACAATCATTACATTCCACTTTGTCAGACGAATGCTTTTTGCAAACAAATGACCCACACGACGAGCATGTTCGTGAAATCTTAAAGTCATCATTTCTAGGACACAGCTTGCACCGCTTTTGTTTTGGTCTCTTTGTCCTTCTGCTAGGTCTTTCAATCGCAGGACCAGTCTGATAACCCAAAAGTTTGAAAGCTATCGAGATTTGAGCATTCAAAGATTTCGTCATCAACCGATGTTTTATGAGAGGATCGACTAGCTCATAACCACACTTCAATATAAAGTCAGAACGAAAGGAAGCTGGAGAAGAATCAGCTAGGCCTATTCCAAGAGGTGCGACTTTTGCAATAATGCATGCATTCAACAGTGCAACATCAATCATGTTACAAAAAAAATGTATGAGGCCATCATCGGCACTTTCTTTTGCACGTAGACAGTCTGATCATATGGTCTGCCGCATCAACACCTGATTTGGTTATGTTGTAATCCTCAACAATTTCTGGAAGTCCACTCTCGTTGTTTCTTGCATCAGTATGCACAGTAGATATCAGAAGCACCGGAGCTTTCTTCTTGTCCCAATAGGAGACCAGAAGGATATTGCCGGACTTGAAATATTTTGCCGATTTCTTTTCCCTATCAGTGAGATCTTTTGCCTTCGGTGGCATACCTTCCTATTAGATCGAATTGTACCAATCAGAGTAGTATTTCTATCGCATAACTTTTCAGCCAAATCACAACAGCTGAACCAATTATCACAAGTCACGTTAAAACCTTTATCGAGATAAGGCTTCAAAATAGTCATAGTGAACGCCTCTGTAACTGGCATATCCTTTTTGTCCTCAGGTGACAAGCTACGTTCTCCTATATACGGTATTCCGTGCATAATTTAACCAGTATCAGCTTCACACAACCATATTATTTTGATACCATACTTGCCTGTCTTTGAGGCAATATATTGCCTAAAGCTAACACGACCGTAGTACTCTAGGAGCTGCTCATCAATTGTTAACATGGGCTTAGGACAGTAAAATTGAGATAATCTTTCATTCAACATTCTCCAAACTTGTCTTACTGGACTCAAAGGATCAATAGGATCTCTTCGGGTCCTATCGTCAACTCTAAAGAATCGTTTGATTGCGAGAAATCGTTCCCTGCTCATTGTCGGTCTGCAAACTGGAGGGCCATCACGAGTTGACCACAATGAAATGGTATTTCTAAAATTAGCTTTCAACCCTCCACAAATGATGTGAATTCCTATGAACGCCTCCATTTCCTCTCGATTTATTTTTTTCCAAGTTTTTCTAATGGTAGAATCTACACTGTATGATGCGAGTACTCTACGAGCTTCAAGGCTACTGTAACGTACAGACTCATCAATAATCTCGTCAAAGAAAAGAAGGAAGCTATCTTTTGCGGAAGATGGGTGCACTCCAGGGGTAGACTCGCAGATATTTCTCCTTGGCAATCGTCCTTCTCTCGGTCCGACTGGTATTTCTTCCCACGAGATCATTATCGATCTGCAAAATATATATATATTCCTTATGCAGAGTTTGACATTGGATAGTGGAATATGCTTACCTCCTCTGAATTTTCAGAATCGCTCGAATCAGGAGACATATCATGCAAATATTGCTCTTTCAGAATATCATCTGTAGCCTCATCTAACTGGCTATCATGATCTTGATCTTCATCTGCATCATCAACGTGACTTTCGTCTTCAATTTCTCCATTGACACAGTCATTACTTTGCAGGATGTCTTCAAGCTCAATTTCTTCATCAACGTATTGAAACAGTTGTCTCACTGCTGCAACGGCAGCAGCACGGCGCGTTCGTTCAGTCATTTCTTACGTCTCATCTCTTGTTCCCACCTTATCACCCGACGATTAGATGGGAATAGTCCAGTCAAATCCATTCGAGTCGTCACGCGTAATAGGATAATGCATACACTGTTCGGTTTCAATCAATGTTGGTGACTGTATATCCACTCGTGTAGCGTGAGAGTGCACAGTCAGTGAAAGTGTATCAAAGAGAAGTTACTATGGTGTATGTAATAGTTATTGCACTGGGAGCAACAGTCGAGCGCGTAGCGCGAGACTGGCTTCCAGTGCAATAACTAACTTATCGGCGCTGCTTTCTGTGCACGGTGTCACAAAAATCATCCCTTTTGTGTGAGCCATGTGTGAGCACAGCAACACATGTGCAGCACGCTTCAGACCGCTCTGGCATTGAAACACGGACTGGACATTTCTCTCATGTAGTTGACAGAGACACGAGGAGATTCAAGAGAAGATGAGAAGTTAAATATGTAGTCAAAATTTCACTGAGTTGTCTCTTAGTGCTTTGCTTTTATTTTAGATGATCTCCACATGAGGACTAACCGTCAAACATGAAACGGTATTGATTGTTCGCTTAAATCACTTCGATTTTACTGTAATTTCTAAGTGTTATTTTAGGGACGTTTTATGGAATGTGTTATGAGGAGCACGCGTCATACCGCTGTGGAATAGAAACCCGGAGTAATTATTTCTCTAATATGATTGACAGCGACATGTGGATAATTAATTGGGAGTCTGCAGTCCGAGAATTGAGAGAAGATGATTAGAATCAAATACTTTCAGATTTTCATTGAAGTGTCTAGTTTCCTTGCTTTTCCATTATCTCTACACTTCATGATTAATAGTCTAGAGTCTGAGAAATTTAAAGATTGTGAGACGCAAGGAGTTAAAAATGTTTGACAGAAGTGTGCATGTTCCATGTTTTTGCTCCATTTTATCGCTACATCAGGGCTGACCGCTTTCTTTCCACAACATCGATAATTTCTTCCACTTCACTATGTGATCAATTTTCTAGGAGCGATAAAGTCTCATACGTTTCCTTTGGTGTGAGTTATCTATCTTCTCACTTATTTATGTGTAATTTTATATGTATTATGGTTTTCATCACTCCCAGAACTTCATCCTTCCTTACTTCATGTTTAAAAATTTGCTTTGTGCTGCTTTTTCGATTATATGTGCTCTTCGTTACTTTGCATATACTCATTGCTTGATATTCGCGATTTGCATCAATTAGAATACTTTCAATATTTCGTCCGTTTTTTTGGTATATTTCATTATACACGGGGAATGGGATAGTAGCTTATTATTCACGGAGACTGGAACATAGCCTAGCACAATTAAAATCTGGCAATCATAGCATAATTTGCGTGTTTTAATTATAAATGTGGAGGCGATTTACATGGTATTTATTATAACATCTATACTTTTTAACTTTTGGATTTTTTATAGCTTTTCATAGAAGTTTCTACACTTCAAGATTGATCGCTTTAATTACTATAAGAGCAGCACGCGGAATAAATTAATTGTCTGAAGTATGAGAAATTGAAGGATTAAGGCAGCTGTCGGTTCCATCTTTTTGCTGTACTTCATTGTTGCATCAGGGATGACCGCTTTCCTTCTGTGATAGCAATAACTTGTACCACTTCACTATGTGATCAATTTTGGAGGAGCGAGAAAGTCTCCCACGTTTCCTTTGGTGTTAATTACGTTTTCACCTATTTATGTGCAATTGTATCTGAAGTATATTTTTCATCACTCTGAGAACTTTCTTTAGAATTCTCCCGCATGAATTAAGAATCTTGAAATCTTTACATCTTCTTGTGCTGATTACAATTGGAACATCTGAAACAACTTTATCCCGACTATAGAGAGCAAACTAAAAGAAATCATATTAATTACCACAAAATCTTATCCATGTTTTGTTTACTGTGTTTGTGTGACATGACCAAGACTTGACTTCATACATTTGCATTCTCACCCGCAAACAGACTTCACTTTCAACTCGTGTTGATGATGTAAACACCGCGATTCATTCCATTCCTACACAATGGCATTCACACATTGCATACAGCGATGATTTGTAGGAGTGCAATAAGCAACGAAAAAAGCTCGCCGTGCGATAACCAATCCACTAGTTGGTTGTCGCACGGGATCTCTTGTTATCGTTCGCTGTGCGATAAGCCTACTTGTCCAGTCGAAGCCGTTGAGTTATGCTAACACACGTGAATTCATTATTATTCTTGCATGTACTTATCTGTATGATTACTTAGAATGATTATTTTAGATAGTATTCATTTCATAAGTGGACAATACTTGGCTATTTCGACATCAGTTATCGCCTTTTATGAATGCGTATGCATGTTAATGCATATGGGGTGGAAAATACACCCCATCTGTAAGTTACCAATGTTTGTGTCATTAAAAAAATATGGCCTACTTATGTGTGATCCAAATTATGCAGTAGTCAATGCTAATTATGTAGTAAAGTCATGGAATATCATTCACCAATACTTAATAGTCTTCTGATAATACGCGAATAAATTTGTAATGGGGTGGACAAACCACCCCAAACATAAACTAACCGTTAAACTCAATCACTTTCAGTTAAGAAGAATTGTGTGATTGACACAATATTCGAAGTTTTTAGTACATGATGCATATCTGATGACTACAGACAATAACTACATCTTTCAAGATTATAGATAATTGAAATATCAATGAAAATGTTGAATCTTACGCATGAACTCTTTTTCGCTGAAGAAGATCACTGCATACTTCATAGTGATCGACCAATAGTCAATTAACAGTGGTACTATTGTCAACGATGCATAAAGAAGAAATCAACTGCTTCATTATGGCTTGCTTAATTGTGCAATGTAGTCACGACTCAATACATATTCAAAGATGACTGTTCTATTCCAGGGTGGGCTTCCCTGAAGTAAAAATTGGTCTGATACCTGGTGCACAAGGAACACAAAGATTACCTCGACTTATTGGACCTAGAAATGCAATGGAAATGGTAGTTTGGGGCAACCCAATCAGTGCTGACAAAGCATTGGAATATGGAGTAGTTGATCAAATAATCAGTCCCGACCAGAACGAAAACATGGAGGCCGTTTATGACTTCGTAGAGACTTTGAAGGGAAAACCAATCCCAAATAACAGACGTTTAAGTCAATGTGTGGTGAATATTCCGCATAATGATTCGATTGAGCAAATAGTTTCAGGTGAGATTAAGATGACTTAAATCGTAGGGATGAATTATTCTGTGATTTTATGATGCCGATTTTGATTGTGATGAAAGATAGACAGACATTTCCATGCATCAACTTAGCATATATCAAGCAATGAAACTTTCATTGGGAAAACATTTTAGATGGTATTCCGGAAATGAAGTAGTGAATTGCTATCCTTGAGAAAACATAGACAGAAAAGTTATTTTAGATGTAGCAATTTGATAAACATCATGATGATGTCAGACATTCACTCACTATTCATTGTGAACTCTTTTTCATTCGCTAGGGAAGCTCCAGCTGTCTGCTTGCTGCAGCGAATAATGTAGACATTCATGCTGTTATAGGTGGCAGTATGCTGGCATTCAGTCAGACAAAATTATGGGCTTCAGTCACCAGAAAGCGTTTTATACGCAGAAAAGTGCGATTGTTTTTTTTATCAAAAATAGTTGTGCCTTCAAATTCATGTTGTGGTATACGTAAGACATGAAAATTTTACTTCTGGAATATTTGTAAACTTGATCGATCTTTCTCATGCGAATTGGATGGTCACAATTCGGACTTTTATTCGAATCGCATCCACTTCTTTTAATCTAATAATGTGAATCTTGCATTTGAGTGTCTTAGAAATTTGTCTCTAACCATTTGCGTTTGATATTCGCAATCCCCATTGAAAATACCATTATCATCATCACAGCATTCATATGAGAAATTTTATAATACCTCGTATAGTGATAGTGTCATCACATATGTACTTCGTTGTAATATGCTCAATAAATTGAACTTGCCGGGCGAAAATACATGAGTTTACGTTGATTTGAAGGCCAATAAAAGGTGAGAATCACGTAGTTGTGTCCTCAGTGAACCATCAGCTTCAGTTGAAGTCTCATCGAGGTCAAGTTCATAGATGTATTTCATGCAGATCATTATAATCATGCGATAAATATGGTGCAGGAGATCTTAGTCATCCAGTGAGGACAGTTTGATGTGCGTCGGTAATGTATGTTTAATCAGTGGTGGATAACTAAAAGCGATGCTACTGCACTCATTACTCACTGTTACATAGGCTACTCGTAAAATCAGCATGTTGCCTATTATTTGTATCTATGTGTTCTCCCGCGATCATTGATATGATCAATTTGTCGTAAAGCAGTGCCGATTTCCAGTAAATTTTCTTAGCAAAATCAACACAGTTATTGACTTCAGTTGTTTAATTCCCGAGCGATGTCGTGTCAATGGTGAACGACCTATAGTCCGGCAGCCAGAGCGAGTTTCTGCAGGGAACGAGACCGTAAATGAGACTTTCACATAATGATGCATATCCTGTGCCTATTACGAATCTGAGCGTCTGCCGAGTTCTAGTTAGTTCATCTTCTTGTCAGACAGGATCATAGAAAGACACATGTTAAGCCAATGGACGCACGAGTATGTTGCAAATTTCTTGCAAAAATGTTATTTTCTATGTTTTTGCTTATCAACTGAGAAGTATTAAGCCTAGAGCCACAATTTTTGACAGGGAATGTCTTCAGGTTATTTCTTATTATGTTCATGAACATTTATCTATGAAGCCACACCCATTCAGATTTGGCAAGCCTCCTACTATCGGCAAACACCAACGTATTGGCCCATTTTATCCACATAGAACCTTATTCTCGCATGCATCGTCTATCAGAAGTATGGTAAATACACACATATGATAGGAAATGACCTGAAAACATTCCATGTCAATAATTATGGCTCTAGATTTAATACTTTTCAGTTGATAAGATAAAGCATAGAACATTTCATTTTTGCCAAAAACTGCAGTCTGCGTCCCATTGGATTAGCATGTGTTTTTCTTTGATCCTGTCTGACAAGAAGAGGAACTAACTAGAACTCGGCAGACGCTCGGAGTCGTAATAGGCATGGAATGTACATCATTCTGTGAAAGTCTCATTTTCGGTTTCGTTCCCTGCAGAAACTGCCGGACTACTAGTGAACATGCAAAGGGATAAGTAAGAAGTGCTCAATGACACGTCGCCAGCAACACCAACCAAGCTCAAAAATTGTTTCTAGGCTATCTCTTTACACGCTCACTTGGCCGTCCATTCTTGACAAGAGGCCGCGAAAGCACTCGGGCATTAAGTCAATTGTGTTCCTTTCATAATCATTTTGATCATTTTCTCATCGCTATTTTTCCTGTCGTCTTATTTATCCACAGATACTCGTCGTTCAATGGGGAAGCAAATGCAAGGAGCTGTTGCACCTCTTGTAAGGCATATTTAACCGCATTATTGTGTATTGCATGGAAACAGTGATTGGCAACGGAAAAATATAACCTTTTTAAATCATTTTATAATTGTTAGAGGAAGTCAGTCTTGTGATTAAGATGAATATTGATGTAACAATAAATGTAAAAGTGCTTATAAGAAAGCAAAAATTATTCGACACTCTTTCAAGAAATGTCATTGAAAGACATTTTACAAATTCAAATCACTTTGCAAGTTTCAGCATTTTCCAACAGAGGCTTGCATTGATTCGAACGGTTCCTGATCAATTTATTTCAAAATGGTTCTGAAGGTCGATTTCAATAAAACTGTTCGAGGTAAGCCTTGAAACAGGATCCAAATAATAGGAAAGTTCTTTGTAACACCTAAGACCAATGGCTCTGTCAAAAATTTATCCGGGAAATTTATTTTGACTTTCAGTTCGGTTAAGTAGACTTAAACCCTATTTTCCTCGGGCAATTTTGAGCTCCGAAAATCCGGGAGGGATCTTGGAACCACTTCGGATTGCGGTGTTCCTGAGACTCAATCGTTTCTTAAATTTTTCTGTAACACAATTGGCGTGTGCTCGCTTCAATGGTATCAGCTTTTACTAACTCAGTCATCTTGTTATTATAAACAGTAACTCAAAATTTGAATTTTACTTTTTTCAAAATTGATGTTTTGAGTTTCTGTTGGAAATTGATAATTGATGACTTTGATAAGCGACACGTTTTGATCAGTTGTCGCATCAAAGCGTCGAAAGAGGAAGGTGGGAACATGCTTGATTAGATTGGGATAGTTTGGCTTGGTTGAATGCGACTCAGATAGAGAGTTGCGTGGCGTCTGCTACTATCTGAGTTACATATCATACAGAAAACTACAGTAATTGAATTGAAATGGATAAATGCACCCAATGTATTTTTAGACCTGTCAATTTTGGGACTAGGAATTCGTTAATTTAGCTTATGAAGTGTTTAAAGTATATTGCCATATTCATGTACTAATTACATAGATGATTCGTGGATGAATGAATGCTTTCATGTTTATAAGAACGTCATTTGTAGTACTTCGTAGCAATGGTTATAAGTAATTTGTATTGGATGCGATGCTTAATTTTTGTAAGAAATTAAAAAAATTCTCGATTTTCAAAAGTGCTTTTTTAAATGTCTCATTTTTGATGTTCCGATGGACCAAAATTGATGAAATTTAGGTTGCTTGGCGGAAATGCGGAGGAACCAAAAGTCACACACTTATAGAGCCGCATCTACCGTACCTAAGAATATCTCTGAGGGGGGGGGACTTCAGTAGTCTCCCAGCTGAAGCAGGGTTAATAAGCCTACATTCGAACGGTAGGAGTCAATTGATTTCCGGCGGAAGTTTTGTTGAGGACAGTCAATCTACTAGGCACAGGCAATGTGCTAAAATGAAAAATTCAGAGTATTCTTGTTCTCAAAACTCAGAATATTATGCGCTCACGACTTAAAGGAGATGATGATCAGCATCAAGATGTCAGATAATGGATCAGAGAGCAAGATTCCATCTCATTCCTTGGATTGGCGGTTACGAAAGACTTGTCATGGAAACCGCACATCCAGTCCATCAGCAAGCAGGCAGCTCAACGCATTGGTTGCCTCTATCGAGCCAGCAGCTATCTTCCACCACAGACTGTCTGCTATCTTTACAAGTCCACTATGCTTCCTCTGATGGAGTATTGTTATCAGTCGCCTTTTGATATCAATAAAGGCTGCTTTATGAATCAATAAAGCAGTATTTGTTGATAATGACAGGCGCTTTAACTTTGGTGACTTGTCAATAATGTGTTTAAAGTGATATTTAACGAATGCCCGTCGAAATTTCACTAAATTGCTGATTGCAAATCTCAAATTTACCCCGACTTGGCAGCGACTTTAAATAAAGAATTGTATCGATCCTAAAATATGTGAATTAGGCCTGCTGAGGATTCATAATGTTGGATGAAAAGGCATCTATTCAAGTCTATTCCTATTTTTCAACTGAGGATGCAACCCAATATTTAATTATTCTATTTCATCAAGACTTGTCTAAAAATGAACATAAATTGTGATACTCGCATTTGCGTGGACGTAAAAGGTGAACTCATTATTTAATAATAATGAGTTCACCTGCAGGAACTCTACCCGGATTCGTGAGATTGTTTTTGACAATTTTGACAGAGAAATATGTTTAAGATGTTGTTAATAATGTTCCTGTTATTTGTGTTATATTTCGAGGCTTCCTCTGAGATAGTTTCATCAACCATTTTGTGTTGATATCGACTGTTATTTTCCAAATATCAAATCAATTACGAAACCGGTTTACTTGGATTTTAAGAAAATTATGAAATGATAATGTTGTAGATCACTGCTGGAGACAAAAATTTTCATCGTTTTCGGTCCATTCTGCGCTGCTTGCTTGCAATGTGCTTGCCGAAACCCTGCCTTCGATCCCTTCCTTTGGTTCTCGTTGTATTAACTGCTGCTTTTATTTAAGTTTTTTCCTAAAGCATTAGATTGTATGAGTTTGATGCAAGTGTTTGATTCTAATCAAATTGATTTCCAAATATTTTATCAGTTAGAGCTCAAAGTGCTTAATAGTGACTGGATCACTTGATGTCATGGTTAGTGTGTTATTGAAGATTACGTGTTCACCGACTGGTTATCAGGCTTGCTGAAAAACTTCAGCAATATGAAACAATTCAGTGTATTCTGCATTGCATCATCATAATTGTCCATTCGACATTGACCACTTTAGCTGCAGAAAAGGTTTACAAATGGCTGGAAATTGCAGCGGTGATGCCCTTTTATAACTCTTGTGGTAAGTGTGCGGTTGTGCTTGATAGAGATTTTACTGCTGCCGGTGAAATCACAGAGCATGTAAATAGTAGGTAGTGTCGACTCAAAAATGTCTGAATACAGTGAAAATTTTTGCGTCAAAAGATTCAGTTTTTGCGCAGATTACGTTCCTGCGGTCTCAAAAGTATCTGATCACTGTTCAAGAAGCTAATTTTTTGCAAATTATTCCTGTGGAACGAATATTTACTAACAGCTATCTTAATTAATCGGAAATTAAGTTGATTATTAAGGTAATTTCATGAGCTGCATTATAATGCAAGTCTTCAAGGAAAAGTTGAGGTCTCATTCTGCTTCTTGGCTGAAATTTTAAGTTTTTAATTTAATTTTCATCGGCATGGATTTTTGATTCACTGAATTCATTTCATTTCTTGAATTTGAATAGTAATGTGGATCATTGTCTTGTCTCTGATTATGTTATTTTGTTCTCTCTGTGGTAGGTAGATCACGCTTTAGAAAATACTCTTATTAATAAGACTGAGCATTAAAGTAATAGTAGCCCATCTAATTGAAAACTTAACAGACATTGCCTTTCCAAGGTTGTCATGACACGCGGAGGATTTATAAATCCTATTCGTTCTGTATTGCTGCATGATAAGTCGATGTCGTGGTAATTTCTTAGAAACTGCAGAGATTTGATTATCTCACATCTGTTACTGGGTCTCAACTCGAGTTCACTTACATAGATCAAAACTGTATACACTTGGGAGATTTGATTAAATCTGTGTTGCAGCTCTACCTGATATACTTACTATTTGCGGTGAACTGTCTTGACATTTTTTCAAATTCCGGTCCCACATGAATCCGCATCAAATTCCGTATCAGACGCATATATTCTACATGTGATGACCATATAAACAGATGGAAATGCTCTACATTCCCCTTTCGTCGAAAATGGTTGGGTCTTGGGATTCGCTCAAAAATGTTCAAAAAAAGAATAGTGTTCTTACGAGTACTGACGTTCAATTTTGCTGAGAACTTGCTACGAAGTATTTTTTTGTTTTTGATGAATTGCTTTGTCTTATTTTGTCTCTCTTGATGACAATGTTCCATTTTGAGCGTCTTCGTCTTTGAGATGAAGTTTGCACTCGTCTGTCTGAGCGACATGATCTTTCGACTTGCTTCCTACTTCATCTCTAGCACCTTCCTGATTCACTCAATCCGATCCACTCGCCGCATGCGCCCAAACTGCCGCAGACGTCCTCACGCTTATTCAGGCGCCTTTTTGGAATATGAACATTGCTGTAGGCTCCAGGTAACATTTTCTCATTCCTTTATTTGCTCTATATTTAAAACGGTGAACTTCAACCATATTCCTTTTCATATTTTGCAGGTTGATGTGCTGTTCATACAGCTTATTGCGCCATCAATAGGATTCCCATTTATGTAGCTTATACGAAGAAGTGTTGTATCAGGTAGCATTTCTATAATTTAGATATCTCAATGCAGCAGTTTATCCAATGCGCTTTTCATTTTCTTTTCGAAGTCAATAGCACTGACAAATGAGGATGACTTACTCGCAAAAATGTGATTCAGAAACATTTCTGAAAATGTGATCTTCTTTATTTTAGTATGCTCTAAGAGCCGTAAAAGCTGCGATGAAGTCACAAACATTTGAATTGGGTGTACAACGTGAGAAAGAGCTGTTCAGTGAAGTATTCTCTTCTGGTCAATCGCAAGCATTGCAATATGCTTTCCAGGCATCAAAAAAAGCCACGAAGGTAAGTACGGCTGTTGTTTCATGTTCATTCCACTAAAAAAACCTCGTCACGTGAATAACAAGCGATTAGTGAAATATTAATCTTAAGTGTAGGGCCTGTGCATGCTTTCATCAGTTGTTGTGAAATGTCAGCATAATTTTGCTACGATGATTTCCTGTGCAAATTTTCAGTGCAGCTAGACGGTGGTATTGAACGAATTTTGAGTATTTCCGTGTTTGGTCCAAATGGCATCGAAAAATGCCAACATGTTCCTTAAAGGATGACTGCCGATTCTGTGAAAATAATGAAAAAAAATCCGGGAAAATGGGGAAAAAATTCCGGCAATCTTGGAAAAACCTGAATTCTCCCAGGTATTTTGCAGATCCCTGGTAATCGTCCAGAAATTTCAGCGAAATATTAAGCCAAGCCTAAAATTGTGCCGAAAAGAGGATTTCTATGCGATTTTTAGTAATGGGCGATAACTTCTATGGAAATGAATGAAATACATTCCGTTGTGCCTCTTACGCGTAATGAATAATAAATTAATGAACTAGTATTATGGCATTTCGATCTCTGACGTTAAAATACAGTACAGCACTACACAATTTTCTGCAGATGGTCGGAAATAAATTCGCTATCAGCCCTGTGTACATTAATCATTTATCCTCTTAAAATACGTTGCTGTATGGCTTTTAATTATTTTGAAGTATGGGAGTGGGACCCTGTTGTCGATGTTTTAATTGTCTTTTATTATCTCTGCAAACACGGAGTTCTGCTCTGGTCCTCATTCTCATCCCTGGTTTATTGCAGAACTGTTTCTACCGAAGTAGTATCGTAAGCTGATTACTTGCTGAACCATAGTTAGTGAAGTCATATTTCGCATTGCATTGAGCAAATTCTTATACACCAAGAAAGTTTCCGTGTTGATAATTCCTGTTCTATAACTGATGTGGTCCACAGTTTTTCAATGCGAGCAGATTTCTTTTACACATTGTTATTCAATTATTTCATCAAGATTCAGCGGTTACTCGCTAATCAAATGCTACCTTAAATGTGCAGTTGCATTGGTCATGAACATACTTTTCGTCAACTTTAGGAATTCATTTATTCAGAAAATATGTAACCATCACTTGTATCCTTACCTGGCATACATTAATAATGAACTGAAGATGCACTTAGCTTTTGATTTTGTCTTTCAGATATTTCTTGCTAATCCTCGTTCATATTTAGGTACATCTATTTGCTTGTTACCAACACACGCTATTTGAACCAAGTGTAATATTCAGAATTCGAATTTTCTATTTTCTATTAAACAAAAAACGTTAGTGCGGAAATTCTTGTTCTTTAAAAGCAACAACTTACTTTGGAACCCTAAAATAACGAAAACTGGAATTCTTCATGCAGTAATACTCACATATTGATTACAAGACTTTGCTACGAACGTACGGAACCTTTCGCTGCGAACGTACGAATTTGTCCATGTAGTTTTATCACAATATTACATGCTCTACGACAAACATCAGGGCTTCGTAGTTTTCTGCGCTTCGTTGCGCTTTGTTTCTTATCTTTTTAACGAACATATCAATCCGCACAACGATTATAGGTCATTTAGTATGTTCATTTCAGTTCATATCAGTAGAATGATTTATCCTTTTCAGGTTTGATTTGTTAAAGTTGGACTATGCTAGCAAATATCAAGTTTTATGTATATTTAGAAAGAACGTCACAGTCAAATAAAAAATCTTTCTCTTTGATCCATGATTTGCCTTTCATGACAAAGCGGAACGTGTTGTCCTGATTCTATAAGCGATCATCGTGGGAAGGAAGTGCGAATACATTTCGGCCAACTGATTTTAAGCATTTCAAACATATCTGCACGGATTCAGGAGCAGACAAGACCATTGCTGGGTAAAGTTTTCTGGGACCGGTAGCAGGAGATAATTCTGCTCTAACAAGCAGTCTACAACAGGAGTGGGACCATTTTGTGAACCAGCATCTATAAGTGCATCACAAAATTGGTGGAGCATGACAGAACTTCTCTCTATATCCTTAATTACATTCCCAATGATGACCTGAATGAATACCTGAGATAGAAAATACATTGTTGAATATATCCAAGGTTGCACAGAGGTGAATTAATATTTTTTCTTCTTGATTAAGTAAGGAAAATGCTTCATGATTTCCGACTCATCACTGATTCGTTTCATGAGTGGATTTCGTTTTACGTATGGAGAAAATCTTAAAATACTTTAAAAACGATTTGCACCCGTCCCCTGGCTCGAAATAATGAAATGGTTTCCTATTCAGCTGTTACAAGTAACAGGATTGATAATGCGCTAATTATCCGTTCGTTTCAATATCCGGATAATCCGTTATATCAGTGCATTTATATTTTAGTGTACGAGCTTCATTTATTGACTTTCTTGAATTTCCCAGATTCCAAAGGATGCTGCCTCATCGGTTCCGCAACGTGTGTCGAAGGTAGGCGTGATCGGCGGAGGAACGATGGGTCAAGGCATCGTTGCTGTCTTTCTGTCTTCCGGTTTTCCTGTTCGACTTCTTGAGCGTGATCAGGCTTCTGCCGACAAAGCAGAGCGTGCAATTCGGAGGATCATTGAAGGCACGAAGGCGTTGGGACGCCTAAAGAAAGAGGGTGTTTTGGAAGTGACAATCAATCCTGAACAGGCTTTGTCTGACTGTGACCTGGTGGTAGAAGCAGTCTTCGAAGATATGGACCTAAAGAAGAAAATATTTGCTATGATGGATAAGTACTGCCCAAAACACAGCGTTCTCTGTACTAACACTTCAACGCTCGATATTGATCAAGTAAGTTCGACTTCAAATCTTCCGTAACTTTATATGTTGAGAGTGAAGCGGCTAAATTTTCAACCGCGTGAATAATTTCATTTGGTTAATTGATCACTTGAAACTTCTAAAAGGAATTTCTTTCAGTGCGTTATGATGATGTTACAGGGTGCCCGCGGGTCTGGAAAAAGTCTGGAAATTCTGGGAAGTTTGGAAAAATATTGGATAAATAAGTCAGGAAGTATTGAAGCTTCATTCACATTGTTCCAATCGCAATCTGTGAGTTCATTACTGCAAACTACGCATTTATTGCTTTCCCAGCGCTTCTCTTTTCCTTTTTAAGGAATTTTTGTGAGCACTTAAAGATGGTTTAGTGACCATTTGAGAAAAGACAAGCTTTCGGAAAGCATTGTAGCGCAGTTAGTCTCATTGAATTCACAGAACGATTGGAGCAATGTTAGCAAAACTTAAATGCATGTTTAAATACATGTGCTAAAACTCGATGTGGATAAAATCGTAATTGGGAAAACATTTTAGCAAACAGAGTCATATATTTAATAAAGACGACATAATGAGGGAAAAAATAAACGCAACTTGATTAAGGGTGCCATCTGGTCAATGACGTAGGACGTTTAGATGTGTTATAAATCTTGTTGACAAAGAGAAGATGAGCAACTGTAGGGTCTATTCCTTTTCGATATTTTTTCGCTATTATCGATATTTATTGTACTTCGATCTTCGTTAAAATTGTAAAATTTAAAATATGGTCTTTTGACGCACTTTTATTATTATTAACTTTGAAATATATTTCACCGATCCGGCCTTGTCAATCAAACATAAATGGATGATCGGGTTTGAAATTTGTACATACTGTATATACAGCAGATCATAGATTATGATGGATCTGAGAGCAACGAACTGTAAAAACATTAAATATCATTGCACACTTTGACACAATTTGTGTCGAGTTTTTCGCCTGCACGTGAAGTCTTCCACGCGCGAGTCCATAGTGTCTGCTCCACCTTTGCCGCTGTTGTAGGCAAGGATGACTTGTGGTTTTTGATCTTCTCGAGATGAGGCTGGATTCGCAACATGAAGGCTGCTCATTACCAACACGTTTTTATTCTTCTTTGGAGAGTAGGAAGACAGTAAGACCCGATGCTCATGGTTCCACACATTGCGTATGTCATAGACAGGCAAACATTTGGTTGTTTTCATTGAGCTTGGGACGTCGCGTCGCGAAGCTGTGATTGTTCCAGTGACGCCTTTCTCCAAAAGTTCCACACACAAGGCAAAATAAGTAAAATATCGATCGACGAAGACGTTGCGATGAGATTGATAATATGGCTCTGTCAAATTCATGACAATTGTCTTTGCCAAACCAGTAGCCCTGCTGCCCTCAGTAGCAGCTCCGTCATAAGGGAAAGTGTTCAGGGCATATCCATTCCTCGCATCGCACAACCAGAAGACCTTGACATCATATTTGGCAGGTTTCTGTGGCATATATGCCCTACCAGGTGAATATCCCCGGTAGGCATAGAGTTGTTCATCTACAGTTAGTGACGGAGAGGGCACGTAATATCGTCGCAGATTCAAGTTCAGAAGATCCCAGAATTCTCTAATTGCAGCTAATTTATCACTTTCCTGACGTTGTCTTCTCGTAACTTTGTTGTCAAACGTGATGTGAGAAAGTAGAAGTCTCAATCGATTTCTTGAAATTGCACAACAGTAAAATGGTCGACTGTCGGATGGATGATATAGAGACGATGTAGATGACATGTTATCTCTATCCGCACCAGCTCGAATAATAGCAGCTAGACCAGCCTTCAGCTCCGCAAATGTGAACGTTTTCTTTCCTAGAGCGGTAAGTCGGTGGTTTGTGTAACGAAGACACGTACGAAGCATGGATTCAGTCATGAAGCACATGAAAGAATCCACCTCTGAGATCGGGGCAATGGTTGGGCCCTCCTCAAAATCGATAATGTTTCTCGATAGTCGTCTGGGGGCTGGAGGATCAAACTTCCATGTCGTGTTGTTTGGAGAAATCAATTGAGTATCGCTTTGGACCGGATCGTCGAGCTCTGATTCACTGGAGTCGTCACTGTCTGATTCATTGTCGTCACTGTTGTACAAGCAAACATCCAATTCACCATCACTGTCCTGTTCATAAACATCCGGATCGTCACCCTCTCCTCTTTCGAATCACTCACGTCGTCGTCCTCATCTTCTGTGTCATGTTGTTTAGAGCCATGTAGCCGTTGAATTATCTCTTCGAGCGTCGGTCGCATATTTCCCGATGATTTGGATAAACTGACGCGATCCATCAAAGTGTATTATTCCACGAGAAGGGAATAAGTGACCACACCGTGCAACAACTAAAATCTCGGTTAGTTATCCTTTCATCGATGTAAATTGATCATCCCCTTATAGCGTTGGATGACAAGTTGTATGAATAGTATGAAAATCCAGATTTCCCTTTTCACGTTGCGCAATGTTACATTTCAGACTCCATAATGTCTGCAATTGACCACAGCCCAGGTTTCTCTTACCTAATAATTTCCTCGTCTACAATCAAACAGGTTGGCCGTCTCACAAGTGATAGTTGTCGCTCATGAAAGTTAGACGAGGGCGAAGCCCGAGTCTAACTTTCATGTGCGACAACTAACTTGTTCTTAGTGTCTGACTTTTACGCCCCTCTCAAATGAAGCTGCGAATTTCCGACCACTTAGGAAACCCATTTATGCTTAATCTTGCCCCTCATTGTTCTGTCATGGCACATCTCTGAAAATAGAAGGAGCCGCCCCGCATTTTATTATTTCTAATATTGGACTTCTGGTTAAAGCGAGTTGCTATCTGAAATTTGCATACTTTAAAAGAGATGATTCAGTCAGACTTAATATGATGCAATCAGACTGAAATATATTCAAGTTAAACAGAAAACAAAGTCATATCAATAGTGGAAGACCGACGACAATGGACACACGATTTACGTTCGTATCCACCCAAGACATTGACTTGTGCATTCAGAGGAGTACACCGAAAAATACCTTTGAATATTTGTATGTGTACTGATACTGATGATGAGCATTAACGTTTAGAATTTAACATCAGAAACAACGGGTTTGATATGATATTCACTTGTTTATTTGAAAGGTAGGAATCTCTCCTCTCGTTTTGCCCGTCACCATATAGCATTCGATACGGAAAGTAGCGCCGAACAACGATTATCTAATAATTGAGATTCTGTCAAATTGTCAAACTTCAAGAAATAACAGTCAACAGCCCCTCATTGAATTTGTCTCACACCTCAACACCGCCTCATCTATGCAAACTTCGAAACACCAAATAGCGCCCCGCATTAATTGCCAAACAATGAGCTAGGTGTGGTCAAATCGCCCATCTCCAAAAATCACAGCAGCCCCTCATATAATGTGGCGCCATTCAACTTCACTGAACAACAACCAATTCACTGAACGACAATATTTCAACTGTTGGTTGTACAAGTTTCATTACGCAATTTCTACAAAGAGGGACCCTATCTGTGTTTCCTCAATGAAATTATTTCTGTCAAGACACTGAACAAGTTACGGAGAATACTCGCGTTAGTCAATAAATGGCCACCGCTAATAAATAATCAAGTGATCTGGTTGGTTTTATGAGGATGTTGAAATTAACACTCCAATAAGTGTCTGAAACGACTGCCGTGTGACCCAAATATATTTATGAAATATAACTGAATAAACACAGTGCTAATCAAGCCATAAAAAAGCAAAAGAAATCAATGTGTGCCATTCGAATCAATGCAGTATTTGAATAGCCTAAGGATTTTATGTTCGCCGTTCGCTGAAGTAGAAACAGAAATGAATGTTCGAATCATTGTATCATTTGAATAGTCCAATGTTATGCTAGTTGGTTGTTGGAGTAGATCGGTGCAACTATCAATTTAAACGAAGTCCAACATCAAGTTTTTCAAGTTATTTTCCATTCCAAATGAATAGAAGCGATTTATTTAATTGATACAACTTATATTTGAAAAAGCCTTTCAATTGATACAAACTTTTGGATATAATTAGACGAGGGTGAAGCGAGATAACGCGTGGAAGACAACACGTGTCTTAAAAGTATCATTTTCCAGCTCGATTCATAAGACATTACTTGCGTAATTACTGCTACAAGTATGATAGTTAGAGATGGTGTAACAAAATTTGAAGATAGTAAATGAATACCTTAGTTACGATACAATTTTAACATTAAAAATATATGTGACTACATATGTAGAGAGGTGAGCGGAATAAGAATATTTGTCATGTTTGACAAGAAATAATTGGCTTATGACTTTTATCTTCTACAGGTGTCATGACTGATCAAAAACTTACATGGAACTCAAATTTCAGAGAAAAATGTTCATTTGAATAGAAGTTACAACACTTTGAAATTAGCGATACTACATATGTAGAGATTTGGGTCGATGAGGGTTAAATGCCAGCTAGCTGTCATGTGGTAGTCACGGAGTTTCATTCACTATAATTGCAAAAAACTTTTATGACAAATTCAAATTTAGAAAACTGTTTTTGTCGCATTTTGAAGTACAATATTCCCTTTTCATTATTGCATCAACTGGTGAACAGCAAATTTCATTTATTAAGTCGCAAATTACCACTCTATTGGTAAATACATGTATATTCGAAACTTGAATGCACTTGAATCTTGGATCGTTCCAGGATCCAAGTGCACCAGTGCATTCGAATAAGGACATTTGTCCAGCTCACTCAGTTCTTTGCTAATTCAACTATTTTGTTCGTTCACTCAGTTCGCCTGTTCATTTTCATTTTACGCTATGCCGTTCAATTCAACTGAAACACTCAAGTCACACACTTCCTTTTTGTTGACTTTGAAATGTAGCAACGTTGTGGGACTTGGCGCTCGCTGACCACATTGAGAATCAAAGAAGCTGCATTCTTCATAGTGTCCATCATTCTTTCTTATAAGCATACTTTGTCATTCTGTCAATTTTGAAAACAACTACCTGATTTGCCTTTGTCTCACAAATCGACTTTGACAGTCATAAAATTGCCACTGCAGGGAATCCATCCAATTCCAAATCCCAGATTTTCCCTCCGATTCCTGGAGAGATGGCAACCCTATACTATTAAATTCATCAAGTAGTTGATTGGCCTATGTCCTAGAAGTAGATACCTCATAAATGTTTGAAGCCATAATTACTTGGAATTTTACCGCAGCCTTTAATTTGTCACCCTGCAGAAATCGTGAGAAATTTTATGAAACATTTCATGAGGCGCACGAAAATTCTTATGCGGCGCTGCCCCGGCTAAAATGACCTTAATAATCCGTGTCTGGTCTGATCTTTAATCTACTCATTTGCATTGTATGATAATTTGTTAACGAACAATACGGATTTTTCTGAACGAAAGTTGTTCTAAACGACTGTCTATGTCTGAACAGCGAAAAGCGATGTGAGAAAAACAGCACGGTCTTCGCTAGCAATGATTTTTCATGCAGCAGATGTAGCCGAACAGACTCATTTTGCGCTTATTGATCATCTGCACAAGCCGCGACTTTGGTTCTACTCTTCTTAGGACTTCATAATCAGGGTTGGTCAAAACCCACCCGGTCAGAAAAAAACCCGATTTCACCCGCCCGGCGGGCGAAATCGGGCGGGTGAAATCGGGTGAAATCGGGTGAAATCGGGTGAAATCGGGCGAAATCGGGTGAAATGGATTTTTCCATATTATGTCATTTTTTCGATGCTTCTAATTAAAATACAGTAATGCCAATTCATTTTTCTGATTTATTGACTCTGCCTCTTCTCAAAAATCATCGTATGGAATGTATAGGGGAGAGTGGGGCAGGTTCGTGCAAAAAAATTAAAATTTGAATTTCTCTACACCTATTCAGTTGACGGGCAATTTGATTGTTGCCTCAAAGACGGTAGGTCTTGTAGTTATTTTCCATTTAATAACTTTAGTCTATAGTCTTTACTCATCCCGTGATATTGACTTAAGTAAAGTGTCTCAACCTGCACGAACCTGCCCCATGGGTGGGGTAGGTTCGTGCAGATAGTGGGGCACATTCGTGCAAATTACTATTATCCCAAGTTTTTTTCTACATAAGTCCGCAATAAAGAACTGGTATCTTACAAAACACTGAATGAATTAAATTCAAGAATGTGGATATATTCATCTGCAAACTCAGATAAAAATAACAGATGTAGCTACTCCTCTGCAGACTCAGACAAAAATAACAAATAATAGGCAAACTTTAGCACTCTTTTACGTAAATGCTTCCACTGAAGCGCACGTGAGCTTTGCGTCCGTTACTCAAAATCTCATCAACAGGATTTCTCAACTGACAAATTATGTCGGTCAGTGGAACGGCGAATATATCATTCTCAGATATTTTGAATAGTGTTTCTGACTCGTCGACGCTTCTGTAACCGTTCATTTGAGTGTCTCCGTCCTCATCAACGTCGGCGGTTGCGCGACCAACATAGCGGAAGTCAATACACTTCTTTCTAGTTCTACCGCGAATCGAAACCAAGTACCACGATCCTGCTCTTGGTGAAGGGTTTCCAGCTCTGGTCACTTCGTCTGCTGTCATCAAGTTGTCGTCATCCGATTCGAAAGAAGGTAATGTCAGCTCCTTGGCACTGGTACCTCTCTGGACTTTGCGGGATTTTCTTTTCTCTGATTCGATTATCTTCAACTTCTCCGACGTCGAAGTAAGAATCCTCGAGTATCCCTTTCTTCTGCCTGCTTTTCGCTCGGGCACTTGACATCTTTCAGAAATTGATGCTGCACGAACGTGCCCCACCTGTGTGTGAACGAATGTGCCCCATGCCCTTTGTTGCAACGAAAATCGATATTTATGCAATTCAAGAGATGATCATAAATAATGTACACCACTAACCAATATGGCACATCAAGCTCAACTCGTAACGCAAAAATGATCTGGATTGAACAAAGCAATGCTTCAGGAGCACGAAAAAACAAAAAAATGAAAAATTTCGTAAAAATGTAAAAAAATGATTTTTTTGACCTTACTAAGCGTTGATTGCACGGTATCAGCTGATATTACAGTCATAATAGCGGATGAAGATAAGGAATAACATATCACAATGCAAAGTTAATGCGATGAGTAGTTTTCACACAAACCCCAATGAACGAATGTGCCCCACGCACGAACCTGCCCCACTCTCCCCTACAATTCCGTAATCTACATGTTTCTTACTACAACACCAAATATTGAAAAGGAAAACCGAATAATATGTCAATGTCCGATGTTTTCATTGCGCAAGAAATTTAACGCCTTTGCTGATATGATGCCCATTGTCCATCCCTGACTCGCCGGACATCAGCCAGCCTGGATTTGTCAACAGCGGACTGTAGTGATGCATTCGTGAGATGATGGGGAATTCGGGAGAGCACACGCATATTGGTTGACGCTGCTGGTCGCATGTCTTTGGGTGGCTGGTGCAGTCGAAAGTGCGTAAGATAAGATCGATATTGGCAAACAATGATTTAAAGCCACTGCCCACAAGTCTGGTCATTAATGTTATTATAGCATACAAAAGACACTCGGAAATGATGGGGAGTTCGGGGTGGCGCGTGCGTGGTACGCGCGCGTCATTACTGATACCGCAGCAGGCTGCAAGTCTGCGACGGACACTTCGGACCATAAGAAAGAGCGTGCGTCCTCGATTTCACATATTAGGACGAGGTCTTTCGACCACACCAAACGACCATCCTCAGGTTATCAAAAAATAAATAAATAAAATGAATCGAAATTATGATATGAAAGTTCGACGAAACGATCTGCGTATTATTTAGCTTTAGTATCAGTAACACTGATAACAGTTGGGCCTATATTTTCTTACTTTTGGAATACCGGTATGACAAACAGATATTTGGTGATCGATGTTCAGATGACTCATTAGATCTTCCCGTTTTGACCATATTTTTTACATAAAGTTCAATTTATAGACCTCTACACATGTGTTTTCTCTCTGATAATACAATATTAGAAAAAACTTATAAATTTTAGATAACAGCCAATCTTGTGTAAAGTATACTATTCGTAAATGTAGGTGAGAGAATAACTTCATATGATTCCTTATTTAGATAGCCTGTAATTATCTGAATATTTGGTACGGCTAAAATACAGTAACCTATACTAAGTACTCACCAATATTTTCTCATGATATTGTATTTTAATCATGGTTTACATTACACTGATGTGTGCAATGTAGTTTGATTTTTCAATAAAATGATAATTTTAAAATAAGAGATTACCTCTTAATTTCAAGAAAATCGAAATAACTAGATTAAACACGAAAAACCCGATTAAACCCGAAAAACCCAATTAAACCCGAAAAACCCGGTATAAAAAACCCGAAAAAACCCGCCCGGATATAACCCGATAAAACCCCGGGTGGGTTTTTTTGCCGACCAACCCTGTTCATAATTGGTGGTGCGGTGAAACCATCTATAACACCTAAAATCTTGCGGAAGCACCTCAACTCAAAGGCATCGAGACGCCGCCTATGTGTCTTTTTCATCGTCCACGTTTCCGAAGTAAGCGTCAGCACGCTAGAAACACACGATTGCAACACCGTGCATTATAGTTCGTGTGCTAATCACGTGACTCCTCCATATGTTGTCAAAACCTGCTGACGTCCTGAATGTCATGCCAATGCACTGACGAATTTCATTGCACTTCCCTCGCCATTTATCGTGATTCCAAAATTGGTAAACCTGCGAACTGTTTCGATTGCACTGCTGTTGGTCGAAAGCTCTTCTTTTTGACTTGTCTCCAATATCACTAATCCCTTCGTTTTATCGGTGTTGATCTTACGGCCACATCGTCCTGCATCTGAAGAAACGAAGCTTAGTCTATTCTCCAGTTCTCACTAACTTTCATCCGAAAGTGTTATATCATCGGCAAGGCTTGGGTTGTTGATAGACCGGTTGTCCCTGAATTGACACCCACACTTCCGCCGCATTGTTATAAAACGCTCCAGGTAAACAAAATGACAGGTCACACTGTCTGGAATCCTTGTCTGAACCAGTCACCAGTTTCATTTCCGAGTCTAAATACAGCCTGGGAACTCGTACATGCTCTTCAAAATGTAGATAATCCTAACAGCCTAGCGAATGTTGCCGAAGGCCTTAGAGAAATTAAGCAGACCATCAGCCAGGATCTGTTGCACAGTGCTGCTGTTTCTACGGGAACTTCTACCAGGGATGGGTCGACAGAAGCTTTCAGGCACTCTAGGATGATCAGTAAGAACACTTTGCACACGTGGTTGATCAGAGATAAGGTGCGGTAGTTGCTGCAGATGCTTAGATCTCCTTTCTTTGGGAGCGTCACTATAACCGACTTGTTCCATTCATCAGGAACTTTCTCTTCAGAAAGTTTTGCGCACTCCTCTCAATCAGTCGGTATTTCTCCTGCAGCCATATTTTCGCATCGGCTCGTACCGTCTTTCGAAAATTAATTCCGCTCGCTCCTGTATACTTTCATGTTCTCTTCAGACTGTAGTTTGCTATGTTTCGACTTTGCTTTTCATCCGTAAATAATGTAGGAGTACGGTATCTTATGAGTGATTCCTTTCTGTCGGCAGACTCTCTGTCATTGCCTCCCTGATTGCCGAATACACCCAGCTGTTCTTTCTTCCAACTTTTTTCTTCCGTCAGGTTAATCAAACCAAATTTTTGGGTGAATTAGGGAAATTTGGATGTTTTGAACTGATGTTTTAAACCTTTTAAAAAAGGGCTTTGTGCTGTTGTTAACCCATTCACTGCGTTTGCGGGCAGATCTCTTCAAATTGAAATCCGGGCCGCGTCCGCCAAGCAATAATCGAAAAGCTATGTCATGTGTGCAATCTACATCTATACATCATTCAGTGTTCGGCGATTCAATTTCTAATCTAGCTGCTATGTGCAGTTTATTATTTTAACTACATTTAGGTACATCATGCATGTTCAAAATATCGTATTGCTCTGTCCTTTGTTAGTCAGTATTCCAATAGCATCCATTTTTGGCTTGCGAATGATTCGCAATAACATTGTAATACCAATAAATTTAATCATTCCAATTACCGATACTAGAAGTGGGTCTAGCGCGATAGATGCAGGGTCGAGGTCACAAGGCGTCTTTTAAAAATTATGCGCATACTTTTCATTAGAAGTAATTTATATCGAGTATCGGATTCAATCCAACCGCTCCAAAGAAATGCGGTTTTTCCATTCACTCAGAAATGAAAAAATGTGCGTGTGTAGCAGTAGAACTGGTCTCATTCGATGGGAAGTAGGAGTCGCATTACTGTCGTTTTCACTCTCAGTTCCCAAAATGTCCTCGCTACTGCCGATGTCATCAATGTTTCCGCGACGTACATAGTTTCAGTAATCGTGGTCGTACTGTCACAAGATGTGATGCGTGATTGACGTGAGCATTCAATATCTTAAGATGAATCATTATTAGCAATGCGATTTCAGATTTGCAATTGGATGTCAATGAAACTGAAAATAATATTCCGTCAAAGCGCATCGCAAACAGTTATTCAAATATCTATGACGACCATAGAAGTGGATTATTATCCATAGGCCATAGAAGTGGTGGTCTATGATGACGACAGTGTATCGCATCATGGACTTCTATAGCATAGCACAAGTTATAGATTTCCATGATCGCATCAATACACAGCAATTGTATCTGCAGTGACGAGCTATACCCGTAATCGCACTCCAAACTGCTATTCAAATTTACCATAGCGCAGCGAACGCATGTATGTAGCATATCTCGTATGGGTAAAAATAAAGCTATTTCCTCAATATCACACCATAATTTTAACAATGTAGCCTGTGTGTATTTGAAATGAAGTCAAATTAAAAACAGCGTAAATCAAATCACAATCAATCGTGTCCCCTATAGTATTTGTGGGATGAAAACTTTCTCCGTAATTACATTAATGAAAGCTATTTCTTATGAGCATTGAAATATTATACTGCTTTTGAAAACCCCTCATACACGTACATCGAGATGTTTTTTCACTATCCCTGGAAAATGGAATTTGCAACACAGGGACCAGAAAAAGATCCACTATCTTTCCGTTTTCGGTATGACCATGTGGATGGAAATGCCTAATCGATGTGAACAAAAATTAAAATGCTACCTTGATAATTCACCAAGTAGATAAATAGCCTTCCTGTTTCAAGAACTAGGCATGAATCGAAAGTTAGCAGTTAACTTGGCAATTAAGTTGCTGTTTTCTAAATTATAATCTCGGTCGTCTTATTAGACAAAATCATCTGAATACATTATAAACTGCATATTCATTATGATTCCAAATCTTTTTGATCATCACGATATGATGAGATCAGCATTTGAATGTGAATGAAGTAGACGATAGAGCAAAATTTGATGCAAATGATGTGAGACTGGCAGGACTCGAACACACGACCCCAGGTTACCTAGACCTAGAGCTGTACTAACTGAGCTACAGCCGCCTGCATGCATCTGATGTCAATTGGCATGACCAAGCCCTCACCATGATCAATCACTTGTCATAGCAATTATAATCAGTGATGTTGGATGAAATGGCAGCTATGTCTGTTCTCAATTTTCATCTGAGAATGCAACTTAATATTTGCTCTTCTATTTACAATGTAGCAATACGCTGATGAATATTCCAGCATTCCAAGACATGTTATTCAGTCATTGCGGTATGTGAATGTCATAGTTGTAAGCTCACATCTTGTGAATTCAATCTCGACAATATCCAAGTAGGCTGGATGAGATACATTTCAATAGCAGTTTGGCTTAATTACTTTGGCTCATCAGCTTTAACTCAACTGCCTCATTCCGGCTATTTCGGTAATTAAATTTTTCTTCTAGGCTTGTTCTTGATCTAGTTCAGTGATTTCCAACCTTTTTTGGCTTGCTTCGGACCCCCTTTGTATTAAAATGATGAGTCGGACCCAAAAAAGACCTATTTATATTTAGCTAAAAAACGAAAACTTTGTCGCACATATTATGTTATATTATATTGTAAAAAGTCACACTAAGAACTCAAGCGCAGAAGTTAATTTCAAGCAGGTATACTCCGTCATATGACTGAGTATGCCTGCTTGAAATTAAGTTTTGCGGTTGAGTCAGTTACACTACTGTTACAAATTCTTGCAAATATCATCAAATCGCGGCAGTGTTCAACTCACGCATACTCACATGTCAGATGCTACATTGAAGCCGTTCCTTTTCTTTTCGCTGACTTCATCGTGAGCAGGATGGAGAACCCAGTCTCACGTAGATGCGTTGTCACAAGCGGAACGCGAGTTTCTCCAACGTTGGCTTTACAAGCTGAGGAATTGAAGTGATATTTTTGGCCCAGAATTCTTCAATTGTAACTGCAGCCTCTCAGGAGAAATTCATTGCACTGCTTTCACGCAACTGAAGTAGATGTTCTTCCTCGGGATTCTCGTCGGGCATCTTGCCAATATCGAATCGAAAGGGATCTCTGATCCACTCGTCATTAGAACTCAACCCAGTACCGACAAAATGGCAATTAAATGAATCTTGCAGCTCTCTCAAATGCTCGACGTTGATTTGCTGAAGAAGTGGTGGAATTTTGAAGACGTCGCTTGCTTCACGGTCTTGCAGTTTGACGCAGAGATCGTGGAGGTGACTCTCTGGAAACTAAACTCGACTGTCTATAACCTTCGTTCGGTGCCACAGCAATCTCGCTTTGTATTCCACAGGGATTCACTGGCCCTGGTTGGGAACCACTGATCTAGATGAATCTCGTGAACGTAAATTGGTAGAATTATTTTCACTTGAAATATTGAAGTGCAAAAACCAGCAGCGTTGCCAGTCGTCCGTTTTTTGGAGGGACGTCCGTTTTTTCGAAGTGGGTCCGTTTTTCGTCCGTTTTTTAAAAACGGACGGTCGAATTTCCACTACATTATAGTACTTGTGATCTCATTTTACTTTCTACGGTCCTGATTAGTCTTCATGTGTATTTCATAGAATAATAAGTTTATGAAGTATTTTATTCCATCTTGTGGATCTTGCACAGTAAGCTGCCCACTTTCGTATGTGTGAATGATGCTCTAGGCCTATTTGAATTTCAAGTTGTGTTGATGCAATTTCAGAACTGAACTAGACGATTTATTGATGCTCTAATTCGAACGCTTGAATGAAGTTTGTCACGTTTCGAAACCGAAAGATCACTTTTTTTTTTACGGATTTTACGTCACTTTTTACCCCTACTGGGGCCTTGGACGGTGCTGACTTAAGTCAGACTTTGTTTGGAGCGTTGTGGTGCTTTGTAGTCCGGATGCCCTTCCTGCCGACTTCCAATGACACTTTCCGGGTTCGACCTCTGGACCATGAGATCGCTAGTCCAAGTACGCAACCACCGTGCCACGGACACCACTGAACTGAAAAAACATTTTTTCGTGGAACAACAAAGTGAAGATCGCAGCTATATTCATGGGAGGTAAGTAATATTGATTATCAAGTAATATTGATTATCATGTACTTACGATATATATATATATATATATGTATATATATATATATATAGCTGCAAATATCATGTGTGCTGTGTTCATTATGTCTACCTATCAAATTCAAATTATTTTTTTCTATCATAGCCTACAAAGTTTCATGCACATTTATCACTACCGTTTACAGTTTTGTCTTCATCTAAGGTCTGTCATGTTATTCAAGTTGTTTGTGCTATAAGTTACATTCTCAAAGAGACTTCAAACGTCTAAAGAAATTGACATTGCCAAATGAAAATTGTGAAACTGATGGTAGAGACAACAGTCAACGTCAACTGCGAGCGTGTTGCTGGTTCATTACTTGATGATATCTTTCTTGATATACTGGATTTTCTGAATAAAATAGATTTTTATGAACCTCATTTTCTTCTATAAGAATGTAACTGCCTCCTTGAACTTTTGAATTGTTGATCATTGCTCATGTTGTTAAAGTTCGTTGTTTAATTGATGCAGTCGCTCCCATCTCCCTATTTTGTGAACTTCATGGGACCGGTGTTGAAAACAATAGTGTGAGAGCGGTACACACATGCGTATACGCTATGTAAGTGCACTATCTCATATTCTGTTTATCTAATTACTGAGTATACCTCGTTGATGCTGTGCATCCAAATGGATGCGGATCAGGCAATCAGATAGTAAAAATCACCTTCACTTACATGGCGTATTAATGCGACATGAGTATCCTCTGTCTATGATGTCTGCGTCTCTGTGATTCAGCCCAAAGTTGATTTTGTCCAAGCTGTTAGCATCAGCTGATCATCTTTCGACTTCCAAAATACTATGGTGTATGTTCGTATTGTATAATTTGCACTAATGTATTATTGAATGAAATTTAGCAATCTAATGTGTTTCTGCATGCAATTACAAAATGCTTGAATCAGACACTTATTCGTCTTGGATTAGAGCTGCTGATGCATAATGCACGGTCGATTAAGTAGGCCTAGACAGGGGTAGCAGCCGACCATGACAAGAGGAGATTCGCTCCATATATAGACATCCATACATGAAAGTTGCGTGAAGTCCAATGGTCTGCGTCATTTTCACGGCCAAATGGTCTGACCAGTGACCACTGAATTGAAGTAAAACGTTTAAAAACTCATCAAAATTAAATGATATACCAAGGGATGTGATTCGTCCGGCTTTTGCCGGATTTCCGGGTTCGTCACCGTTTGCCTAAGTAGCAATGAAGAGGTGTTGTGTAGAACAAGAAAATCGTTTTTCTCATAATCCATAATACTGTGTCCGCATCATATTAGTTTCACAGGGCGTCCCCATAGCTTTCGACAGTGCACTCCTAGCTCTTGCCGGCTCCCCTGGCTTCTTCTTGTGCCCCCTTCGCTTTCATCGGCGCCCCTTGGCTTTCACCAGCGCCCCTCTCGCTTTCATCGGCGCCCCTTGGTATCTACTGGCTCCCCTTGTCATATACAGACGCCCCATTGGTTTCTTCTGGCGCCCCCTTGGCTTCTACTAGCATCCTTCACTTTCACTTGGCTCCCCTATAGATTATGCCCCCTTAGATTCTGCTGACTCACCTTTCGCTTTTACTCGCGTCGCCTTGCTTTTACTGGCGTTCCTTAGCTTCCATGGCACCCCGTCGGTTTTCGCTAATTATACTCTCAAGAGATTGGAGTTTTCGCCTGCGGCGCTTTAAGATATCAACATTCCACTAATTCTGCGGTGCTCTAAGAAACATGAAATTCTACTAATTTTACTCTCAAAGTTTACTAATTTTACTTCCTTCTGCGGCGCTTTCAGAAGCATGAAATTCCAATAGTCATACTCCCAAGAGGTTGGAGGTTTCGCCTGCGGCGCTTTAAGAAACATGAAATTCCACTAGTTATACTCCCAGCTGGAGGTTTCACCTGCGGCGCTATAAAAAAAAACATTATAATTGCATGTCAATTTCGGCATGATTTTGGTAATGTTAAAACATCGTTATTTTGAATGTGTGTATGATTTGAAAATGGAATTTTCCCGAAAATTGCCATCGCTGTCAATTGCGCCCCTTTCCGAATTTTCCGGCAGCGCCCCCCTGCTAGAAATCACATCCCTGTATACCCGTATACGTACATGATTGAGTATGTTACACTGCAGGCAAGTGATCCATATTTGGCCGTACCTTTCTTAAAATAGATTCTGGAATTGATAAAATCATAGCAATTCATAGAATTGTGGAAATGCGGAACACTCATAGGCCTATTCAGACGTGTGTCGCATTTTCTCATTTAGATAATTGCATGTATATGTAAGCTATCCTTTTAATCTGATGTTGATGGTTCTAAGATGTGAAGAGGCATTTTATTTACTCTCCTGTGATCTTCGGTTAAAGTGGGAACATAGATAGCAATGTCATGGAATAGTTTACTTTGTGAAACAAAAATTCTGTCACATTTACTTAGATGTACCGGTACATGCAGTAGTCAAGTATACAAGAAAAATAGTGAATTATCATGCTTCTTACCAGCACCGAAAATACATATGTATTCACTAGATCCATTGTCTCTTTCAAGCGTATGATTTCATCCTGTCGCCAGCATATATTTAATAAAATTTGATTCTTCATTTCTTTGTTTTCAGGTACAATGCCGAAGAGATTATCCAAATTCTGCGCGAAGTGGCTGTCGGAGACTGACAAAAACAATGATCTTCGGGGTTTATATCTCAGTGAAGTACTATCTGATCCTCACCAAGCAGAATGTAGATGGTGTTTTTGCCGATTTTCTGTGAAAAATTGAAAAAGAGATGTAGAGCACCACGCTAACTCTGCAAAGCACACGAAAGAAAGTGCAGATAGACTTAGGGGCAAGGATTTGCAAATTGATCTCTCTTCATCCTTACAGGCAGCTAAAACGTCAGCTGAAAAACGTCTGATCCGCTTGCGAGCAGAGATTCGGCATGTACTGCACGTCTGTGAATATTCCTCATTAAACTCGTGTTCCCATACAGCTGGCGGACCTCACAATCTATACAGATATATGTTTCCTTCTGATGACACAGCCAAGTCATTTGCAGTAGGTCGGAAGAAGGCGTCTTACATGATTGAAGGAGCCATCGCACCTTTTCTTCGACAGAAGCAAATTTCCTTTCTTCAACAGAAAAAGTTTGTTCTCGTATTAGACGAGAGCAACAATATCAAAGGAAAGAAGCAACTGGATATACTTGTACGTTATTTCATCGACAACGTTGGCGTTGTTACTGAATTCTATCGGTCAATTTTCCTCACCATCGATAGAGAAGAAATCATGAGAGTGTTGTCATCAGAGAAAGTTGTCAAGTTCCCATCCATTGCTTCATCTGACAAACTAGCTTCTGAAATCTTGTCTTGAGTCTGACAGCATTCCATTGGTGAACGTGATTTCTATCAATCGCGATGGTCCCACAGTAATGGATGCTACTTTACGCAAACTGAGTGAAAAAATGCCTCATTTGATAGAAATCGGGTCTTGCAATTTGCACGGTGTCCATAACGCAGCTTCCAAAGCAGTTGATTCATCTCTCCCAGTTTCTCCACTCGAAGTCGTCCAAGAAATCCAATGGTTTTTCAAGCATCAGGCATTGAGAAAGGAAGAGATCAATGTCATTGCAGTACTCTTTGAGTCAGATGAAGTGAATCTTGGTTCTTTTGGCCCTACTCGGTTTCTGAGCTTGCACGAATCCTTAGTGAAAATTCTGGATAACTTTTCGATCACCAAAGTGTATTTCTTGCATTATCTCTCCAAGAAACCATTCAGAATAGTATCTCAAGAACGATACCAAAAGATTAGTGGATTCCTTTCTGACTCATCGGTCGAAGCCCTGCTCGTCTTTCTGAAGGACGCCTTGAACATCGTTCACAGCTTTGAACTATTTTTGCAGAAGCAGGAACCTATCGGTCATTCCTTCTTCCACAAAGCACAGGAACTTCTTGCCACTTTGGTAGGTCGGTGCTGTGCACCACATGTCTCAGAATCAGTTTGAAAAGGAAAATTCAAAGTTTTGGAGCATGTTGAGAAGTATCCTGTCAAGAAATCGCATGTAGGTCCTGCTGAAAGAGTGGTGAAAGATGATGATCTGAAGAAGTTGTACAAAATTGCAAGCAATTTCTATGTCTCCTTGCTGAAAAATTTGTTTCACTACTTTCATTTCCATGATGGAAATATTTGTAACCTTTGGAAACATTTGTCATCACAATCACTTTCCTTGAGACAAGAATCTCAGCACGAGATGGCAGTGAAAAACTTCTCTGCTCTTCTTCACCTTCTTCAGGACTCTGGTCTTATGCAGGATTCCGAATGCTCTCCTGCAAGGGATGAATTTGTCCAATACTTGACAGATCCTGAAGTATCAAAGCTGGAGGTTCCAGCTCGATCCACAGAAGTTCTGACATGTCTGGAAACTGATCGAATCGACTATTTCTTTCGAAATGTATTTCAGATTACTGATTCAGAAGGTAATCTTCGGTATGCACACTTGGCAGCTGTGCTCAAGATAACATTGTACATCCAGCCGCATTCGGCAGATGTCGAGAGAAACTTTTCCGTTAATAGTCGTATTCTGACTAATACGACGAATAGGATGTCGGAACAGTTGCTCAATGATCGCAAGCGCATTGTCAGCCATCTCAAAAATATTGGTGGTTGCACATATATGAACATCCCCGATGATCTCTGTGAAATGGCTGCCGGCGCACACAGAAACGTAAAGGAACGACGCGAGAAGGAGCGGAAACTGAAGGAGCGTATGAATACTGTTCGCCGTCATCAACAGATTCTCGCAACCATCCAGCAGAAGCGGAAGGACGCCGTAGCAGAGGATGCAGAGCAAGATGCACGCCATTGTGAGATACTTTGCGCGACCACTTTGAAAATGGCGCAGAAGTACATTAAGCGCGCTAAGAAATATTGCAGCGCCGAAAAGCAAAAAAGTCACTGACCCAGACTAGAAAAGTTTCTGAGAAGATGGATCTTTACTTGGTTTCGGCAACTAGCTCAAGTGAAATGCGGCATTCAAATGTGGAGTTGGAAGTTGTTGTCTCGGAGGAGGAGGAAGAGAGAGTCCCCGAAGCTGCAATTCCTAGTCGAGATAGTGAGAGGAGCTATGCTAGTGAACAGCCTAAGAAGCGACGAAAGATAACTGATTTTTTCTTTGCAAAGTAGACTTCCAAGCTTTTCTATCAACAATCAACATACATGTACATGGAGATTTGCCTTCGTTTTGAATAAGTTCTTCTATGAAGATTTGAATAAAAGATTGTTTACTCAAATGTATTTGCTTTAAGTTCGTTCATATACTGAGCGTGTTATAGCAGTGCATGCAAATTATTTATTTGGAGATAATTATAAGAAAGTTTAGCATGGCATGTTTGCCTGAAGTGGACCTACGTGTACGTATGTACAGTATGTTCGCACGCAGGTGAATGAATTCATATCGAGTTTAGCAAGCCTACACGTTTTACGGCAGCTGAAGTCTGTTTTTGGTTAGCGTCCGTTTTTTTCAAATTTTGCGCTGGCAACCCTGAACCAGGGAACATCATTTTTATCGTCTTTACAAATATATAGATCGTTCGTATATATATCGTTCATCCTCATTCATCATAGGTGAAATGTTTCTGAAATTATGCAATAATTTTGAAATGAATTAAAGACGGAATTACGCAATAAATCGCCCATTGTCCGGCACGAGTCATCTGGATTCCCTGTCATGTAATGCATTTTCAAGCAGTTATTCATTTTCTTCTTACGCGGCTTGAATAGTTTTGTTCTCGTTCAGGTCACTTGGCTGTCAATCGCAAAATCTAGTGCGTCGTCAGTCAAAAAGTGTTTGATTTTCACTCACAAGGGTTTGATAATTAAATTCGAACAACATTAGCTTTTCGACTAGCTTTGTCTTGGGCGCCGACTGGAGGCAATTCTCATCTGCGGAGATCTTGTTTATGCACCTAGATCCTGCTCATAAATAAATATCAGATGCTGTCTAGACTTGTGTTGTTAATTTTTCAGTTACAAATAGGACCAAGTAATCGCAATTACAATCCCAGTAATCGATCATATTTTCTGAGTAATTTGCTAAATTTATACTTGTTATCGCGAATCTCGAGATCTCGGTATTTGGAAAATGTTGAACTTGAGAATGAGAAACTTGATTGAGATTGAATTCACTACTCATACCTCATCCCAGGGGGTGCTGCGGTATGTCAATGCGTACCACACGCATGTGCAGAATTCACTGTGAGGAATGATGAGTCAAATCGAATAGCTTAGGTGATATGGATGACGGTCAAGACGAGAGGAGTAGACGCAGGTAAACACACTCGATTCGCTTTTCAACGAGGTGAACATGTCCTAATGCGTGCCTAACCACACATCACATCAGGTATTAGATGTGTCTGCGTGGATGTCACATTTCTGTTCCGAGGGATTGTCTCAAACGCTGAAAGATTGAATAGGAAAATACTATTTAATTTTTCAAGCAAATCTCATTGAAAACACACTTTGCAAACGGAATCGAGCGATCGATTCCGTCGCACTATTAACTTACAAGTGGTTTGCCGTCCAGAAGAAGCATCATGGATATACAGTAGACCGTTTTATTGCAACCATATCTGACTGTTGCTTTGCATATGCATTCTTTTTGGTTAGGTAGTTATTTTTCAATGTGTAGTCATCACCCTGAAATCCTTTTTGAGATGCCACTGTAACAGTGCTTCATCATTCAGAATTAAAGAGATCAGTTTTTAGGTTGCTATGACAAAATTGCAGTTAGAGACAGATTACTTGCAAAAACTACAGTAACATGTCTTGCACACATTATTCATCATAGAATTCTGAAGTTTGCAAATTGCTATTTAATAGCGGAAAATTTGGTTTTATAATTTGACAGTAATTAGATGCACTTAGCTACTGATCTGACGAATCCATTCCGAATAGAGCAAATTTCAGTTACAGCGAAGAAATTTTATTGTACCTCAAAGAAGTGAATTAAATCTTGTCTTTAACTCCGAATTTAGATATATTTGTTTACAAAGCAATATTTTTGTTCGAAGTAGTCGCTTGATGAGAACATTTATCAACATTATTTGAATGACTACAACAAAAAAGCTTTTGAAAAATTCTGGGGCTGCAATTATGTCACAGGAATGTTTCAATTCGATAATGATTTGATTTTGTTGTACTCTGCATACTCATTTATGCATTCAGAAGAATAGGTTCGTCTTTTGAACTTATTTAAACTTCCTTAATGTTGAAATATTTTTGGAGGTGGAAAGAGTCAAGCATTTTCGAGATTTTAATTTTTATTTCTTATCAAGATCACAAAATTTTTCGATTACCGTCCAGTAATCATCTTCATGTACAAAATACTAGGATTAGTAGAAGTTCAAAATGTGAGATATCTGAAAATGACAGTTACAATGACACGACATGGTAGAATGTACTGCAGATATGAACAGGTTGTGCCGGATAACACATCTTTACCAATAGCAATAGTAAGCTGCTTTGACATGATGGATGAGTTCTATGTTAAATGACGTAATGGAGAAGTGAATAATTTTTATATATGAATAATAGCTTGCTAGTAAAAAAAGAAATCACGATAGCTGTCAATTTCTGTTTTCTTGTTGATTGTTGGTGCATGTTCATTGATGATAAATGCTTCATAGAAATTTTGGTTATGACGTTATCTATTGTTTGAAATAGGAATCTACAGTTCTTGTCTCATGACACGTTAAATAGAAAAATTAAGTCAAAGAATGAAATAACAAAGGGAAAAGTAAGAAAATAAGTTCGAGACAAGTAGGTCTACTCTATTCGCGCTGTCTCTCAAACTATCAGTTAACTTTTGTCATTCCCTTGTACATACTCTAAATAACGGACGAAGCGCTGTATGACTGACTACCTCTGTGGTTTTCAATTTCATTTTCAAGGTGGCATTGCCAAGGAGGATAAATGGTTCACGCAATCTCAAATTTGTGTTGTCATGGTCATAGTCGTGAGCCAGACTGTCGGTATCGATTTTGGAATGTTGTAATTGACAGGTTGCACTGATTCTTTTGTACCTGAAGATGATTGCTTGATGTTAATCGAAAGAATTTTGTACATCTTGATAAGAAATAATGATTAAAATCATGAAATTCTGACTTTTCAAATCTAAAAGCATTTTATCATGATACAAATCCTTTGAACTTCCAGATTGCCAGTCTTCAGAAAATGATTGAATAGAATTTAAGTAGGAATGGTGTTCACTGAATGGTGTTGTTTTAGTTTCATGTTTCACATTTGAATTATTGATAAGCTGTTAAGCAATGTTTAATTCCTATTATTTAATAATAATTGCCGATTAACAAAATTAAATTACATCAACAAAACCTTGACTCTTAATGAAGCATAGATTTTTTAAATAAAAAGCAATATATTCTATTCCGTAAAACATTGCATATTCTTTTGTATTCAGTAATTTTAAGTTTCCATTGTCTATTCCATTGTTGCTATGATCGGCAATGATATCATTTTATTTCTTTATAGTCAAAATATACCATTTTTTGGTGAAATATACGTAGGCCTATATCTAGTACATATGCCTAGATTTAGTCATACGAATTTTTCGATTTACACTGCTACCATGCTACTTTTACTGCTCCTAGGAATGAAATTGAAATTAGATTGCATGCAGCATCGATATATTCCAAATAATGGAAGTCCGAAGAAAGAAGTTTCGTCATACAAAAGCTTCTTGTATATCAAAACTTAGGTAGGGCCTACGGCCTATACATTAGACATAGCAAGGTTTGATTTAAGCTTTGTACACTCGAATTGCAAATATGCCTGCAATGTGCAGTTGGTTATGCCAACAGTATCTTAGGTGCGAAAAAAGGCTAAAATATTTATTTAGATCAAGTCAAGACTCCAAAAACATCAAGACAGTTATTAATGAGTTCAATGTTCAATCATAGGCCTAGCGGAATTCTGAAGTAACCAGCAATATATATAATAGCCTGTTCCTTTTCGCTACATGAATCAACCAGTGGGGAAGGACATGGGTAGAACAAACGAAGGAGGCGAAATTTTCTCCAATGCAAAATATGAATCTATGATTAGAAAATATAATGGAACAAACATTTTTGATGATATCATTTTATATAATTTTTTATAAATGAAATGATGTAAAGCGATGTTTTACATCATTTTTCCTCAGAATATAACGATGTGATATTTTATTTATGATATGATAAGTTATTTTTTTCACTGATGCATGTGACGCAGGGAATTTCTAACACCTCAGCTAAACTCAGTGCCTTCAGCCTATGACTTCGGGGTTATAAATCTGCTTCGGTGACACAATATTATTATAACCCGCTAGACTGTGGTATAACAGTATATTGAATTATAACCTATTATAAATTGTTATAATTGTAGCATTATACAATTTTTGAATTCCAGCGAAAGCAAATGGTCTCACCTCAGTTTTCAACATGTGACTTTGTGCTTTTCTTTAGAAACTTAATCTAAAAAGCAGTTAGACTTCGTGCAACTAAAAAAGCAACTAATTTCGAAAGTTACTTCTTCAATATTCCAAATCTGTTAGAATCATAATATAAGTATAATCTCTGACTAATCAACGTCTTGTATATTTGTTTCAGCTAGCATCGGCAACTCAACGTCCCGGAAGCGTCATTGGCTCGCATTTTTTCATCCCTGCCTATCACATGCGACCTGTGGAAATAGTGCGAGGATCTCAAACTTCTACTCAGACCATCGCTACTCTTCATAGCTTGGTTAGAGCCATCGGCAAGATTCCGTTCACCGTCGGAAACTGCTATGGATTTGTTGGCAATCGTCTTCTGTTCTCCCTTTTCTTTGAAGCTGCCACTTGTCTTTTTGAAGGAATGTCACCAGTTGAGGTAAATTCAACGATTTATTCACGACAATTTCTTCAATATCAATTGACGAACAAATTTAGTTATCTCTAAGAGCAATATTCGTGTAATCTGATTTAGCGGCGAATGAATGATGATCTAGGCGAAGCCTGAGATACATATTATTATGTTATTATTATAATATATTACTGAGATATGAATATTATTGACATCGGTTTATTCAGAGCACAAAAAGCGCTTAGAACTTTGTTGACTTTATCATATCTAAAATATAGGCGCTTGTGTGGTTCCGTGGCACAGTGGTTTAGTGCTTGGCTTAGCGATATTTTGGTCTAGAGGTCGAGCCCTGAAAGTGTTATTGGAAGTCAGCATAAAGGGCATCCTGACTAAAATTACCACAACGCTCCAGAAAAGTCTGACTATGTCAGCACCGTCCAAGCACCCAGTATGCGGGAGTAGTGAAGCTAAAGGTTCATACAGGATCTTCTTCAGACATCGCCCAAATAATCTTTGATCTTGTAAGTCAAATTACACAGTTTAGTCCTGAAATTTGATCATGTTTTCACACTAGAGCTGACGTTTTCATCTCGCTCTCAAATTATCGTTGCTTCAGCGGAAGTAGGCGCATAAGGTCGGGATGCAGATGGTAGATAGCATGACTTCTAAAAGCGTTGTCTGTAGTTCTCGAGGCTTGTAATGAAAGTGTGTAATTATAGGGAACGGCCTTGTCCGGGCTTGGCTTCAGTCATTTTCCAGGCACGCCCTTGTCAACAGTGCTTAACTATAATAATATACTATTATTTCAGTAGATACGTTTTCAGTCCGGTCGTGCGTCAAATCGATTAAAATAACTTCCAGGCACTATCGATCCCCAATAATTGCATATATCTGTTAGCATGTTCGTACTGTACAAGACAATAAATTTACATTCACCGATTTATTGTGATGCACATGATCAGGGTAAACAGGAAGCCTGCATTCATTGTAAAAACTTATTTTTTGCTCTCTCCTTCTTTGTGTTGGGTCAATACTGCACTTCCACCTTAATGGTTTATTGATTTATTGATTTTAAACAGGCAAAGCGACACACGAATCTTTCTTAGCATGGATTCTCTACTTCAACCGGTTTCGATCGCAACCTATTGTTATATGTAAAGTTGCAATCTTCCTCAGGAGATACTAGCATGAGATATGTTGACATAAATAGCTATTTTCATGTTAATATCTCCTGAGTAAGATTTGGAACTTTACGAATTGCAAAAGGTTCCAATCGAAGACGGTTGAAGTTGAAAATCCATGTTCAGAAAGATTTTTGTGACGTTTTGCCTGTTTAAAATCATTGTTTTGAATCGTTAATCGATCCGTCGCGTTGAACTGTTTTGTATCATGTACTATTGATTTATTGAGTCATATTAAGGATGCTTATTCTATACCTGAAGCGGTTAAAAATTATCCTATGTTTGGAAATATGACAAAAAGTATTGTAGCCGTTATTTTGATGCAAGTTAGGTGAAAACAGTTATGGATGTCAATCTAATCAAAGCTAATTCTACATACATGCATATTGTCATGACATTCCAGAAGACTTAGCTGTGGAACAAACTTGATTGATTCCATATCACTCACTCATCACTCATCCCGTTTTACGGCCGTTTTCCCCGCTTGCGCAGGGGTTGGCCGGTCACTCCAGTCGACAGCTGCTTTCTCCAACGGACTCGATCTTTGGCATCCGCCCGCGTCAATCCAACTTCTCGCATGTCCTTCTCCACGACTTGGCTCCATGTTGTTCTTGGCCTTCCTCTCTCTCTTCTCCCAGGAACTTCGATCTCCATGCACTTCTTCACCCAATCAGCATCATCTTTCCGTAAAACATGTCCCATCCATCTTAGTCGTCCTCTTCGTACCACTTCTCTCACCGAAACCAGACCCATTCGTCTCAACAGCTCATCACTCGGTGCTCGGTGTCTCAGGCTTGCTCCACACATCCATCGCACCATCTTCCGTTCAGTCCGGTCTAGTCTCACCATCTGCTTTTCTGTCATTCCCCACGTTTCACTTCCATAAACCATCACACTTCGAACACAGGCAGCATAGATCTTTCCTTTCACACGCAGCGGTATGTCCCTCTTTCCCAACAGGCCCAACAGCTCTCTGAATTTGCGCCACGCACAGCGGGTCCTTGCAATCGATGCAGTGTTTGCACCCCCGTTTCCATCGATGACATCTCCGAGATAACAAAACGATCTTACTCTGTCGATGCTGGCTCCATCTGACAACTTCAGTTCTGGTTGTTGGTTGGCGTTTCCTCCACCCTGTGCTTCGCATTTGCTTCATCGGAATGTTACAGCATGCTGGTAGCTCCGAAGGGGAACGTGCAACCCAGAGCATCGGCCGTGAATCCAGCCTTCACACTCAGTGCACTTGATCGAGTTCGTGCCTACGCCTTTTCCACAAATCGCACATGGCCATTTTCCTGATCTTTCTTCTGTGCCACAGCTTCTGCCTGATGCCATCATTTTGGTCTTTGCAATGTTAACTTTCAATCCCTTTGACTCTAAGCATTCTTTCCACCGGCATACTTTCTCTCTTAAACCATCAATGCTTTCAGCCACCAAAACCAAATCATCCGCGTATAGCATCTCCCATGGTAGACCTTCTCTGACTTCGCTTGTCAAGACTTCCCTTACGGTCACAAACAAGAAAGGACTCAGCACAGAACCTTGATGCACGCCCACTCCAACATCGAATTCTTCGCTAACTCCGTGCTTCGTTTCCACAACTGTTCTCGCTCTCTCATACATTGACATCACCGCATTTACAAGACACTCCTCGACTGCCAGCTTCCTCAGAGCCCATCTAACCACCTCTCTCGGCACACGATCGAAAGCCTTTTCGAGATCTACGAAGGCATAAAACAGTTCTTTCTTCTTGTCCATATTCTTTTCCTGCAGCTGTCGAACCACGAAGATAGCATCAGTCGTACCCTTGCCAGGCATGAAACCCATTTGCATGCTGTCGATGTTCACCCTTTCTCTCAGTTTTCGTTCCAATACCCGCTCAAGCACCTTCATTCCATGTTCCAGCAACTTGATCGCTCGATATGACCCACATTCAAGTGGATCACCTTTCCCTTTGTAGATAGGTATTATAGTGCTCAGGGTCCAGTCATTTGGGATTCTTCCCGAGCTCGCGACAAGGTTACAGATGTCCGTCATCATTCTTACTCCTTTCTTTCCAGCGGCGCGTAACATCTCACTGACAACCCCCGTCGGACCAGCTGCTTTCCTCACTTTCATTTCATCGATCGCCTTCTCAACCTCCACTTCTGTGATGTACTCCATTGGGCCTTCGACCAGATCAGCAGTCACCATCCCATCCCAGACATTCTCCTCGTTCAGAAAACTCTCCATGTACAGCTTCCACCTCGTCATCACCATAGCAGGATCTACGACAACATTTCCACCTTCGTCTTTCAGACAGTTCGCTCCAGTGACATCTCTGCTCTCTTTCACCAACTGCTTTGCAATCCTGAATACCTGTCGTTGTCCTTCGGTTGTATGCAGCTGTTCTGTGATGTTGCTTCTCTCTTGATGTTGTGCGCGCGCCACGGATCTTTTTGCTTCCTTCTTTGCAGCCACGTACGCAAGATGCATTGATTCTTCATCAGTCGTGCCTTTCGCCTGACACCAAGCCTTGAACTTTGCTCTCTTGTCGTTTATCATCTCTTCAACTTCTTTGTTCCACCACCAGGTCTCCCTATGTCTTTTGGGTGCTCTTGTCCATCCACACACCTGGTCCCCCGCTTTCAGCAGGGCTTCTCACGCCTTCTGCCATGCAGTTTCTGTGTCGATACAGTCCCATGTGTCCATATCCACGCATTGTTCGAACTTTCTTCTTACTTCATCATCCTTTAATTTCCATATCTTCATCTTAGGTTGAAATCCTCCATGCTTCTTCTTCACCGCTCCTTCCATCTTTAGATCGACACATATAAGGCGATGTTGTGCCACTGCTTCCTCCCCAGGAAAGGCCTTCGCGTCTTTCAGGAACTTTCTGTCCCTGTTTCGTATCAGCAGGTAATCCACGGTAGTAGATGTACCACCCGAAGAGTAGGTCTTCAGCTTCTCATTGGACTTTTCGAAGTGAGTATTGCAAACGATCATTTCCATAGACTCAGCGCATTCTAGGATTCTTTCGCCTTCACCATTTCTCTCTCCAAATCCATGCCCGCCGTGCACACCTTCATACCCATCGCAGGCTTTTCCAACGTGCCCATTCAGATCACCACCAAAAACTATCATCTCTGTTCTATTCAATCCAATCAACACATCTTGCACTCTGTCCCAGAACTCATCCTTTTCTTCAGTACTTCTACCGACTTGTGGCGCATAGCCAGAGATCACATTAACCAACCACTTTCCGATCACCAGGTTTACCAACATAAGTCTTTCACTGTAGCGTTCAACAGCAACGACTTTGTCAACAAGCTCTTCAGATAGGAGAACATCAACCCCGTGCTGTCCATCAGCCCGTCCTTGCCAAAAGAATTTATACTTGCAGGATCGCCCCTTCAGTAGCCTCGCACTTGCACCCCTCCAACGCGTTTCCTGCACACAACAGACATCAATCTTCCGTCTCGCCAGTGTTTCAACGACTTCTGCAGACCTTCCAGACATGCTTCCAACATTCCACGAACCAAAACGTACAAACCGGGCTTTGTTCCGGACCTCAGGCGTGCAGCCATCATTTTTGGGAGTAAACCCGCCGTCACATCGCCCGGGTCCCTCATCTTGAGTTTTAACGAGAGGAGAAGAGGACCCCCACAGGGTACTTCGGGCTGTACCCCGCCCATGCTTTGCAACTGTCATATTGAAGATTTGAATGAAGCCCGGTTTTACGGCCGGATGCCCTTCCTGACGCCAACCTTGTAAGGATATTCTACACCTCGGTGCAGAACCATGAAGCAGTACAAACTTGCTGGTGGATGCCACCAGACGCAGAGGTATGACTGACCAGGTCGCCGCCAGTTACTGGACAGTCGCTTCCTGGATTTGTTGGGGGGTGAGTCGGGGGTTCAAGCTAGTGAGAAAATGATGTGTGTGGCTCTTTGATCTTCGTCGCCGTTGGTCTTCACCTTGGTTATTTAGACCAAGGCTCTTCTGGGCTTAAACCGGCCCGACTCGGTGGGTTGTTTGGTTACTATCGGAGTAATCCAGGGGGCGAGACCTGCAACCGATAGCATCCAGGGGGCACGACCTACAAGCGCCACCAAGCAGGTAGTCCGAAAGGGGGTCGACACCTGGACCTTAAGGACACGTGGACGTGACAACCCAGCCCCCAAAAATGAATGAGGCTTTTACGTCACTACTCCCCATACTTGGGGCTTGGACAGTGATGACATAGTCAGACTTATGGAGCGTTGTAGTACTTTTAGTCCGGATGCCCTTCCTGACAACTTCCAACGGCACCTTCGGGGCTCGACCTCTGGATCAAAAGATCGCTAGGCCAAGCACTTAACCACTGTGCCACGGAGACCACGTGACCATGCCAATACCTAAAATGATCATGCCACATATGCCAATGACCATATGATATTAAATAAATATCCTTCATTCAATATTCTTCAGGTCGATGATGCGGTTGAAACATTCGGAATGGCAATCGGTCCTTTCAAAACCTTGGATCTCGTGGGGATGGATTTGATGGAATATATCTTCCGGGATATGGGCAAGAATGCTCCTATTCCTCCACCTGAACACGTTACACGATTCGTTGATATAATCGGTCATTTCATTCGCTTGGGAAGACTTGGTCGGAAATCAGGTGGGTGTAGATTATTATTACAAAGGACGGAAAATCGTTGAGTTAGCGAATTTCTTCAACTATGTACAATATGCATTGTGCATGTATGTCGAATAATATTTAACACTGCTCTTTGTTGGTTGGATAGCTTAATTATTTAATGGCCATGCTTCGGTACGGAGATGCAGAAGATCCAGGGTCACGATTTCGTGAAAATTCGGCATTTATCTAGCACTTAAAATATATTCTGCAGGACCAAAGCTTTTGAATGCTACAGAGTTACCGGTAATGTAGGAAATGTAGCTTAGCTATCTGTCGAGGGAATAAATTGAAAGATATTCGAGGGTGGCAGCGCACGATCATATCTTCAAATTTATGACCTACGGCAGATAATTATAATTTCTATTCATGTCTCGCATCAGTGCCTCGCAAATGTACTCGCATCAGTACGACATTTGAAATTGCGTCCTGTTTCTGTAGTGTAAATGATTCATTCTCTTGATTTCCTTAATTTTGACATTTAGTTTAGTGCTAAGATTGCAGACAGCATCATGCTTTGGAGTCAGCTTTTATCAGAATGTATGATTGCTTATACTGGTTTCATTCTGATGGATTTATTGACCTCAGAACGTATTGTGAATCTCAATGTGACCGCTCTAATCAGTCTTTAATTCGCATTTGACTATAGACACAGTTGGTTGTCCGAAGCGTTGTGACTATATTTTATTCTTTCTGTCAAATCGTATTTCGCAGATTGTAGTTTTCTGACTAGGATTGATTTGTATTGTGAAAATGAAGCTTTTTTAGTTGAACTGACAGACTAGATACAGATGGCATCTGTACTCACCAGCTGTTGCTACTAATTAGTTATCTGATGAAATTTATATTGCAAATCAACATAAATATGTCTAATGTGTTGAATCTTGTAGGTAATTCAGCTAAAATGTTTTGCACATGAAGATGATTAAGGTGAAAAGTTCATGCACATGCCTACAGATAGACATGTCTTTTAATTGAATTGCCCCTCCGTAAGAAAATCATAAATGAAGCATGTTCTAGTTGATCAGTGGAGATGAGGTATTCAGTTCGGTTTCGGGTAGGCGTTCATGACCTCTGCACATCCCTAATCGCGAGGTACTTGTTATCTGCTCAAATTTCGATTCGTACATCCTCGACTGGACAAAGAGGATGTCAAGCAAGTTAGAACTTTGACGCTGGCGTGGTAGAACTCAAGGTTTTTTCTACCCAACAACTGTTTGTGGTCAGACTTGGACCTTTCACCTCCTGATCACTTATCTATGCAACTGACCACTGAGCCATGAGACCATGCTGAATGAGGAGAGGAAAATAGATACCAATTTCACAATTTTATTTTCAATCGATTTCTGTCTGACTGATGGTCTGAGTAGTAATTTGAATATCCGTTTCTCATTTTATTGCAAAAATGGTTCCGAAGCCCTTGTTCCTCAGAGAAAGTTCCGGAACTTGTTCCTCAGAACTTTCAGTCTATATTCCTCCCCACTCACGTTGACTGCCAAAAGGGTCTTCAGGCAGACTACATCAGCGCATCCCTACTCTGTTGTTGTACCTACTTGTAGAACTGCCATAGGCAAACAGTCTTTCTTCATGCGCACTGCTCGACTTTCCAGCATTGTATGACTTGCAAAAGTTCAAACAGGCGATTAACAAGCAGTCACTTACTAACGTTTAAAGGTTTACTATGTATACTTCAAATCTTACTTGTTATTTTAACTTCGTCTTGTTAGCAGTTACATCTGGTCTTTATCCTTTCCGTCATTTTACTTTGTTTGCTGTCAATGTTTGTAGTTGATTTAGTTGATCCTTTTATATGATTGAGATGTTGCTTTTTATAGTTATATGAGTGAGTTCACTTTGTTATTTTTATTTTTAACAGGTTGCCTGTAGTTAAGGTTCCCAAACTTCCTCACAGCTAGGCCCTTCGGGGTATAGGCTCCGGCCTTTCTTAGTCTGCTCCATAAAAAAGCCCGCTTAATCATAATCATTTGTGTTTTTCAGGAATCGGATGGTACAAATATGATCATCCAGGTGGAAGAGTGGCACAACCCGATCCTGGCATTGACGATATATTGAAACCTTTCCGGCATGCCGAAGGATTGGCTCCACCTAATTATAATACGAAAAATGTAACTCACCAAGAGGTAAGTAATTTGTTTTCTCTGCATGAATATTTAGTAAAAATGTAGTTCAGTAAAGACTGGATACGAACGTGAACGATTGCGCTCGAAAATGCCTCAAACGGTCGCATTAGCGTGACGGTCGCTATACTATAGCAAGACATCATCAATGCTAATCAATGAGTAGCATAAAAAAGTAAATGTCACACTTTCACGAACAGAACCCGCACATGAATTAAAAAAACACTTAATCCGCCCTCAAATACAACCTCCATCTTAATTTATTAATCAGGAGGTTTTATTCTAGTTTTATTATAAAACAGTTCATTACATTGGACTGCGACTACATACGTGTATATGTCTGATGTTTTTGAATTATCTAACAATGGCTGTCAATGATTTTTATGTTCAACGTTATGACTTTGCTTATTAAGTATTTTAGTTTTAACACCGGTGTTACTTTCTATCATAGAATATAAGTGCTTGATCAATAAATCTATTTTCATTGTCATCTTTGACATGAATTACAGTTGCTATCAAAATGATGATCAAGGATTAAATCGATTATAGCTCAAATAATTTTCATAAAAATCGAAGTCAAGCGAGTAACTCATCGTCACTCTACATAGGCATCTAGAACTACCTCTTTCAAATTTTGCATCTCAAGTTCATCGTCACCGCTGTAATCATCTTTCTTATCGATTTCATCCCTTTGATATTCCACCTCATTATCATTATACTGAATTTCTGTAGTTCATCATTAAAAATTTAAGACAGCTAAGTCACAAGCCAGATTTGTTTTCTTACAAATCGCCCTCAAATATAACCTACACTTGCAAAAGATCATGCAATCCGCGAGTTGTTTCATACCATGACCACTTCCGCATCACACTGTCATGTAAAAATTCCTAATTCTTTAATAGCGGCATCCTCATCATCTACATTATATGTATGAATTTCCTAAAAACACCTGTTTAGTGCAATGAACAATTGTAGTTCACTAAGCACCGCTTCAGTCATTATTAGACTCATTGATCTTTGCTATAGAAATCGTCAACAGTTGACGAAGTCCATCGCTGGATTCATGTTCGAAGGAATTCCACAATGTCTCACAACTGCGGAGGATTCCCCTGGAGTTGAAATGTCGACGTAATTTCCCTAGCATTTCATGTACGTGGACGGGTGAAGAGCTGGTACGGAAACATCGTCGTGGTCGTCGTCATTGTTGCATTCTTCCTATTGCACGATTGGTATTGCACGTAGGTTATTGTTGTCTCCGGATTCACTTTAGCTTTCTGTGCTCGTGAATTCGTCAAATGGTAGCCTGCTGTTTCTTCAAGCTTCAGTCCGATGTAAATCCGATTGTTCGGTTAGCTGCGCTCGTAATATTCAATGTAGATGAGGAGAACGACAGATACTCAAGCGACTGGGCTTTTAGTCAATTTGCAGAAGACTTAGAAAAAAATTCTGTATGTTTCATTACTTTGAAAAGGATTAACGTGCGGTCAATTATGATTCATATTAGAGCACTAAGTCAAGGTTCAGAAAGCAAAGGGATCACCTTCGTTCGACATCAAGTCCTTGAAGAGTTTGCAGCTTGGTCATCAGGACTGATCAAGCGGTGTCAATCTTTGAAATTCACTCGGAATCTATTACTGACTGGAATATGGATATGCAATCTTCTGCTTGTTAAGATTCAGTTGGAGTTATGAAGTTGATCAATATTCCGGCATAGCGTTTTAGATTTTCCGAAGTCCATAGCTTTTGAGTGTCCGACTGGGGAGATTGCCCTCCTGAAGGACTTGCGTTGTCTACATCTCACTCCCGATGAAACTGCGAACGGAACAACAGACCGAGCGAGCTGGAGAAGGGTCGTGTCGAGTGTCGTCTCTACGCCTGCCAGGCACGAGATTTAAGCAAGCAAAGACTGGGGAGATGCCACCACTCACACCGTAGATAGCTAATCGTAACCAGTTGTCAGTGTATGAAGGGTGCCAAAATACCACATTCTCCATTTGGGGCCCTGGGGTGCTTATTAAAGTAAATATTTTAGGAGGGTCACTTATAAGAAAAGGTCGCTTAATTATTATGTGAATTTTCATAGTCTCCCCCGGCCATTGACATGTTAGGGAAATCGACTGTTCTCTTATCTGTTGCATGCGTTCCACCGATTTCAGTTCCTTCAGAGTAAACATTTGTCCATTCAGTTCTTTATTAAAGCTTCGAAGGAATTCTCGATGGAATGGTGACTAAAACTTTTCCTAACTTGGGCAACCAATTGACATAGCAATGGCTTGCTCGTTCGACGAGGATCACCTGCTTCTATTTTCTTCTTTCGATCCGATGTTTACGGTCCACTGTTCGTAAAGTTCAATGCAAGCGACTTTGAATGACATCATTCAGCAGACATGATTATAATGTATCATTAGAATTTTTGCATTTCAACTGTGTTGAAAATATTTCTTGCGGAAAGATCTTGCCCATCAATCCATCAATGCAATGAAGGGTTCGAATTTTTCACCATTACCCTTCGCAACTGATGACCCTTCGTGAGATCGTTTGAAAGTCATGTCTATGAGTAGACAAGCAACAAAGAGAGAAGCGACTATTTGACTCCGTTGGTATGATAGAAACCCTCATTAGAGAGAGGGTGCTTAACAGAGAAAGCGACTTCATGCCTTGGACGGGACAGGGTAAAGTTCAAACAAATATTTCAGTAGGATGCTGTAGGTCATTGGTCGAATGCTAAATCACTCGAAGTTTGAATTTCAACTCTAAATTCACTGTCCAGTACAAAGCAAGAAGTCCCTCAGTTATCACAATTCAATGCTTCTGGCTTTCACGAGGACGAAATGATATTCCAGGCCTAGAAGGACTGGGTTCGATTCCCAGCAGAAATTCACTTTTCATGGTGGTGCCAAGAACAAGGCGCATAGAAGCATCATTTCGACCTCGTGAAAACCAGAGGCATTGAATTGTGAAGTCGATTTCCAATGTCGCCTGGAAGCAGTTGCTATTGCAACTGTTATAGGCACTCATTTTTATTGGGATAAATATAAATTACCGTAAAAAATTCAGAAAAATGTTCGTAAATGTTGCCGCTGTGATCTAGAGGATCGACAGCGCTCACCGACGCAATCATTGTCCGGTCTAACTATTTTCAGTAAAATATTGTTCTTAGAAACATTTTTGTTGCTTTGTTTAGAAGTATCGCTATGCTTGACCTACCATTCATCATGTTTGATAAAGAATGATAATGTTTCTCATTTTTTATCATCAAGATTGTCGACCGGTGCATGTTTGCGGTGATCAATGAAGGATTCAAGATTCTGGAAGAAGGAATTGTCAATAATACGGAAACAATTGATGCCATGATGTAAGTATTATTCAGTGATGTAATACCCTGAAATCAATCAGGAATTTTGAGTGACAGGATGTTTAAGGAAAAGTTCAATTTAGGCCGCTGACACACAGGAAAAGTCATTTGCCACTTCCCTTGTGATCATGTCACGCTCCTTATGCTCATATCACTTGCTATAGAGCGTTTCACTCTATAACTTCCATTTAACTTCCTGTTACGCATGATTCACTACTATATTATTAAGCCACTGTTTGGGTTTCTGGTTGCGTCATTGATTTCCAGCTCTTCTCAATGATTAACGCTTCGTTAATCTCATGGGACGCCAAATGGCTTGCTTCTTTCAATCCTTCAAAAAACTCAAAGTATTCTTCATTCACGACTTAAAGGAGATGATGATCATAGCATTAAGATGTCAGATAATAGGATCAGAGAACAAAATTCCATCTCATTCCTTGGATTGGCGGTTACGAAAGACTTGTCATGGAAACCGCACATCCAGTCCATCAGCAAGCAGGCAGCTCAACGCATTGGTTGCCTCTATCCTGCCAGCAGCTATCTTCCACCACAGACTGTCTGCTGTCTTTACAAGTCCACTATTCGTCCTCTGATGGAGTATCGTTGTCATCTGTTGGCGGGGGCCCCACAAACACATCTTAACCTCCTTGAACGAGTCGAGAAACGTGTCAAGAATCTCATGGATGAAAAACGTGCTATCAAGTTGCAGCCGCTCTCCATCAGACGGGATGTTGCTTCACTCAGTCTCTTCTACAGGTACTATTTCTCTAGAAGGAGTTCTGCAGTAAATGAGTGCGTACTCAAACCTAAGATCTTGTCAGGAAGCAAACGCAGAGCTAATGCACTCACATGCTATCATGTGAGCTTAGAACGCGCACGTACTGTGAGTCGCTCGAAAAGCTTTTTTGTTCGCACGGCACAGCTTTGGAATCAGCTTCCCCAGACCACTTTGATACTTTCAAGAGGCGTGGGAACAGGTTTCTGATGAGGACAGCTTAATCAGATTGGAAGGTCTGTTTTTTCTCTTTTATTTACTTAAAGTAATACAATTCAATACTTTTTCATTAAGTATCCCCTAGCTTCGTTCATGGCTCCTAATTCTAGCAAGGAGTGAAAATTCTGCACAAAAATGGAATGCACTTTTATTTTTTGCAAGTTAAACCGAGTGTTTTTTGGTATTAGAGTAAGAGGAGAAAGAGCTAGAGGAACCTGGGGAACGGAAACTTATGTGAAATATTTCAAACTACTATTTATAGGCTTCCCTGTCGAGGTACACAGCAGTTTGTTAACGACGAGTTTGTATTGCGCAATCTATGCACCTCTACATCATGCTATTTATTCATTGACCATAAAAGGTAGCTTGCAAAGCTAATTGCAGCCAGGTATGAATGGTAGATCTGTAGGTGGTCGATAAGTTCATCAGAAATTTTTTCTTGTTGACACGGATGTTCGTAGCTGACCTATGTATCTATAGATCATCTCCATTTCCATTAGTTCTGATGACGAGCTCACTCTTTTACCGTCTTCAAAATACCAGTCATCGAGTAATAGTATTTGTCAAAAAGGGAAAGAAAGATCCCAAGATATACGTAGAACTCGAATGTATTAGAATATTGATGTCACAAAATGAAATTCATACGAATTTCACGTGATGAAGGCTGCGGCCGAATATTTGTGATTTCAATATTTTTATACATTCGAGTTCTACGCACATCTTTGGAATTTTTCTTCCCTTTTTCACTTTTACTTTCTCTACTCACTTTTTCTCACCACGCGGCTACACTCGCCATGTATCAAGTTCGTCTAGAGGTTCTGAGAAGCTTTGTTAGATAACTTTATCTCGTGATAGCTTTTTTCCGTGTGCGAGCATAATACGCTATCAGGTTTGTTCACTCTTCATCCATCCACTACTAGTAAATAAAAAAAATAAACAGCCGTGTTTGTGTCATATAATTGACTGCTGGAATGATTTTCACCATTGCATGAGAATGAGACACGACAAATGGTGAATTGACAGTGTCAGATGACTTAAATTGCATGCCAGGGTGAACTTGTGGCGAGTGGGAAATTGTTAATAGGAGGTGGAGCATGGCTTTTTCCGTGTGACAATTTCCCTTTTTTCCTTGTGCTTTTGTTTGGCATGATCTTCTATCTCATCAGTCCATGAGTCACTGTCATCCTATCGTCATGCGACATTCGAGTCATTGGCAACATTGTTGTTGTTGGTAGGATAGCTCATTTGGCTTAGTGCCGCAGTTCGGTGATTATGTGTAGAATGTCTAGGGTTCGAGCCTAACTGCTTCGGGAGGCAACACCACTCTCACGAAAGCTTACTAACCCTTACGTGCTATTTGGTGATAGTTGCGAGGTATACAATTTAGATATCATATTGGGAGCAGTTGGAGTGAGAGCGATTATAGTCTACTTCTACATAAGAATGTTGAATTTCTCAATTTTTGACGATCGTAGAACGCTGTGCTATGTGAAAGTCTGTCTATAAATTTTTATATAGTTTAAACTTGATATTAGAAGTATGTATAAGGTACAAGTATGTCATCGCAATTAAAAGCATGCAAAATACGGCTGAAATGTACTTAGGTTTGTAGCTAACTCAATTACATTCTGTCTTATTTTCAATTGTTTGTCTTTCAATGATCTTAATTGTAAGTTAAATTCTTACAGCCTAAAATTAAAAGTTGACAGCCTTAAATTCTAACCATATAGCCTTAAAGGTCAGTAGTGATTTGTCCGAACTCTGCTTCTCTATCTCCTATCTACTGTGCTGGCAATTAGGCGTGAAAAAAGGTGTACTCTTTGATGAAAGCATGTTAACGACCATGGATGTAATTTATTTGATATTTGCAAGCCATCTTTGATATCCTCTTTGACGGTTACTTGCAGGCTTCAAGCGTACGGTTGGCCTCAAATTCTTGGTGGTCCCATGTACTTCGCGACGACAGTTGGTTTGAATAATGTGCTATCCAAATTGGAAAAACGATATGCAGAGACAGGTAATTTTTTTAATCATTCAGCTCTCAATTTTAGCCATAACATTTTCTTTCGAAATTTGATGATTTAATAATTCAGAATGTGTGATTCTGATTATGTCCGTAATTTTTCGAATTCCCACGCAAGGAAATCCCAATGCAGATGACTTTCAACGTCATCACCATACCGTCTTCCTACAATACTGTGTTTAATGGACAGCATTAAATTTATGATCCTGCCTTGATTTTGCGAATCTATCTCGCTGTTAATTTGTCTCGATATTCGACTAAGGATTTCTCAGGCGCTGTATAAAATTAATCCACTCTGGCGCATCGCAATCAATGTGAAAATTCTTTGACTAGCCGCTTCAGCTCGCTGTCTACCTGAAACTCTGGAGAATAGAGACGATGGAGTCCCTGGCCAAGTTTAATGCATCTATCTCTTCCATATTCATATTAATTATAAACGGTCGGCTTTGTATCCGAATTTTCGAGTGCATTCACAAAAGTCGTAGAAGTTTGTTGTTTCAAATCCTCCCTGGAATCGAATTTCAAATATGACGTTCACCTCGACATTCAAATTATTTCTGATTGATAACGACGAGACAACGTCATCAGACTACAAAACTAGGACATTCATTTCAATGACCTATTCACAAAATCAATTTCTAGGTCCTGTTATCTGCTGAAGAATGATTAACTTTTCAATTGTCGCCAATCAGATCGCCAGACAGATTGATGGTATGATTTTCTCATTTTCAATATTTGTTGAACATTTCAACCATAGACATTCAGCCAATTCTTCCGTTGCATTCGTGTGACATTGTCTCATGTGATTTCGCGGCTTAATTTTCTCAACTGATTTGATGCGACTATTGGCAATACCTCATAGCTATTTCCAAATTTCTCTGGAATGCATTTTACATGTGCGGATGTAGCGATCCAAGCAGTTAGCAAGTGTTCTTTGGTGTCGTGGCTAGTAGATGTGATTGTATGTTTGTTACCTGTAGTTGGATTATCTATGGTGTACCTACTAGCGACTCAAAATCACACAGCGTGCAAGTTCACTATTAACTTGGTCGAAGCTACACAAGTTAGTTCGGCCTACGGCACAAGTTTTTTCTGTAGGATACAAAGCCGAAAACGAGACTTTAACAGAATGATATACACGCTATGACTACTACGAAGCTGCGCGTTTACGTGCCAGACATGAAGATGGTCAAATAAAAACACATGTAAATCCAAAGGGAAGCTGGTTGAGATTTTCGTCAAAAATGAGATTTTTTGTGTTTTATCTGATTAAGTGACATGTAATAAGTCTAAAGCCATAATTTTTGGCATGAAATGTCTTGAAAGCATTTCCTATCATGTGTTGCTATCATGCTTCTGATGGGTAATGTATTCGAGAAAGTGGTTAGATGCGGTTGAAATGAGCCAAAATGCTGTGTTTGTGGACATCAAGATGCTTGCAAAATCCGATTGTGTACTGTTAAGCTTTTTAGACAAAAGTACGTGAACAAATGAGTTCATGACTTAAAGACATTCGATCCCAAAAATCATTACTTTAGAGATAATATTCTAATATGTTATCAGAAAAACAGAGAATCTCATTTTTTCCGATAGCATGTTTTCCCATTGGATTGGATTTTCATGTGTTTTTCTTCTACCATGCCTGATAAGAGCAGGAACCGGGTAGAACTTTGCAGACGCGTAGATTTCTAATAGTCACACGGTGCATTTTTCAGTGAAAGTCTCATTCTCGGTTTCGCTCCATGCAGAATCTAGTGTTAGCGGCCGTACTTCATCAGCAGGCTAATGCTGACGAAAAAACTCCAAAGGAGGTATTGAATTCCTCTTATTATCAGTTTGCATGTAATTATCGTTAGGTTCTTAAAAACTTAAAAAGCTTGCGTAATTAGTTCTTATAAACCACTAGGACATCAAAGGGAACGATTTTTCTGAAGTTCAAGAGACTAGATATTTATCTGTACGAGAACTATCATATTTCTGAAGTGTGATTATGCTTGTACAGTGTTATTTACGGAAGATTATGGAAAGTTTTACATACCAAGAATAAAGTTGAAATTTATGTGATAGCCGCATTGAAGGTTATTATCTCGAAAACATATTTTTTGAATGACCATTTCTCCTGAAACTATTTAGAGCAGGGTTTTTCAAACATTTTTTTCGCGCCCCCGAAATTATTGACTACTGCCGCGCGCCCCAATGTAAACGTGTCGCCGTCACACGAAGTAAATTTCGATGTTCAGTTATCGCCGATATTGATCATGATTTACTAATTTTATACCATTACTAGTATTTACTAATTTAATTATAATTTTAATAATTTTTTTTCTCATAGCTCTTCCTACAATTACGACAAAGCATCATTTCCGACGGTGTATCTAACAAAAGTGCATATGGTGAAGTGAAAAGAAAGTGCCATCCGGAATGAAACTTAAGTACATTTATTAAAACGCTCGTACAGAAAAGTTGCACCTCAATCAGAAAAATGAGCTTGTTTGACAGCTTTCCAAAATCAGGCCTTTTCGAAGAAAGTTGAAACCGAAGATCTGAAGAAACATTTAGGCGGTTGCGGAATTTGTTTTTCAGATATGCGAGACGAGAGAATCCCATTTCGCACAAGCATGCAGATGCAAAAACGAACAAGGATTCGAATAGCACACGCAGTGACAGAAGGGAATTCTTCCCGAACAGCGACCCGAAATTGTTCCAGCGATAGATCTTCAAAACCCGTTCGCAAACCTAAATCTGTATTTAATTCAATCACATCATCATATTTAATCGCAGAATGACGCAACACCCTCTCAACTGTCAGACTCCTGACATCGACCGTTTCACCTTACACTTGTGCGTGCGCACAGGCATGACTGGCATCAGTGAAGAATCTTGAAAAATCTCCACTAGCGTTCCACTGCGTATTTCTGCAACATCAAGTCATGGAATAAGTGAAGCAGTCTTGGCAGAAGCCATTGCGTCGCCCCCCCCTTTGGCCCTGATGTAGACTATGTTCATGTTCGACATTCAAGTATTGAAGTTAAGGTAGAGCTCGTCATATACGTTAGAATATAAAAAAAGAAGGATTATTGCATCCTAAATAGTCGGCACTTGCTGAAAACGCTGTGGAAGAGAATCATAGGTAATTGTGATTCACCTCAAAGTCTTTGTCGTGAGTCGCAGTGCAAGTAGCAGCTTTTTCTTTAGGAAAAAGAAACGTGCGTCTGATTGTATGTGACCTACTTCTTAGGTCTTTATATAATGAATTTTAACCTTTTGGTCATCGTAGATTTTACATTTGTTTTTCCTCTTTGTTTTGACTTCAGTGTTTTGCTGCCAATTTCCTCATTTTCTGTCACTTTGATTGTCCATTGAATTGTACGAGTATAATAGGGTTGCGATTTTCTAAATACGATATTTTAAATGTATATTTAAGATACGTGTTAAATATGGTTAAAAAACAATATTTTAATGTTTTTTTTATTTTTTTGAATTGCTTTTCCTGTAAAAGGTCTATTTTCTTTTTCCGATGCATAATCCACAATTCTTGCGACAATGTAATCCGTTCTGTGTATGCCTAATTGCGCATGAAGGTCAGTAAATCAATCTTTTGACAAATGCACTTTCGCAATACTAGTAGAGCGAGTATGTACAGTTTACTCTACAACTGCAAACAGCGATAATCGAATCCACCGAGGCAGAATTCATGTGGAATTGCGATACTACGGCTGATTATCACCAGCCCTCACCATGGCAAGGTTAATAAACCCATGAATACTGCTTGTATAAGAAGAAGACTCCAAGATATTATTTTTAAATGATTACATCTTATTTAGATCCGATTATAGAAGTGACGTTGAGTGTTTTCAGTGATGTTTAGTGTGTTAAGTAATGTTGAGTGTGCTGCATGAGTGACGTGTGTTGAGTGAATATCCTTAATCATCAAGAACTGTTTTTACTGTATTTCTATTCATCTAATTTGCTTGTGTTTTGTCAACCTTTTTTTCTTTTACGACATGCCAGTAATATGTTTTTCAATTGCCATTTCGCATTTCTGTCATTATTACAATAATAATTTATTATAAATTTATTTCCGCTTTTTCATTTATTTAGATTAATCTGGCTAAGTCATTTATTGCTTCAATGGTGAACCTGTGTATCAAAATGAATTGAAAAAGAAATGACAAGCATTCCGAATTAAATCATAAAATGCCACTTTCATTGATAATCAAACTTAAAATGCTATTATTAAGCATTCTAATTAAGGACTTACCATAATTAAGGAAGTGATTTTTCACTAAGTATTCTATTTTAGGGAAGATATTGATTGAATTCACTTTAGGTACTACTGGAATTCTCGTCAAAAACGAAAACATAAAAAACACATAAAAACATATTTAAAGATTGAAATCCTTCCATAGGATTTTCCATGAAATTCCATAGACAACTAATGCTAAACATGTTTTTCAATTGTTTCAGGTCATACATACTTGAAGCCAAGCGAACTTCTGAAGAAATTGGTGTCCGCCAAAGACACTCCTACGATGACTCATTGGGGACGTCTGGGGAAACTGTGATGTGATGAACACAATATGCAATATACAATTGTTTGATCCTGATTATGTGCAAGTGATTAGATATATTCAACTTATCAACCTATCATTTACCCAAACATGTAAATAACTTATTTTATATGAAATTACATTCTTTACATTGTTGACCACAGCTTTAATAGAAAACTGAAGATAAAGATTGTTCTTTATTTCTCAATTGCAAGCATGAATAACGTGCTAATAATGTTGAAGTATCAGGCCAAGTTCAATGCCGCAAAGTCAAAATCAAATTTAATAAAATGCTCTTTCTATTCACTCGTGGTTGCCCTTTGTGGCTTGTGGTCTAAACGTTGCATATACTCGTACATTCATAGCTTAATAAATGGAAAGTTTTACTGAGAAGGCCTTTATTATAGAGAATTGTTGGAAGTGAACTTATATGTTGAATTAATTCTTGCTTGCTCAGATGCCCTTTCCTTATGTCAATTTTTCTGATGGAAAACTAAAACTAGATATGAATTTTCCACCAGAAAAGGTGACATGAGGATAGGGCATTTAAGCTACGTATGTAGCAAAGGTTCAGTTTCAACAAGAATTATTCGACACGACATGAACCAGGTGAAAATAGGCCTATTGGGATTTGGATGAGTGGGTTACCCGAAATTACTTTGATATCTGCACTATCAATTAGAATATGAATTTAAGATGTTAGTCATTATGACAAGGATTTCTATAATGGTAAATTTGCATCTCGTAGGCTCCTACATTTTGACTCAACCTCGAGACACACATGCTCATAGCTTATTCTTAGATAACGTGATTGCAATTCATACTTTGCTTGGAAGAATAACTAGAATTGGCGATGTCGTCACTCGTCTCAATTATTCAGATATAAGATGATCAGATATACATGAGCTATCGCATGCATCACGCATGGCAACATGAGAGATGGTTACTGCGCATTAGTCTTCCGGATAGGAATTTTTTGGAAGTCAGATTCGAAGCAGTTTCCATTATATCACCGGCAAACAAGTAGGTAATGTGATCTACATAAAGAGTTTTTGTATTTGTTTTTAGTGATGAATTTCAAATCATCGATTTCAGTAAATTCCAGAGGATGAAAAGTTCGCCAATATCCTTCTTGGCTTCGCAGTCTGCATATGTAAAGACATGTCGGATATTTATTTCAAAAAAAAAATTCAAAGCTTAAATCTGATTACTCAGTTCATGAAGTATTTCGAATTAAGATTCATTATCAATGGCGATTAAGTGATGAAAGCAGTAAATTAAGATTTTTCTGAAGGCGTGTATTTAGTGCTACTAAGTAGCAACAAAGCCGTATCGTGGGAAGGGGCGTGCATGTATAGACGGCAGCATGGCCTAGGCTGCATGTAGTCGTAGATAGGCCTATACACGTACACTGTATATTGCCAATATCTTCATTCTCTCTCCCAAAAAATAGGAAACCAACCACTGACTCTTAACCGGGAACCGATCCCGAAAGAAATTTAGAAAATGAAATTGATTTCCTCTAGCATCGTGTAAGCACATCCAGAACAAAATGCCAAATATTTCAACAAGCTATTCATTTATTGATTGATCCTTTTTGTTAAATTGAAGCGAAATAAAATTTACTTTGTCGTATAGTTAAAAACAATGCAATCCAACTTTATATGTATTCAGGCAGTTTGTAAAGGACACAAGAGAACACAAAAAATAAGCTATATAAAAATCTATCGATCTAATCAGCATTGATCTATCTGATGTTGACATTTATAACAGATTTGACATTTAGCAGCTTTTTTTACAGATTCGACATTTTGTAGTAGCACCTTCGCGAAAAGCTGAGAATCACTGTAGTCAAAATGCTATCCAGCTCAAATTTTATTCATGCACAACCATGCAAAGAGCATAAAAAGGATGCAAGAGAGTCAATTGAGGATTAGATCCAATGAGCTATCAGTAAATGAAATGGACATTTATTGATATAGGGTTACTTCATTGACTTTTTAGAATATTCTTGAAGACTGGTGCTTCAAGTCACTGCATTCAGAATGCAATAAGTTGGCTTAATACAACCATTCCGCCTTGATAGAGCCGTTCGTGGAGTTGCCGAATCCGTCTTTTATTTACCTTTGTTTTTGTATCGCATTTTTTGATCGTCAGCTTTGCTCGTAGCTGATTGGTGTGACTTCGCATCTTTGCAGCTGATCTCTGTGCCAGTGTGTGATCTTTACTTTTTTGAGCGTAACTATATTGTTGCGACACACGAGTTGTAAGCGGAACAATTTTCAGATCCACATGGCTCGGTCAAAATGACCCTATAAGGCTAATGTGCGACTATCAATTCCAATTGATTTTCGCGACATAAGTGAAATAGCTTACATGTCGGAAATTACCATGACGTGCTCTGCACGCACAATTCAAATACTATCTAGTGATATCCTCCCAATTGTTGTGACTTGGACCAAATGATGAATCGAGATCTTATTGTGCCTTTTTGGCTGAAATTTCAAGTTTTTAATTCCTTTTTTATCGGCCTGATTTTATGATTCACTAAATTTATGTTTCATTTCTTGAATCTGAATAGTAATGTGGACCCATTTACATTTTTCAAAGTTAATTGGATCATTGTCTTTTATTGGTATTTTGCAGTATCAGTCACAGGTGTAGTTTGTGATATGATCACGCTTAAGAGAATACTCTTACCCCATAGCGCTCTATGACGGATAGATCCGTCCCCATGAACAGCGTCATGACGGACCTATCCGTCATGAGTTACTACTTTTGTCTTATTGTCGAATTTCACTGCTAGCTCAGTGTGCTGAGGTTTATTATTGAGTTTGGCGCTTTTTAAAGATAAATTCTTTCACAGACAGACAGACACACACAGCGCACGCATGCATGCAGAAATCATCTCTATTCATAAGCTCAATTTGCGCTAAACACAAGTCTACTCAAAACATTTGCATCGATGAACCTCATACATAGAGGTTGACATTCAATGCAGGTTTTATGCGTATACTAAACGATCGAGATTCCGACTGAAAGCGTTTATTGTGATCGATTTAATGAATACATGGTGCACAGTTCCTTATACTGCGGAAAAGAGAACTTGAATTTAGAATAACATGTATACCTTTTGACCTCTCAAAGGCGAAAAAATTGTCGTTTATCAATTCTTTCAAAAACTTCTTTGTTGGATTGTGGATACATCATGCATGTTGATAATTGGCATAACAGCGTGCGGCTTTGTGAATATCTCAGGAATCGAAACACCGGTGTTCGGTGTGCGGCTCGCATGAACAGAGGAATACCAGCGGAAATGCGAGAGAAAAGGCAAGTAGAACGAAAACGGTGCATTGGCCATCAAATTCCCAGACAAAGGAGACGTCTGTCTACTGTCGATAAAGCAGGTGCTATTCAGAAGCAAAGACATCTTCCGGGAGGCAGGAATCAGAGTTATGAAAAGCATTCTACAATCAAGGAATAGGCCTACGATTTTGGGATGCTATATGTGGATCAGACCATACCTCTCTAATATGACAGCGGCTCGACGTGGTCACACAATTGGTGATTCAACTTCTATTGCTAAATGCTTAATGTATAATGTACAAAAAGGAAAAACATTCACAAATGACATTCTTGAACTTTTCCAGGATCGCCATAATTCACCTTACCGGTATGCATTCAGTTACATCAAAAAGCTAAGTTTGTAGCTCGAATTCTGTCGGCCGTGGAAGTGCATTGCAACAGTATGTACATTTTCTTGAAATAATCCCTTCAACTTGAAAGAAAGTAATGCCACTGAGGCGATATGTAAAGAATGTTGGATGATCGGTTTGAGAAAGGAAAGAAAGATGCTATAAGCACGCGCAAGATGTGATAATAAAATTTGTTTTGCGTTCCATGTTTTGAAAAATATCACAATTTCTCCTCTTATTCGTGAAATTAGTTTCATCTATAAGTGATATGATGTCATGTTCGCAATAATTATGTTTGACTTTGTTAAAAAGTATATTTATGTAATTTTCTATGGTGCAGTGCGTCATCAACTTTTTGAGACATTTGGGCGTTATGGGGTTAATATGCTGAGCATGAAAGTAATAGCTTTAAACCTATTGAATTGCTAATTTAACAAACCTCTCCAAGGAATACGGAGGATCTGTAAAATACTATTATTCCTTCTGTAGGCTATTGCTATCATGATCAGTCAATTCCGTGTTAATTTCTTCAAAATAGCAAATATTTGCATATCTCACATTTGGTATCAATACACAATGTGTTCAATTCGAGTTCATTTAATAAAGTCGAAACTTGGGGATTTAATTAATGCTGAGTTGCTACTCTGCCTAATACTTATTTTATGGTCGCCACTCTACCTACCATACTTACTCTATGACTTGAACTATGTGAGCCCCTTGCCGATTTTGACTCGGGCGGCCTGAAGGTCCAGGGCCGCACGTTTCTACTCGCGGCCCTAAAAGACCAACATTTTTCCACGTTGAATCTCTTCATACTTAGATCATACTTTTATTTGATTAGTAGTTTCAACTACTAAAAATGAGAATAAAAATAGGAAAACACCATTTTCAACTTAAATAGAACAGAAACGTGCGGCCCTGGCCCGAGAAGGGCCAACAGTCCGGTGAAAAATGCTTTTAGCATGGATGCGGAGTCCTATCATTTTGATAGGACTCCGACTCCGGGGGTTGATAGGACTCCGACTCCAGGTGACTAGTGTATAAAGCCTAGTTTTTTGAAAAATAGATCGGTAACCTACATCATAGATCATTATAGTCTTAGCTGAACCTATTTTTAGTAATCATTGCTGTATCAATTATTTTCGATGAAAGTTTATCAAATGTGGTTTTCAGTTGGATGCATGTGACTCGGCTCCTCCCATCCTGTTGATGTGTGCTTCACACGGTTCTTCTCCAGTCTCTACCAGGCAGGAAAATCCCCAATCTCTCTCTAAAAAATATGAGTACACTTTCGATTTTAATATGCGCTTTAGAGCAGCCATCACATACACGATTAACGTGAGGGGAAGAGGCAATGTTCTCAGACAAACTAGTGTTTAATTTTTGTCTCTGATGTGACCTTTGGCGCATAGGTGTGATCGAGGCTAGGAAGGCTTGTTTTCTCTACTAAATCACCGAGTGAAAAGACAATCCTTTCTTCACAATCACGGTTCCTTCCCTCACCTATTACAAGCTTTGCATTCAGCTGTACTTTTGTTGACTTACAGTTGTCTGTACTTTTGTTTGACGTGGAAAGTTAACATCAAGACAGTGACAGCTATATGCACGAGAATAAATAATTTCTTTGTATTATACTTCGGGTCTAGTTATATAGGCCGGAGTCCTATCATTTGATAGGACTCCGACTCCAGCAAAAAATGATAAGACTCCGGGACGCCGACTCCGACTCCGCATTCCTGGCTTTAGGGTCCCAGGAGAGCCCCATTTTGGCCATAGCTGTTGACCCTTCTAGGGTCAGGGCCGCACGTTTCTGCTCGGTTAAGGGTCAACATTTTTTCATACGTTTTTTCTTATTTCCAGTATTTGAAACTACTAGAAAAGCAATTGAAGTATGATCTATGTATGAAAAACTATAAATGAATGTATGATATAAATAATGTATGAAAAACTAGCCCTTTGGGCACGGCTATTGAAGGCAAAATAATATCGAATTTCCGGCTCCTATTATGTAATAGATAATGCATAGATTTGAGGTCATTATTTGCTGTAATTACCGAGAGCCGAAGCATGACTTTCTTCCATAGAAGTCTACACCAGGTTAATAATTTTCAGTCAGGAAAATAATTACCTGCTTCGTGGAGCTCATTAACCTGTGAACATAGAGAGCATCACAAAACATGCATTATGATCCAATAATGTTGAATTTCTGATGTAAAAACGGCCATACTTATGAATTGAATATTTTTATCACAAAGCATATAAAATAAGGGCTTTTAAGGGTCCCGGACAGAAGTGTGCGGTGACTCTCTAGGGTACCCTAGTCAAAGTCGGTAAGGGGCCCTTAAGGCATTTTCCACCGAGATGACGGGCTGCGCACGCATTGGTTGCCAAAATTGGGTAGTATGTCTACTTCGCTCGTACTAATAGTTACCAGACCAGCACCCGCTCCGGCATGTCCACCCTATTAGCCTGGGCTCGTTCTCGACCAGAGCCCTTTGCTTAGGCTACACCTGCTCCCAACTGTGATTACATAGACTGAGTTATCAGGAAAAAATTAATCCAAGCACACAGGGAATAGTCATGTATCAGGAGGATATATCTGGAGACCCAACAAATAGATCACAACTCCACGAAAGTAGACATGCTCCTGCTCTGTCTGTGGTGCAGTCAAAATTGGTATGAGATCTGAAATTAACAAGTTAGTGAAACTTTGACGGGCATTCATTAAGTATCACTTTAAACATACTACTGACAAATCGCCTAGGTTAGTGCACCTGCGATCTGCTGCTTTTTGCAAACACAATGTAAATAGAATAATTAAATATTGAGTTGCATCCCAAACTGAAAAATAATTATTTAATTATTCTATTTACATTGCTTGCGAAAAGCAGCAGTTATTAATTATCGCAGGTGCACTAACTTAGAAGATTTGCAGTAGTGTGTTTAAAGTGATACTTACTTACTATTTCACTAACTTGCTAATTGCAAATTTCAAATTAACCCGGACATAGCTGCAACTTTAAATAGGGAGTTGTGTCGATGTTGAGAGATGTAAACTAGGCCTGCTGATAATTCCTGATATTTGATGAAATAGCAGTTATTCAGGTCTGTTTCCATTTTCAAGCTGAGGATGCAACTCAATAATTAATTATTCTATTTAAAATTTGTATGCATAAGGAAAGTTATCACATGTATGATAAAATATCTTTTAGAGTTAATTCAAATTGCACAATTAAGTAAATTTATTCTTACAACAAATCTCATGTGAGAAAAATTGATGACTTTCCATTTATGCATAAATTTGAATAGCAGAAGGAGGAACAGCAATTTAAGAAAGTTGGATGAATACATTCATTCCAATTATGAAAATTTTGAATATAAATTTCATAATTCATGTCTAAATTTAAACGTCGCAAACATTTATGCCAATTATCAACATCATGTGTCGGTTAGATGCTTCAGAACTCGTCAGATGGGTCTATAATATCATTGCTAACTTTTATTCATTGATATCATAATTCTTTTTCCAATCTATCGCGACATCTTCGTTCATGAAAATGCCTGAATCTGACTACAACGGCAAATTTGATGACAAGCTATCTGTCGAGGGACTGTAATTATGGGAATATCCACTTCAGCCATTAAGAATTCATTTCCTCGCTTGTGAACACACTGCTACCGCTGACAAAAACGTTCAAGCTTCCTCATGATGCCGAATTCTCAATTTACCCCGTGGGACCATCGTGGATAATTCTAACGCATCTTGATCTAATTTGATTCAACTGCTATCCCTTACCATATAGTCAATTTTTCTTCTTTTCTTCCTATAGAGTGCGCTGCAAGCGACGACCATCAATCTCGGAAAATTCTTGACAGAAGGAAAACAGTGAAAACGATGTTCAATAAACGTCGTTGGATCTGCAGTGGTATTTATTAGTGCTCAGTGATTTTCAAATTTTTGAAGTCGGTCGGTTTTAGTCGGTTTTCGAGAGAACCTGGCGTCAGATTTATAGAAATACTATAAATGTAATTTCTATGTATTTGTACATAGATTACTATGTTTCTATATAATGCATGTGCTGTAGGTGGGTACTTAATGTTCTGTATGCAAGAAATTACATTCACATGTGCATTGTGCAATGTATGTACAAGTACAATTGGTCTAGAATAGGTAAAAATGAGAAAAATGGAACCTGTCACATTCCCATCACAAATTCTGCATGTTGAGCATGACTTCAATAAACCATTATCTATTATGGAGTAAAAGAAATCTGCATTAATCATATTTTCTAGAAATCTCAGTAGTATATACAATTTATATTCCATCACTTCATTTGTTCCAACCTTATTCATCCCTACAACGGATGAGGAGTCCAATCATTTTGATAAGACTTCGATTCCGGGGTTTGATGGGACTTCGACTTCGGCAGTAGACCTAATTAGTACCATGAAATGTGAAAATTATATACTGAGCCTACTCTGTGCGTTAAGCACTAATGTCAGTTTATTTTTAATGAAGCATGTCAAATTATGTTAGCCTGCACATTTAATTATAAGCATGCTAAGTGTGCAGCATCATCAGTCGCTACTGATGGTGGACTAATGCACTTGTACAATCGACATGTACAAAGGAAATGATTTTCAGATCGGGATCAGCCCTTTGTACATTTCATAGCATGAGCGTGCAGCTAAAAAATTGCCAGTCTTTATGTCTTTGTAAAAGTAGGCCTATAGGCTACTAGTGTCTGTCTTGATTCGCTCTGACTACACGGGGCACCGGTAATCGCCGAGGACGAACCATCCTAGTCTGTGTGGCTACGGCGTCTCATTAATCACGACAGTTTCTTCAAAGTGCTTGGTTTTGGAAGTTAATTATTGAAAATATGAAACCGAAGGTAAATAGTTTGATACCGGATGTCCGCTTTCTAAACTATCAGAAACATCCACTTGCTACCGAATGAAGCAGAATCTTTTATTGCGATTCTCAAATGGACCCGAAGCAACTCCCAGGATTGCTGTAAATGGGATCATTGAATTACTTGTTGATGTTATCACTGCATTTTCAAATTTGCTATCAAAATCATAATTACGAGAATACATCATTCAAATATTGATCTGAAGGCAGACTGAGAATGAACAGTAATAACAGTGCTTGTCAAACTATGCTAAGAATGACCACAATAATTCTTTGACGAGCAGTGAGTCTCATTTTGAGATGAATTGTAAAGGAAAAACAACGCAAAGTGCATGCGAGCGAGGCATTTCGAAGCTTTTTTGAAATTGCCGACTTGTTCTGCCGATGCATCTGCATCCGCAAACACACACAAAAGACTAAATTACATTTGATTGAGCAGAAAGAGGAAGGCGATCTTTCAAAGGAGCCACGGGAGCTTTGCGCACAGAGAAAACAACTTTCGGCTCAGTGGCTGGAAAAACTAAAAATGCTTTTAACTGCTCTGCAGAGAAAACTGGCTCCAGTTTCTCCAATAAATGGGACTTTGATGACAATACACCTTTTCTCAGGACCAAAAACAGGAATTTTGTCATAAGAGCACATTTTATATAACGGTTTATAAAAAAAGGGGATAGCCATTAGACATTAAGGATTTTCAATATTAGACATTCAGAGAGCAGATTTTGCCAGCACGAATGATGAGTGTCTTTACAAGAGCAACTTTGTAAATAGCATTAAATTCAAAAATCTCATCTCAACGGGAGGCCTGAAATATTGCTGTGGTCCATTCTTGTTATTCAATACTTCGCTTATCAAGTCTTGAAGATGCAAGAGGTCACGCGAAAGCTTGGCAAATCACATGCTTCTGCTTTCCAGAGTCATCGCTTGTCAGCTGCAGGTATGTTTAGTAAAGACGCCAGCCCTTATTCAATTATCAGCGCATATCTTATAAAAGGAGGTAATGACAGGCTGGAAACTTCCCGAAAAAGGCAAAATACCTCAATTCCGCTACAGTCTATTAAATCGGGATACTGTTATCTAGTTCTATTCGACTACGCTGTACATCAAAATTGGAGTGACACATAGGTATAATAATCAGATAACATCATACTTTTCGTTTTGATAATGCAATCAGTGCTTACTAGTTACTTGAGTAAATCACTAATTACTTATTTGCCAGATAATCATTCATTTCACGTCTAATTCCTTCGATTAGTGGATTTGTACTTCAGACTGTTGACCTACTTTCGTCTGATGGAGGCACGAGTTGACATTATGGCACAGTGACAGTCTTACAGACAAAGATTGATTCATTTTTACTTCATATTTCGGGTCTGCCTATCAGCCGGAGTTTGGAGTCCTATCATTTCGACTCCGGCAGAAATGGACGCCGGGACCTGACTATCTCTTCTGAAGTAAGGTTGTACAAATCGCGGTAATTTAATTTTTCGGGTAGTCATCATTTAGTGTTACAGAAATCGTACTTTTTCTTATCCTGTACTACCATACGTTTTACTAAGGTAAAGATCTCCAAAAAATTTGTCTGACATTGTATAAACTGCGAGTGATAAGTTACCATGCAGGAGACTTTTAGTGGTCTCTTCCCGCTCATGATAATTGTACTTTATACTGTTACTGTTCATACTGTTTATATCTAAAATCAAAATCGTACTTCAATGATTCAAAGTTTTCTTTGGGCAGCCTTATAAGATAAAAGTAAGTCAATCAGATCAAAGGCCTCAGTGCGAGATGCTATATTACCGCACAAATTTTCGAGGTCATTCTTGAACAGCTCCATCTTTAAGCACAGATTGGTATGTTGCTCTACTTTTACTACAAAAGTCATTGGCCATGCGAGAGATCGGACATCTCTCATGATCCTCGAGGCAATAAAGATCAAGGAGAAGAGACCCACTGCGCCATCAATTCACGCCAGGAGTGAGATGAACTAAGTGACATCGTATTTTAGCTGGTTACATATCCCTTCTTTGTCCTCTCTCCCTCTCGTTGTACATATAATGCCCTGATATGCATATTTAGTATGTTGCCAATTTTAAGCGCGATTACAAACGTTTCAAAATACTTTTCAGTCGCTATGTATTTGATCTTATTAGTTACTTAGGCCTATAGTCCATTGAAATCATTGCTTTTATCGATTGCGATACTTAAGAATTTCCTTCATTTCAGATTTCGGTAACTGATGAATTCAATCAAACAGAAAGCTTCATTTAGTTTCCGAGTAGCCTTACGTTTCGTCGGAAGATATACATTGATCTCATTGCGACAGACCTTTGATGAAATTCTCGGCAGCGAATTCAAGCGCACAGGAACTCTCAAGTAATCAGCGTCATTAACCGTCTTCTTCTGAATCCAAGACGCTGTGAAATGAACACGTTTCGTTGGATGTTTTACATTACAGGGTATAGTCTCCATGTTACTTGGAAGTAGCGCTGTGTTTTTTATAAAATTGCCAAATACATAATAGGTCATGAATGCGCAAATAATCAGAAGTTGTCGAGGCGGAGTCAGAAAAAGTGCTGTCATTCTGCTTTTCAACAGTTAAATCGTCAGTTATGTTTTGTCTAATTGAGTAGATAAGAAGATAATAGATGCTCTAAAACACAAGTGGGCGCAATTCGGATATTAGATAGAATATATTTTTCTTTACCTCACTTAACAGATCGGATAGGCAACGCAGAGTTCAAAATTATTATTGGATAGCCAACAAAACTGTATGTTCAAATGTAACAGCATTTACAACTGATACAGAGAAAGTAAAGCAATTCTGTTTCACTGAAAAATAGCATTTTTACCTATCTTGCGCAAGATGTCTTATCATCTGAGCACACAAGGACAGTGGTTAGACTCTTATACACAGCTGGCGCCACGAGGATGTGAGGGTATCTCGGAAATTTGTTACAGACGTGAGGAAATATCAAATCTGAACTACAGGTGTCACGATGATTTTTCTCGAAGACAATTGCGCAACTGAGAGGCAGATCTCAACTAATTGTCGTGAACATTTTGACAAATGATCAAGTTACTTTCTTGCAAGCTTGAATGTTGAATGAAGAATTAGACATCTTTGAATGCGTTCAAACAATTTACTTTTACAATGTCATTTGAAACAGTGAGTGCACCCAAACATCAAACTACATCTTGTCAGCAGCTGACATTAATACACGACACAAGAAAGTCCGAACGATAGTCAGGTCTCTTTCTGCGCGACTTCACCTCATCTGATGTATTCGAATAGAAATCAGATGGAAAACTGAGCAAGTACTCCATCCAAACCAGCCAGAAAGGTGGTAAGGACTCTTTCTTAGCGGTAAGGGCATATACAAAATGTCGAATTTGCCCCAACGCCAATTATTTACCAATTATGGTTAGCTAGAAGAGCAGCAACAAACGGCGTTTGAGTCTTGATCTGCAAGCAGTTTCAGGATGCACAACTGTTTTCAGAAGTTAAACTCTTCATCAGGCTGTGCCTCCATAAGGCTACTTCTTTTGTTGAGTTGTCTTCAGAAAACCGTTGCCAAATCGATCGATAATCTTCGCCCGCCGTTGAATCAAATATGCCAGTATAAAGAGTTATTTGTTATTTTATGCTCTAGGGAACTTTGTATGAACAATTGAGTGAAACACTTGTCTGCATTTGTCACAAAAAATATGTGTAGGGCACATTATTGAAATTCACAAAAAGGGTCGAACTTACTCCAACTTACCCTACAGGAATATTTTTCAAAAGGTATCCGTTGAATCACGCAAAAGCAATTAAGTGCCGGAAAAAATTTCTGTTTATTAGAAAATAATAAATAAGTATTGCTGAGAAGTGCAGTTCATTCCTCGCAACAATTTTAGTATGTTGTCCAGCATTGAGTATTATTCCCCTATTATGTACTCCGTTAAGCTCCCTATTATCATAGGGAACAATGGATATTCTCAGCAAAAAACAGCCATTCTGGGCTGAATTATTTGTAGTTATGCCTGTTTGAGGATACTATTAAGTCATATCTAAATGCGGATATCGATTATAACTGTATCAATATCATACCGAAGTTTAGAGCATTAAATTACAACTTAGAAGTTGTCACCGGCATTTATGGAAATCGTTTGAGGTATGAAGAACGACGATGTGAGCTATGCAGTGATTCACGGGTAGAAAATTTGCATCATTTCATGATTGAATGTTCAAGATATCAGAAATTACGACAGGAGCTAGCATTGATATTATGCCACTGCGAAAGTACAATTGAGTTTTGCAAGTTGATGAACACGCATATTCCAAATAGTCTTAAAAGTATTGCTAAATTCCTTCAAAAAAACTAAAGAGTTGCGACAGTCTACTGTAAAGAGAACACAAACTAGATGACATTTAGAAGCAAATTTTTCTCTTCTCCTTCCTGAAAACGATTTTTTTGTTGTTGAAATTGACCGCGCGCCTGATATGTGCTATTTGATGTCTGAGCTTTCATAGTTATGTTTGAAACACGAATATTTTTGTTCACATGCATGTTCTTCATCTTCCATGTTTTCCAATGTATTTGGAGATAAACATTTGCTGACTTATTGAGTGTAGCACATTTTTATGACGTCAGTCGCAAAATTTGGCAGATCTAAGGCAAGAAAATGATTATTTCTGGCACGACCCATACGCATTATTCCCAGACTACTCTAGAGTTCTTCATCGCACATGTAGGGCCCACTACATCCTGCAAATCTACTATAAAAATAATCACTGATTTTCTTTCAGATGAAGAATCGTTAGTACAGTGATCAATTAAAAAAGAGACAAGACAACGGACTTTGTATCAATCATTTCTTCAGATTGACTCGAAAACTTCACTCAAACGCAATTCTCAGTTGGAAGCGCATTCAGAATAATTGACCCGTTTAGACTAGCCAATTAGCGCCAATTACTTCACGGTATCATTGCATGTCTTTGTGAGCAATTATCAAGATTCGTTTTTCTTTGAACGGATGTTAGCGGAATGAGATGCGGCTGTGTGGTGTAGTAGCAAATCATGTCCATTCCTTAGTCATCAAAAATCATCTAAAGCATTGTAGAACTAAATGGAGGCGGAGAATAGCACCTAGCGTGCATGATGCATACGTATACGCAAGTCTATTCACAATGCTCCTCAGTTCTTGTTACATCTTGTTTTTTTATCTCTCACCATAGTATTTCCGCCATGATGAGAAATGATTGAAGCTGAAATATTTCCATAATGTGAGATAATAGCTGTAATATTTCGCAGCTTTGATTAGATGCAGGCCTGTAGCATCTAACATGTCATAAAATGTTCTTTGAAACTGAGTTGGTTTCTCAAGTGAGATACAAGGTGCACTGTGTGATTCTGCAGTCAGACTCGCAAATTATCATGTATTGAATTTTTACACAACTCTTTTTAGATGTTATATTACTTTTGGTTCATTTGACACATGTACAATGTACAGCATGCACAATGTACATGCTATATTATTATATTTGTACAGATTTTCATTAATAAGAAATAAGCCTTTACTTCCGTACTTGCTACACAGCTTGCTACAAACAGAGCACATAGATGTATTAAAATATAAATATTCCGTCTTCCTGAATAGCATGATTCCTCCGAATTCCGCCCGTTATAATTTTTCACACCGGAACTTGATATCTTGTAGTATTTGATATAACCCCATATGCTTTTTTTGCAATGCAACTTCTCAATGAAATTTTCTTGATGAGGTAAATGTTTCTATTCACTTGTTTAACGTTTGAGATAATTGCAATGTGCGGATGCTCATACATGAGATCATGTATAAGCTACAGACAGAGTTGTAGTGTGACGCGATTTTTCAGTCTCATGCAAGAGTAAATCTCTATGAGAGTTTCCCCCCACACACCGTCGGAATAATGTTTTTATACAATAGTATTAAGCACGTTCACATAGGCCAGGTACAGGATTTATGCAAATCATAGGCCATACATATTCTCAAGCATATTAGGTACTTATTATATTGCATATCCGTATTGAAATCATGTAATATGGCCCAACTGAATTATAAATAATAATTAAATCATCAATAATCAATATGTTGTACTATACAATATATAATAAATTACTATTAATGTTATTAATTATATAATATCATATGTACAGCAATGCACATTGATGCCTGATTTGCAATTAACATGCACACTATGAAGATATCCCGGTAACAATAATGCTCTTATCTAGACTATGGATGTACATAATATGCAGATTTGCCAATCATACAGATTGCAGAATGCCAGTTCGCCTGGGCAAAGAATAGAACTGTGAAATAGAAAGAATTCCTCAGACTTGAATAATTCAGGCCCAAACATTCCTTGGCATCAGTAGACACGGAGCTTTTTTCTTCCTACAAGTGCTCACCAGCACGGCAAGGAATAGCTCAAGCTTGCTTAAGATATCTGGAATGGCTTAAAAGCTTCTGTGTTTACTGTACTTATCCTGGCTAAGGAGTGCGGATGATAATCATAAAGGTTGTAGTTCCTGGTCTATATATTTTAAACTAGTTTGGACCATTCCCAGCTGTGCTGACGAGCCCTTGTAGGGTGAAACGGAGCGTCTACGGCTGCCAAGAAATTTTTATGCTTAAATTGTCCACGCCTGAGGACATTTTTCTATTAGATTTCCTTATGTTTTGCAACCGTTTTAAATCTAATCATTTGATTTAGTTGACGCATAATTATCCATATTGCAAGACTGATAGAAGAAACGGCAAATACCTGCAAGTATATTCGGCAAAATATGATTGATAGAGATCAGAAAAAACAAAACTGGGAAATGAAAATAATAATGATATACTGCATTGTGTGTGCAATGTGTATGCACCGCACTTTGCAGCACTTCTATAATAGCACATTTGCCAGAAAATATATCATCAAGACTTCTCATGCTTTGTTTGTGACATAATTTTAGTCGTGATTGATTTTTGCGTCTCATACTCTCAATTTTGATACCAATTATCACACTTATAAAGAAAAATAGTCCAGAAATTAAAAATAATGCAAGCTCGATTAATTGTGAACTTCTAGTCAGTGAGTGTAAAAATATCCAGAATCGCGCCCAACACTGCACAAACCAAATATTGCTTCTCTTCAATATCCTCAAAAATCAAAATCGATTCCGGTTGACATCAACTTTTCGCACGGGTTGAGCTTCTCATTAATATCTTTTCCATTTCAGTTTTTCAATGTTGGAGGATACTTTCCTACAAGCTATAAAGTCAAATTGATCAATGTTTTATGTTAAGCCGCTTCTAAACAAGGGCAATCAATCGTCTAACAAAATAGAAATGAAACATTCATGATTTCATCTCATTTCTACTGACAAAGATGATTTAACTCCTAATGATTCGAATATTGCTCGGAATTTTTCAACTATGGATGTCGTATAATGAGAGTCGACTGTCGCCCATAAAGAATTTTGATAAGCAGATATTGTTCATTCTCCTTGTCAATGGCGTACATACACTGTCCACGGGAGAATGAACCTCAGTTTTAGATAAATAATATTATCTACGAATTATATCAAGTTTTGTCTCCATGCCTTCAGAATCTCTAAAATCAGTCAACCTATGTCAAACTAGAATTCTTGACAGCAATTGAGATATTGTAATTTGAGCACCGCGAATTATCCATGCCTCAATGAATGGTTGAGAGGCTCAAGTTCGAGATTGTTATCAGTTCTACACGGAAGGAATGCATAAACTCGTCGGAAAATGATAACAGAAAATCGTAGAAAAGAAGATACAAAATTTCAATAACATGATTGCTACGAAGCAACTTTGAAAAATAAAACGTTATTGAATTGTTTTAACAATGCTCGCATAATAGAAATTTGACACTCGAAAACATTAATTACTATGTGCTGTCGTCAACCATTAATGCATCCGTCAATGTTGTGGACTTTTTCAATTGTCAAATATGCTTTTGTGTACTAACTTGGCTTTTTGTCCATCACTTTTTTTGTGTATTCTAAAGTCATATTTTTCATTAATATAGACCGTTTCATAAATAACTGCACAAAAAAGTTAATCCATTTTCAGATGTAATTTTCGTGTTGAAGCCTTGCATATGTTAGGAATGTTTTGCATCATGGAATAAATCAGGATTTATTTGGATAGTAGCTTGAGTGTTTAATTTCAAATTTCTCCTTTACTGACAATGGTGTCAAGTCACTTCGACCCCCTGACATTTCGACCCTGTAATTAAGTATTCTTAATTGACCCCATGAAATGGGGTTATCAAATTTACGCTTCTGCATAGTGCGTTGTCTACAGATATAGATAAATTGATGTGCTCTGTTCAATTTCCTGCCTATTAGCTGGCTGTTACAAACTCCATCTGCCTGTTTCATCGATTTTAACATCTATCAAAGATTTCAAATTCTGCGTGTTGTGGGTTATTTTTCCTGATGGATATTTCGGCTGTAATTTGAATTCATCAGTTAAAGTATGGCTCGTATAGGGGTCTATTCTGCCTATCTGAAGTGGATTCACTCAGTGATAATCAATTTATGGGTCAATAATTAATTGATGGGGTCGAAATGTCAGGGGGTCGAAGTGACTAGTTACCATATTATGAAGCACAACATTGCACACAAATGAAAATTCACACATCACTCAAAGCGGAATAGTGCGATCAAAGAATTCTGACTTTTACAAATAGTTACGAAGTAAGATAGGCGAAAAGCTTGAAACAAAAATATTCAGATTTCAAACTTGATAGCAAAGAAATAAACTTACAAACATCAATGAATAATTGATGTCACTATCAATTCTAACACGTAATTATCCATTATCTTTGATCCACTGCCATTTATTAGAAAGAATATATCAACTGTAGGCGAATTTACTACATGAAATGTTGGTGAACTTTCTATTGCTTTCGATTCAAGCCACACAAACGAGCTAAAGACTACATTTTCAATTCCATGCGGAACCTCTAGATAATCTTAAATTATTGAAGATTCTATGTAGAATTCTACGCAATTCTGTCATTCAAGAAGACTTTAAGCACTATAATATATTGTGTTGTGGTTCTAGACTAGTTGTTGTATAACTAGCTGTTGTTCTTAGACTTGCCAGCTTGGAAATGGAAAATCAATGGTCGACTCTTTTCTATTTATTTGTTATTTTGTCTGAGTTTTGCTTCCTTGCGTCATTGTCCTACTTTTAGTAAGAGTTCCTGATTGATTGTTTCAGAGGTGATAACACTCTAAGACAAAATTCAAAATAAAAACCACAATGTTCTGAAAAGAAAAAGTTTATCTCGAGCTTTCACTCGTCATTCAGTGAACATAATCATGGGAATGAGAATTTGAAGGGACATAAGGATGATGCACTTCGATGTGGCACAATAATAAACACATTCATTACACAGGTGGAGACCAGGATGTATTCCCATCATCGTGATGATCTCGCTGAATGATACCGCCAATAACAAGTTGGGCTACGTGCTTATTTACATGATTCAGTCCAGGATTTAGATTGACCGTCTGTTCCTGATACAATCTAACACAAGAACTTTCTACAACTTTTCTGGCATGGACATTTCAAAATTGTTTTAGAATCGTCATAATTAAAAGAGTGATCATAACTGATGGAATGAACATCCACATCAATATTCAAATAGTGAATACTTCCTGTTTTAGGATGTGTGTTATAATTCACTGTTCTAGTAAACCAAGTGTAGTGGGCCTAAGATGCAAGCTTACGAACCTGCAAATGAGCCATTTACATTTCTGCTTTAAATCAGCTTATGTGAAGTATATCGCACTCGGTCAAAGAGATCGACCTGGTCCGAAGCCCTGATCTGTGCAACATGTAGTGCATGCATATGGAGTAATTATTATTGATGCAGCACATACTAAAGCTCATGATACTACTAACTCCTACTTGCTCAACAACCGAATTTCAGTGAGAATCCAGCATCTCAAGCATGCTGCATTGTCAAATTCAAGTCGAAACGAATGAAAATTAATAAAAATTAAATAAAATGAAAATAGTTGACATAATTTTTGGTTAGCCGACGCGGACCTATTCGAACTTTTACTCGAATCGAATCTCGAAATCGCTAATAATAATAAGGTCCCTAATAATATCTCAGTTTATGTCACGCAGGCACCTCATCTAATCAAACGCAAACAATAAATTTCCACCTGCTGAATGTTAAGAGGTGGCAGATAACAGAATTCAACGCAGCGAAGTAGAATTCTTTAAGGAACAGTTCTGCTGCTTCTTGAATGAGCTAGGCAATCGAGAAGCACATTCATTTATCCCTTTGATAAGAGACGCCAGAATAGCGAACACGGAAGAAGGATCAGATTTGCCTTTGAGTGGAAAGATAGGCCCATGGCGCACACGATAACCTCTCATCACGTCGCTTCCTCTTAAAAACACCTTATCATCATCGACGTTCTAGAGAAATAAGATAAAACGTGGCGCCGACTTGTGTAAACGCCATTGTCGCTGAAAAGCTACCGAAGGTCGTGAACAGCTTTATTGATGCAACTGCGCTCTTACTTACGTAGTCTAAAATACACCTACGCGAACAGTTTTATGAAGGATACAAAAGAAGGGGATTTTCAATTTAACTTCGTTGACGCAAATTTCTGGCAATTGAGCTCGGTTATCAGCAATCTGTAACGAATAAATCTTCGAACGTGCTTAACATAGTCGAATTCGTGTATGCTTGCTGGCAAAACATATAATCAACAAAGTTAACTTGGTACATAATCTATTCTGTATCAACTTCTTCGATCAACTTAACGTTTTCTTAATACCCAAATGTATTATGATGCGACAGTTAGACAAAATGTGGGATTGGTTGAGACAAGCACGGCCATGGACAAACTTGCAAATAGGGAGAAAAATTTGCATTGGTCCTCTAAAAAATGGATTGTGAAAAAAAGTTTTAAAAACTATATGAATGTTTTTGATTAAATCAATGGTTTTCACAAAAAATGTTAATTGAATTAAGTGGTATTTTTTGAGAATTAATAAGGGATTCTAATTCTAATTCCATTTCACTCATTTTATAATTGGATCGCTTAATTAAGATCGATCAATATATTGAAGATAATATAAAACTATCCAAAGAATATTGTGAAAGAATACTTCGAAAGAATATAGTGCCATTCCCAAACCAATAAAAGCCTCAGAGCGTCGGCAATTTGAGTTTGAAAATTTGGATTTCTCCTCTTGAAAAGTAACTAAATTTTCATTTCAACATTGGAGTGTACGCTATGAGATGCGCAATTAGCATGCTAAGAGAACTTCATTAAGCACACTGTTCTTGTATCTGTGCTTGTTCTACTAAATTTACTCCGCGTTTGACTGCATATTAAGCAGGGAGTTGTGATAAAATTGAGGGATGTAGACTATAGGCCTACCTGATGATGATTGAATGCCTGCTGATATTGAATGAAATGACAGCTATTCAGATTTGTTTCCATTTCAGAAATGGGAGTGAAAACACAATGTTCATTGATAATTGCATATATTTTCGAATTGAAATGAAAATACTTTTAGTCATATCATTTATCTGTCACTGATTGTGATACAGATGCCTAGAGAAGATATAGTGATCCGTTTAGCTGAACCCAAAGAAATCTGACAGTCTGTGATATTAATGAAGTAGAATTGACATGCACATAGAAAGCAATATTGCATCATGAACCTGCAACTATTGCATGCTTAATAAATTTGAGTCTTCTAAAGATCTAGCAACATTGACATACATAGGCGTCTAGCCGAGCACCTGAAATTTCCATCATCAAACAAATGTTGCCCATTCTAGTCTTGCTAACTTAGACAAAGTAAGACGTTGGATTGACATGGTTGCATATTGACTTTATATAAATATTATTCAAAGTAAAAATTAAATATTTCTGATAAAATATTTTTGAAAACTGCATATTTTCAAAAACAGATTTTCTACACAGAGAACTCAAATATTCAACAGTAGATTCTATTAAAGATACAATAATGAGCTTGGCAAAAAGAAAAATATACCCGTGGCCAAAAAACCAAGGGCACGCGAATTTCATCCACTGGAAACAAGAATGTAATAGCGTCTAATGTTTATTAAATTCATTGAAGCCAGCGATCGAGTAAACTTCATAGCAACATGATTCCTTTGACCGTGGAAATGACAACCTGATATAGAACTGTTCACTCATCACGAGCACTTGTTTACGCGTGTGTAAATGAAATTAATATCCGCTATAAATTATGTTTTAGGCGAATATGCTGTGCGAGCATATCTAGTGAAGTGAATGATGCCACAGCTTTCTGCGTTTGACAAAGGTAGTCTTGTTGCAGTGTTGGAAACTAAAAAGACAATCCGTTAGGAGGTTAACAAGTTGAATGTTTCGAAAGCCACAGTGCAGTGTTGATGGAACCGCTACCGATTGGAAGAAATGTTGTACGAAAATAAGGAGGTGGACGATCAAGGTCTGATAGCTATGATGATTAAGGCTCATGACAAGGTCTGAAGACTGATACAAGTTCACACCAGTTTCAGGTCTCTTGTCGTGGACACATGCATGTAGCGTTCGGATGTCTACTAGAAGTTCCAGACGTCGGGCATTTAATGACAGGACTCACCCGGATCCCTTTGTCCTCCCAGCACAAGGCTGATCAAGAAAGATGGTATGGAGCATCTTCAGTGTAAAACTGAATGGGATGGCATTTTATGGACAGATGAAAGTCGATTTTCCTTGGATTCTGCCGACAGCCGTGTTCGCGTTCGTCGCTCACGGAGGGCTGTTCCGATTGTTGTATGCGTCAAAGTTTGATGCAGAATTGGAAGTGGGTCGTGGGTCATGGGTCAGGTGGGTCTGGTGGGTCACAAAATCGCGTGGGTCGTGGGTCATGTTTTTCCGAAAAGTTGGTGAGTCAGGTGGGTCGTGGGTCACATTTGGTGTGGGTCAGACTTCGTTGACCCACTTTCAACCAGTTTGACTCATGATAGATGTGACAATCTCAAATACAGTCAACTTCATACATTCGTATTCTTATCATTCATGAAAAATGATTGAGTCAGTGTCACTAAAAGGGATGATGGATACACACACTCAAAATATGCAACGCTATTGACTTTCACACGCCTCATACAGTTTCGAAAGGGGGAGGAATTCACACAAATTAAAGGCTCGAAAATAATTGCTGCTGTCTACTTAGAGATGTTGGTTGGTGGAGAGAAGTTGTTTGAGTAAAATTTGCATGCTCGATTCTCTGTTGCTATGTCTGACGATACCCAATGATGTGTGACCTAGATTTCAGAGATGCAGCTACTGAAGAAGTCAGGTATTCAGAGGAATTATTCATCTTGAAAATTTTCTTACAATGCCAGCTGACCTTCGTTTTGTTTGTTTCGTTTGATTTTGTTGGTCTTTCGTAGAAAATATCCTCTGGTAGAGATTAGAATGGTAAATATCTGGTAAAGATTGATCAGAGCCTAAATATTTTCGAAATATGTAATTGATCAAAATATCTTGATAATGTGCTTCATATCTAAAGTATTTAGCCGTTCAATCTACTTTCGCATGATATCACCATTCAAATATATCAGTTCATCTTGTAAGCAAATTCATGAATTATAGTCTTGTCCTCGTGCAATTTTCTATTCACGCGTTACGCATGCTTACTCCATTTGCTTTTCAATTAATGTCATTCTTACATCAAATATACAACTTTCTACTTAAATCTAACATTAGCGGAAGTTAATGAAATTTGAATCGATTGCCATCAGAAGCAACAAAATATCAGTTTGACGATTTTTCTGGGATAATTTTCACACATAGTATATTCATGATATTTGCATGAATAAATGATTTAGACCTACTGCAATCTTATTTTTTTAAATTCATTTGATTAAGAAATGTAAAATTAGTGAAAAATTTAGTCTATAAGGCCCTCAACTTAACTAATCATCTCTCTACGAGTTAAATAGGCAGCACTAAAAAGGATAGCTAAGGAGTAAAACAAGAAACAGAATCGCTTAAATTTTTTTAGAGCCCTAGGCATTTGTGGTGCAACTTTGATTATAAGATCATTTTCATGAGGTTACATATGTATTTATCATGTGAAAAATGATCCGATACACTTGAACCTTCATAACAAATCTTAACAGCAATTTTGAGAGGCCTCAACTTAGATAGATCTGGAATATTGAATGAAAATGAAACTAAAGATGACACCAGAAAAGGAAATTGCACTCGCATCATTCACCCTTGCAGCATGTGGGGTCAGGTGGGTCAAGTGGGTCAAAGATGCGGTGGGTCGTGGGTCAGGGTACCCTGTGGGTCAGGTGGGCCGTGGGTCATGCTTTCGTGAAAAGTCGGTAAGTCAGGTGGGTCGCGGGTCACATATGCCGTGGGTCAGGTGGATCATGGGTCAAGTTTCGTTGACCCACTTCCAACTCTGGTTTGATGTGGGCCCGGATTTCATGGCCAGCTCGGTCCGACCCGGTCCGCGGTATAGCAGCCTGAGGTCCCCGCAGCTCGGCTCGCGTCCTGCGTCATCAAGCTACGGCCCGCCCTTCAAAGTCCGCACCAGGGTTGTATGCGGCCGGAACTAAGCCGGTGTTACGATATTCATTTCCCTCAGTTTTATTTTCCGATCAGAAATTGTAATCTTGGTTTTATATTCCTATTAGGAAAAGAGTCATTGGTCTCATTTTCCTAGTAGGACACTGAAAACCGTAATGTGACAGTGACATAGATATTTGACAATTACATTGATTCTATTGTATTGCACATTTCATTGCTTCAGTTATGAATAATGCTCTCATGCGTGGTGGTAGCTTGATTTTGATGCATGTTGTAAGCTGCTTTCATAATATGATAGATTGTCTAATGGAATGGTGACTTTTTGATGCTCCGTACACCACACGTCACATATACATGGTTCTAAGTTTCCGTAGTATACATTTTCCGTCTTCTCTATTGAGACCTTATTTGACCTCATTGTGATGGTGTAATTGTGAAATTGTGATGGTCTTATGAACATAATTGATTAAATGGTGCTCCATGACTCCAAACGTTTGCAACAAGATAAATAGTCTTGTGTCTGATCGAACAATGTCTGAAGCTCAATGGAAGTTGACAGCATGACAATCATAGATTCGATGGTCTTGGAATATCTGGCACTGAAGAAATGACCATCCAACAGTTTAATGACCTTCTCTTGCAACGGGATGCAAAGCGTGCAACTACGTATCTGACCATGATGTCAGCTGATCAACTTCAACCATTAGATATCATTCGATTTCTCGATTTCTATGTAGCATGCAGTAGGCTTACCGGTACTGCGGATAAGCAAGAGTTCCCCATGAAGCATAAGTTACTAGCATCGTTGGGCTTCATCGGGGACTCTTGCTTATTCGCAGCACCGGTAAGCCTACTGCATGCATAGAAATTGACAACAATAAAACCTCTAGAATGGAAATTAAGCTTCATGCAATGCACAATAACGGCACATAAATCGCACGCATTTTCACTTAGATGCACCTGCCAACGTCTGTATGATTGGGTTGGAATCAGAAACATGTGAATTCTAAGCCTTTCATTGGTGATTCATGCCCCAATTTAGTTCCCTCGGATGTGCCGCGACCTTGAGTCAATTTCCATTCTAGCCAACTTCAGATAAACAGTTTATTTCTATGACTGCATGCTACATAGAAATCGAGAAATCGAATGATATCTAATGGTTGAAGTTGATCAGCTGACAGTCTGAATTGGTAGGATACAAAGACGCCAGCGATGCTAATAACTTATTAAAAATGTGAAATAATTTTGCAATCGATAGACTAGCGAACACATAATTCTTACAAAATTCACTTACGATAGAGTATGCGATTCCGGAATTTCTATTTGAGATCGAGTACGGCTTAAAACTACGAGTATATGTATAATCAGATAACTGTCTTTGGATTGGTGCTTACTAATCAGCATGGACGTGCTCTCACTGCGTCAACTATGAAAACTTCGTAGAACTCATTACGAAGTACCAAATTAAAACTGCAATCAGAATCAAGCTAATGCAAAAACAGTCGAGAATTCAGTAATAAATAGACTTATTACCTAAACTCTTTAATGCACTTCCAAGTAGTTGCGTCTTTGAACATTATTCCCTACGAAACTGAAAAATAACTAAAATTAATAAATTTTCCTCATGCGTTGTAACGGTTATTCTAAATGTCTAAACTGCTTTACTGCTTTATCAGCGCCAGTAGTAAGCAAATGACAAACACTCGACCGGCGCCCCCCCCTCTGGAACGGCAGAGTGTCGTGGTCGGCCGCCGTGGTGCTTCGGGTCTGAGTCCCCCCCCCCTCTGGAACGACAGAGTCTGTCGTGGTGTGCCGGCCAGGTGCGTTCACAACATGTTCGCTGACTCCCCCCCCCCTCTGGAACGACAGAGTGTGAGACTCGGATGTGTTGGTCTCGTATGGGTTGACGTGACCGACCGCCTAGGTTGACGTGGCCGACCGCCTAGGTTGACGTGGGCGACCGTCTAGGTTGACGTGGGCGACCGTCTAGGTTGTCGTGGATGGTGAAATGGCTGCCAGATTCGGATTCAGCGTAAAATTCTGCATCGGTAGGGTGAGTTTCAAGGCAATTGGCGAGAAAAAATTTTTCTTCAAAATTTTAACAGAGTTAGAATTTGGGACGTTTTGGTGTGTAGCGCCCAAACGAAGCATCGGATGAGAAAACGGAGGCCAGATTCGGAATCTACGTGAAATTTTGGGTTAGGAAGGATGTTTCCAGCGAAATCGGAGAGAAAAATTTTCGGCTGACGTCCCCCCCCCCCTCTGGACAGCTTGCTTCGATTTTGGCTTCTAGTGGACGGATTTTGTCGTGCGATAGCTCGTTTGAAAGCTAAGAGTGAGACAAATTCAGTGAAAGAATCGGCTTGTTCCTATCTGTCTTCGTTTAGATGTGAGACGCCATTTAAGATTTTGGGACATTGGTGAAAAACGACAGAGTTAGAATTTGGGACGTTTTGGGCTGTAGCTTCAAAACGAAGCATCGGATTGGAAAACGGATTTCAGATTTGGAATCAGCGTGAAATTCTTTATCTGTATAGTGAGTTTCAAGTCAATCGGAGAGAAAAAATTTTCAACATTTTTCGAAAAAACGACAGAGTTAGAATTTGGGACGTTTTGGTGTGTAGCGCCCAAACGAAGCATCGGATGAGAAAACGGAGGCCAGATTCGGAATCTACGTGAAATTTTGGGTTAGGAAGGATGTTTCCAGCGAAATCGGAGAGAAAAAATTTTCGGCTGACGTCCCCCCCCCCTCTGGACAGCTTGCTTCGATTTTGGCTTCCAGTGGACGGATTTTGTCGTGCGATAGCTCGTTTGAAAGCTAAGAGTGAGACAAATTCAGTGAAACAATCGGCTTGTTCCTATCTGTCTTCGTTTAGATGTGAGACGCCATTTAAGATTTTGGGACATTGGCGAAAAACGACAGAGTTAGAATTTGGGACGTTTTGGACTCTAGCTTCAAAACGAAGCATCGGATTGGAAAACAGAGACCAGATTTGGAATCAGCTTGATGTTATTGTCCAATGAGGATCATCATCCAATGAGAATCAAGCATTTCTTTATAAATAGCGAGCCTTCCACAGTGAGAATCATTCCATCGTTGAATCACACGAGTGACGGACGCACATTTTCTCTTTCTCTAGTTCCCTGTTCTATTACCCAACTAAAATGGTAAGTCGCTACTTCCCTCCCTCTCCTCCCTTGAACGTAAACTTAATACAATCTTTTTTCATTTTCAGGCATCTACTCCATCTGCTGCACTAGTAGGACAAAATGGCGGTCAAACGTTACAAGGTTCGCTACGGTCAGATCATCTACAACTGAGGCCAGTGGAAGAAACATCCAAGGTACATAATCCTACACCGCTACAGCGTAAATTTAAACAAGCCTTGCGTTATGATGATCATAGCGTAGTACTCCAAACGGGAATGCTCCCTTCCACGGATGTCAAGATAATGCACAATCAGTATGGGGACTACATACTGATCCCCGTGAGTCCGTACATTCGCCACCAACTTGATATTATTGAGGAGTACGTGACATTAAATATGGACATTCCTACTCCTCTTGCTCAAGAGTGGAAGGCGAGAGATGACAAGGATACTCCCTATAGAAAGATTTGGGATGGTAATCACATTTGCCTACCGGTATCACATTGGTGTACTTACTATAAGAAGGATGGAGATCATTCAATACCCATCAGATGTGATGAGCTCGGAGAAGGTACTTGGGATATCCTTTTCAAAGTGAATGGGCTATATTATGGTCGACACAAGGATAATAAAATAGCCTCTCTCTCCATGCATATGGAATCCATTTTATATATTCCGAAACCACCCAACGTGGACGACATAATTGATCAAATCCTTAACAGCAGTGGTACGAAGCGCAAGTCGGAGAAGAATGCTACATCAAAACGCAAATCAAAGAAGGAGAATTACTAGTCCTTTCCTAACTCTACCCTATGACAATTCGCTTATGTGCTTTGAGTGTCGTAGACGTGGTCTTATTAGATACATTTTACTTCTTCGTTGCCATCATATCATTTGTGTATTTTGTCGTGAAAAGCATCGATGTAATTCTTCATTTTGTAATATGTTATAGAACGCTTCCTTAGATGTGTAAATTTCCGTTTTAGGCTTCTATCATCATTTTTATGGATTGTGAGGGTGAACCTGTACAGGAGCTCAGTGCTATTGCTATGAACAATTGGACATATCAGATTGTTAGTGTCTATCATCAACATGCCAACTGTGATCCCAATGTTGATCAATGGGCGAGAAAACACATTCATGGACTTAATCTGAAATATTTGCAAGACTATGGCTTTTCTTGTGAGAGTGCTCTTCTTATTGACTTTAAACGATGGTTAGCTGCTTTCAATGTTATACGCATCTTTTGTAATAATCCTGGTAAGGAGAGGAAAGTATTTCCCAATCTAATCATTGATGATATTTTGCTCCCGCCTTGGGATAGTAGAGTGAATCAACATTATCATGAAGTCACGAAACGTTTTAAGGATTTGTGTGTTCCTATTTTGTCTGTTCGTTGTAGTAGCTACGTTCATAACCAATGCTTCTTTCCTCCTTACCTCAACACTGCCAAAGTCCTGTATGGTTATCATTGCTCGCTGTATGATAGTTATCAGCTGTATCTATTTTATCTCTTTCAAACCATTGATTTATAATGCATGCTTGTTACCGTTATTCAATAAATGTTACTATGAGAAGAGTTGTTGTTTTCATGCAATGGATGGGTTAGTTAAAGGGCGATCATGTCTTTCTCAAACGACTGCGGAACATTACGTTTTCATAGGCAAAGTTTAAAAGGAGCTGTTCAAGATTATGTGATAAATTTTCATAAAGATGAGACCGACATCGAAGCAGTGGTAGATGATGCTAGCACTCTATTTCTAGAGTTAATGAATACATTCTCTGATAGCATTGTCATGGCGCGATTAGTTGCGAAAATTAAGTTTAGTCATTTTGGAAAGGAAGAGGTGGAAAGTCGCTCTTTCCATTTTGCTTCTTATTCAATGGAAGTGGTAGATCACCCCGAAGAATTTTTTAAAAGACATATGATAAAAATTGCTGAACGTCTTAACGCATTTAACCATCATGGTAGCAGTCTAGTGATTGAAGCGATTTCAGATATTCACATTCAACTTTCCATAAAGAAAAATTGAAAATGCAGTGGTACTTGATTGTAGCACAACTGGTTTTCGAGCTATGTCTGCTCACTCTCGAAGTATATTCCTTCTGTACATGCGTCTATTATTTAGAAAAGGCTAGCAAATTGATATCTTCAAAAAGACTTGCTATAGACATCAGTAACGGTGAAACTATGTGTTGCGATGTATGTAAGCGAAAGGATGGAAATGAAAAGCGCATCTTCAAGAGATGTAAGCATGCTTTTTGTCAACGCTGTTTCATACGTAATTGCATTCAACTTTGCCAATGTAACCACTGTGACATTGCTCATTTCGAGTGTCACTTATGTCGCAATAGTTAGTACCTATGCAAATGTGGTAAAGATAGGTTTTAGCAAAGACTAACACGGAAAATGGCGAAACGTAAAATGACGAAACGTAAAAGTCAAAAGTTTTCTTCAGCCATTCAAGCTCTCCGACGAATGAAAGCAAATCAGCGATACAATGCTATACGACATGCTAACGATAAATTCATTTGTGAAATTATTTCTCATGTGAGGAAGTTGAGGACGAAGAAATTAGCACCAAAACAACGAAAGTTACTTAAGCGATATGCTACGAAATTGCGTTTCATCTCCAATCCTAAAGTCGCCCTTCAAAGAAAGAGGAAAACTCTAACACAAAAGGGCGGTTTCCTTTCAGCAATACTTCCAATGATAGCTCCTGCCGTGGGCAACCTATTGGGAAATATCTTTGGCTCTAAGCGTTAATTATGCAAATGTTGAGTCTCAAAGTAATAAAATGGATTTCAGACTTCAATGTGATAAAGTTCTGACTGTATCAGGTCCATCTCATGCAGGTAAAACTGTTTTCACGCTGAATTTATTGGATAAAAGAAGGGAGTTGTTTAAGGAACCTATCAATCGAGTGATTTGGTGTTATGGTATTTATCAACCGTCGCTGTTTCAGGAATTGCAAAGTCGCAACTTTATTCGACATGAAGGAATTATTCCAGTGGATAAACTTCAGTCTAATGATGTTGTTGTATTGGATGATTTATTAAAAGAAAGTAAGAATTCAAAAGATGTTACAGATATGTTCACTCGCGCAGCACACCATAAAAGGTGTTTTATCATCTATATTACACAAAATTTGTTTCCTGATGGAAAAGAAGCTCGTACACGAAACCTGAATACACACTATTATGCTATTTTCAAGAATCCGCGAGATAAAAGTCAATTTGAAATTTTAGCGCGACAAGTTGCACCCAGAGGATCAAAAGCCTTAATTGAAATTTTTCAAGCAGCTACTGAAAAACCATACGGTTACTTATTCATTGACTTTACGCAAGAGTGTCCGGAAGAATTTAGATTTCGAAGTGATATTTTGAAAACTCCCATGATTATCTACAAACTATGAGTTCTTATTCTCGCATGATTGTTATTCCTCAGGATGAATATGTACAATTGACTGCCATGCAGCAAGTAAAGCAACCTCTTGCAAATCAAATGTATAGGAAAGAAATAGATTATCAGCAAAATGTTCACATCAAAGATCCACATCGTGCTGTATTATTACAATCGGAAACTGTTGAGCAATTGAAAAACTTGAAGAATAAGATGCGTGACTCTGTATCGACTGCTACACCTTTAGAATCTCGCGCACATGCCATATCTCTTTTCAACAGTATTGAACCCCATCTCAATGTAAATGATAGAGGAGAAATCATTACAGATGAAAATAAAGTGATTGATGCTTCACGTTATGAAGACTTGATTCAGTATGCGACACGTAGAAAGCGCCGTCAGGGCTATGTTCCACCTGGTTGGTCATACTTTCTTAAACTATTGAAAAAGCATAATGTGCCAAAATTTGCTTTAAATAATGAGACATTGAAAGAACTTGATTCAACAGTGGCTACTACTCCAATGCTTCAGGCGATGAAAATGCCAACAAATTGGTTTAAGACGTCACCTGCTACATCCCCTCCCACACTCACTAAGCAAACAAGAGGAAGAACTCGACGTAGATCTACATCGCCACTAAAACTGGTAAAAGGAAAACGTAAAACAGCTCCTCCTAGGAAATACATGTTCTCAGACTATTAATATGAAGCAGATGTGTTGCTTGCCATGTAATGAGCCGCCAGAGGTGAATGTCGTTGTCACTTGCACTTGCTGCGCCAGCTCTCATAATGAAACCCCTAAGCAATGTGAACACGATCGCAAAACCGCTAAAGCTAAATGCTGCAGTTGTTGTAAATGTAGAAAGGCAAGAAAGAAAAAAGATGAGAAGGAGGAAAAAGAGTCAGCCGTCATCGACTGAACGTTTGAAGTCAATCTATTATGATGTAAAACATCCGGCAGGATTTGCATCTATCAAGAAATTATCAAAAGCGAGTGGTCTTCCACAATCACAAGTGAAACGATGGTTAAAGGGTCAGGCTACCTATACACTCCACAAACAAGCGAAAAAGAAGTACCGCACCCGCCATTATATTGTTCATGACATCGATGAACAGTGGCAAGCAGATTTGTGCGATGTTGCCTCCATTTCAAAACATAACTCGGGCAATAATTTTATTTTAACCGTCATTGATATTTTCTCGCGTTATGCGTGGGCTCAACCTTTAAAAACTAAAGAAGGGAAAGGAGTAGCAAAAGCATTCCAAACAATTTTTCGAGAAGGTCGCATTCCAAAAAGAATTCAGAGTGATCAAGGAAAAGAGTTTGAAAATCAGCATGTGACAAGATTATTTGAGAGGCATGACATTGAGTTGTTTAGTGTAAAGAGCGCTTATAAAGCTGCACTCGTTGAACGTTTTAATCGCACATTAAAAAATCGCTTGTGGCGACATTTTACTGCCAACTTGACACAAAATTGGACAAAGGTTCTACAAGATACACTCCATGCCTACAATCACTCTATCCATCGTTCTATTGGACTCAGACCAGTAGATGTAAATGCTGACAATGTAGATAAAGTGCGCGAATCATTCCAACGTAAACGCACTCATGTGAAAAGTGATGTGAAAATTGGCGATAAAGTTCGTATCTCAAAAGTGAAAAGTGTTTTTGCTAAAGGGTACCTTCCGAATTGGACAGAGGAGGTATTTACAGTATCAAGGATTAATCAAAAAGACTCTCCGACCACCTACAAGTTGAAAGATTACGATAATGAAGAAATTGAGGGTAGCTTTTACCGCGATGAGATTGAGGTAGTCACTGAAAGTGAAACATATTTGGTAGAGAAAATCATTCGATGTAAAAAACGGCAAGGTGAAGAATGGTGTCTTGTTAAATGGGCTGGTTATCCTTCAAGTATGAACTCTTGGATGCGTCGTGCCGACATCTTTCATCTAAGTGATCGACAGTGATTCATGCAAAGTTGTAACTAACAATGTTTAGGGTTTGAGCTATGAATCCAACTGCCTCATTTTATTCACGACCCTCCTATGTAAGTGGCGGAGGACAAATTTACATCGGCGCTCGCCGCCAACGTGGAGGTAGCATACTTGGTGCACTGAAATCTGTTGTAGCACCTCTCATATCCAATGTCGGTAGATCTTTAAAACGAAATGTTTTAAGTAATGCCGTTGGCTTTGCTGGTGATGTTGCTAGTGATCTTTCCAGAGGTAGAAGTTTCAAGACCAGTTTGTTGAATCGTGGGAAGGAACGCGGTTTAAAAACATTGAAGCAGACCATTGCTGGTGTTACTCAAGGAAAGAAATCACCTAAACGAATGAATAAAGGAAGGAGGAAACATCGCGGAGCTGGTAAGGTGCGATCTTCAGTCAAAAGGCATTCACGCAAACGTCGCAGAGGCTCTAATCATTCATCAGGCGCTAAACGACGACGCTGCTATAACTTCTAATCATGGAGTGTAAAACTTCCGGTTTTTGTTTGTTCGATCAACAAGCCATACAGACAGATATTCTTAGTTCAAGTATTGTAGATTATCATCCTCGAACAGCTGAGAATGCTGGCCCCATTGAATTTGTTATTCCTGGTGGTAGTGATGACTACATAGATTTGAGTTATGCGATGCTTGATTTGAGGTTTAGAATTCAGCAAGCAGATGGAACTGCTATTGACGATGCACATAAAGTTGGACTGAACAATTTACCATTGACTACATTACTTCGTGATGTTTCTCTAACGATTGGAGAGCAGCAAGTGGAAGGTGGTCAAAGCGATTATCCCTATAAATCATATTTCAATCATGTATCACAGTTTCATCCAGCAGCACAAAAAAGTCATATGGAAGCCATGGGATGGTACAGAGATGAAGCAGGAAAATTTGATGTTGAAACAAACAGTGGCTTTGTAAAGCGATCTGCTATGATTAAAGATAGTAGAGTATGTCAGCTATATGGTCCGCTGAATTTAGACTTCTTTAGACAGTCAAAGTTTTTACTGTGTAATACCAGCATGCGACTCAAGCTGACATTGAATAAGCCTGAATTTGCGCTGAATGCATTTGCTAAAGTTGACAATTTTAGAATTCATGTGGAAGATATTGCACTTTACATTCGTCGAGTAGTACCGAATCCAAGTGTCATTAGAGGGCATGCTGAAGGCCTTAACCGCCAAAATGCCATTTACCCCATTCAGCATACAAAGCTTCTCACCTTTACAATTCCGAAAGATCAAAAGAGTTTCATGAAAGATGGCCTCTTTCCATCGGAAGCACCGAAGCTCCTCATGGTGGCAATGGTTGAAAATGATGCATTTAATGGTAATATAAAGAAGAATCCTTTCAATTTTAAACACAATCAGTTAAGTGAAATTGCTTTACGTGTAAATGGTGTGAGTCATCCTGGTCCACCCTACAAACCAGATTTTGCTTCAGATCAATTTATGCGCAGTTATGTTGATTTTATGGATGTCTTTGGCTTTTACAATACGGATGACACCAACGGACTTACTATGAAAGAGTTTAAGAGTGGATATACTATTTATGCATTTGATTTAACTGCTGACAGCGATATTAGTGCACCCTATCGTCAAGCGAACGTGCCTCATAATATTCGTTTGGATTTGACGTTCAAAAGAACACTACCTGAGACGATCAATGTATTAATTTATGCAGTCTTCGATTCAAATATTGAAATTACAAAGTATCGTGACGTGATTCTTCAGTATAATCGTTAATGAGTTGGTTGACTGCTGACGATATTAAGACTAAAGTGCAGCGTAATGCAGACGAAGCGACGTTGAAAGCTTTCGATAATGTCTATTCACTCGATACCTTACCACCTGCAGTAAATCACTATCCCATCTTTATTGTGCTAAACACTCATTCACAGAATTTAGGCGGTGAGCATTGGAAAGCGATCTTTATTGGAGAAGACCGACGTGGTGAACTATTTGACTCTCTTGCTCAACCTCCAAATATACCAACACAGCAGTGGTTGAGAAAACATACGCGTCAATATCAGCGAAATGAACGCATACTACAACATCCACTTTCATCAACGTGTGGTGCTTTTGTACTGTACTTCATCTTAAAACGTTTACATGTATCTCGATTTGCATCTATTATTCAAAACTTTTCATGTAATCCATCCTCTAATGAAAAAATGATTTGTAAGTTCTATCATGATTTGAAATAAAAACATCATGTTGGAAAAAATTGTTTTTTATTTTACAATCCGCTGGGTACGTACATACTCAATGAGATAGTCTAGGATCATATTTGCTTGTTCATGAGATTTTAGTCCAGTAATGATCACTTTACTATTATGAAAGATTGCCACATGCACAGGCAACCAACAACTAATGAGAGCTGCAGGAAAAAGTTCGGGTTCATAACACAAACTGTAACTGCTGGTACGAATCTTCAAAAATGATAGACTGTCACTCAATTGAGTAGAGATCACCATATTGTCCACAGTCAGATTCGACATCACACACCTCTCCCTCTTCCATATCCGACGTAGTAGTCTTTGTAGCTCTAAGCGCATTGACTGCGCCGATGAATGAGAAAGGGCGCCGAGAATCTGTACAGTCCCATTTGGGAAGAGTTGAAGATTCCGTGAATTGTTCATCTTCACCACTAACATTTGAGGACGGCCCGGGTAATACTTGCTGTTTGGAAGCTGTTGGCGTAATGTTGTGAGATCGATTTTGGTGTAGAGTCTGAAGCGACGGAGAATGTTGACGATGGTGTAGCGATGGCGCTTCATGATGAAAGAATGAGTAAATTGAGCGATGTACCTTCCTTTTATACTTTTCCCAACTACCTTGATGAAATGTGAAGTTAGTATGAAGTTGGGAATGATAGAGTTGAATTCGCCGATTGTTGACGCGCAGCCAGATGCGATTTCCAATACGTGAATGTCTTTTCATATAGAAGTATTTCAAGTCCTTCATGATATGATGTAGAGATTGAAAATGACGATAAGATAAAGCAAACTCTCTTCTCACATTTCCAGTTGAATCTTTGAAATAGACGTTTCGATCATGATCCGTTTCAATACGTTGTAGGGAATCTAATTTCCAACTCATGGTGCGTGGTAATCATATCTGATTAAGATTTGCATAGTAGGGCGATGAACTCACGACGAATAAATGTCATGATGGAGCGATGTATGTATCTTCTATACTTCTCCCAATTGTATTTGCGAAATGAGAAACAGTTTGCGGAATGAGAATGGTAGATTTGAATTTCATTTCTGTAATGTTGAAGCCAAACTTGATCACCCAAGGAGATGAATCTTAATGTTTCAAAATATTCCAAATCCCTCATGATATCATTGAGGTTGACAAATTGTCGCCATGTTAATGTAATACCTCTTGATGTATGACCATGAGAATTTTTGAAATGTACGTTTCCATCACGATCAACTCTGATATATTGTAGAGAGTCCAAAATCCAAGTCTTCATGATGTTATGCAAAGTTGCAGATTAGCAATATAAAAATGTCGTTTTATCATATTTTGCTTAGCAATGCGGCTACAAAGAGATTTACTAGTAATCGAGCCGCACTCTTTTCTACTCCCATTGATCATGCACAACAGCTAAATGGGAATTGGGAAGTGGGTGTCACTCAACTTGTTTATAGCAACTGTGTCTATACTTTTGATCATGAGGTGATGACTATTAATATGAGGCGTACAGCTGCTTATCAATGTGAAAAGGGGTGCCGAGTATACATTCCACAGTGGTCAAAGAAAGATCTCTTATCATGTAAAAAGTTTATATATGATTTCTTGAATAAAGCGTGTAAACATATTGTCCAATTTACTCCGCACAATGATGATTATAATTATGTACATCATGTAGTTGAGAAAGATTGGATTGTTGGTTTAAGTCCAAGTTTAAGAAATGATTTAGGCTACCTCGCTAGCGCCTTAACAAGCTATGATAATTTTAACGTTAATTACCACATAAGTGGTCATAAACAGTTAATATATCGAGAGGAAGCTTATTATGTAGATCTTATTCCAAGAAATGAGAAGACGTTGGTGAAGAAGATTGTGATTAAGCCAAGAAAGACAAACATGACTCCTGAAACATTATTGAAGAAATTTAATTATCTCCTTCGAGTTGATGGTAAACAAGTGGCAACATTGACTTATATCAAATCATCTAATCATATTGCAATAAGCAAATTAAATGATGATGATCTAGTATTAGTTTGTTCAAAAGATTTTCATCAGTTCTTACGACATCGTTCTGCAGCTGTTCATGGAAAATCTGATATGCAACATTTACCATGTGAAAGGCCAAATCAATTTGATACAGAATGGGCCGTATCTTTATACAGAAAGTGTGTAGAGCCTTTTGGTGGTTTCTTACATGAAACAAGAGTGTTGATGCCTCGCATTATTACTTCGGTTAAATTGGTTGTAGATTATTTAAATGAAGTGATTAATGAGCAACATATTTCATTTTCTGAAAAAGAAGGTACTTTGTCTCTCACTATAAGTGGAAAAGGTATTGAACTAATTATGGATAAAACTCTAATGGACATTTTGGGTTTTGACCAAAATATCTTTAAAAGTGGTACTGTAACCAAAGCTAGCGCAGACATGTCGCTATCGCGTCGTATTAACTATTTTCAGATATATTCCAATATTGGTGAAGATGTACGTGTGGGAGATGTTGAAGCTCCATTGCTAGCAATGATACCATACCAGCCAAAGAGCTGCAGTATTTTATCTGAGCATACTTTCAAGAAAGTGCATTATACAAAGCTGAAATCAAACTACATCCCACAAATTGATATTGCCATTTATGACGATGCTGGTGCGTTGATTCCTTTTCATAAAGATGCTGTGACAAGTATCACACTCCATTTCCGAATGAAGAGTTAATGCAAACGTATGCTAATATATTTTTCCAATGTGAATAATATGGAAAGTGAAAATAAGGACTCGTTTCTAATCTACTTGCCCAGTAATGCTTCTATGAATAAATTTCCCAAAAATAAACCATCAGACTATCGAGTAGAATTAAATCGCCCACTGCATTTAGAAGGTGAATGGGAGGTTGGCGTTTCTAGTATTTGCTATGATAGCAATATTCAGAATGTGAATGATTTGGAAGAAATGATATTGACTCCTCGCACCCATGATGGAATAACGATGAATAATGCATTTCAGTTCCCATACAATTTAACATCAGATGGAAAGTGGAACTATGAATGGATTCAGATAAAATCAGATTCTTATGAGCCATTTGGGAATGAGAAAATTATTAAGGCATTCAACAGTGGTAATACTTCCATCATGAAGAATAAAAATCAGAAAGCTTATGAGTTTACTATCTATCATTGGAGTGGGAGACAGTTCCTCCGCTTTCATTCTTTTACTAAAGGTCCTTACGCTGAGGTTGGATAGTGAATTCTATCCGCATCTCGGTTTTGGTCATGGACTACATCTAACGTCAATTGCTACTGCAAATGTTAGAAAAGTTTATTCAAATCGAATCAACAAATTTCATTATAGATTTAAAATATTTGATGAAGATGTTGTAGAATGCGAAGAACGCATCATTTTGAAAAAGCGTGGTGTTCAACCTTTATCACTTATTGAGTTAGTAAAACGATGGAATGAGACTGTGGGTAAGAAGTATGGAGAGAAAATTATGGCGGACAAAAATAAGTTGGTTATTCAGAAATATAATGACAAACTTACAGTTTATTTCTCTCCAACCTTGCGTCATTTTGTAAGACATTATACACCTATTATTGGAAGCGGTGTGGTGTATGCTTCTCATGAATATCACACTAAAGCTGATTCAGTTAATGATGAATGGTGGGTGGACATCTATGGCGATCGCATCAAGAAAATTTACCAGTCTTATGAAGAATCTAAAGTTGCTATCAATATAATGCCGCGTCTATATCATACAGTTGAAAGCTTCATTCATGTAGTAAATCCTTATATACAACAGAAGTTGAAGCATGTGATGAAAAGTAAATATGATGTAAAGACACACCACATTTCGTTTTCAATTGAAAATCAACGCGTTGTTCTGAAACTGGGTGATGACATTCAATGTCAATTGAGTAAAAATTTGAAAAAACTCTTTGGTTTTTCAATGCTACAAACTGTGTTTGCTGCTGCGCATACGATTGGTATAGAAACACCAATGACACTTGATAAACATGAACAGCACCTTTACATTCAAAGTGATTTGATTCTACCTATTTCTGTTGGTGAGAAAAAAGAATACATTTTACGTGATTTCATTCATGATAAAGACGCTTCATATGGAATAGTCGAGAAGTGTTTGAATCTATTTTCTATCATCCCGTCGTCAAACAAACTATACCCTCTATTGCTATCAAAATTACCAATGGTTTACAAGAGTGCATCCATGTGAAAGATACTAAATCCCTCATAACGTTAGTGTTTCGGAAAACAAAGTGAAGTCATTGTGATATGTTTATTGAAATATGTACATGAATGTGAAGGAATAGACTTTATACAACATCCACTGAAAATATATACATGAGCGCACTTCAATAAACATTGTTATATACAAAAAGTCTTTTTACTTCGTGAAGGGTGGAAATATACAGGGATAGGAAAAATGTCTTTCAGTGGAAAAGTCATCACATGGGGAATGTACAGATGTGGACACATATTCACAAGGAAAAAAACAATCTCATGCGATACATAAAACAACAATGTTTATCTACAGAAATCAACATCAAAATACTAAGTTAAGGATGATTATGCTAAGACGTCTCCTGAATGTGGTAGTGTGAGTTTAATTCTTTTGGGTGGTGGTATGTTTGTGTCAGGATGTCCATGTGGAAGAGATATGTTGTGTTCTATCCAACACCTCTTATCCTCCCATGCTGAAAGCGCCCGTTTCCTAAAAGTATGAGTTTTGATCTCATGCGACTTAGATTTTAAGATTGTCATATTGACAAACGTTATATTTTTATTTCTATAGGCTTTCCTGAAATTCTTATGTTTCATGTTAGAGACCAATGATCTTGATATGCCTTTAGCACGCTTAATACTATCGTCGCTATCCTTTAATTTCATAGAATACATTTTTGGACGGAGGAGAATCATTTCATCTATTTCCTTCCCTGCTGTCTCATCCTTAAAGCAGCCAAGTTTTGCCTTATTTTTGATGGAGTAGAGTGGATGATCAGCAGGATAATTTGATGTATCAAAATATCTTTCTAAAGATTTTCCTACTTCATTGAAATTTAAATTTTTTGAGTGGTAATACCTAAAAAGAAACTATCTGTATCACCACCCAACAAACGAACCTCTTTTACGAGAGGACACGGTTTTAGTATTTTATAGAAGAGTTGATACATTTCAAGCTTGGAGTAATCTAGAACAGCTTGACCAATATAGATGGGTTTGCACAACTCAACTTCAGATTTTATCATTTTAATACCTACAAGATCCTCATCGATTATGTCTCTATCGATGAATAGAGGTGATGAGGTCAATTTGTGATACTTTTGATCATCATTAACTAGTTTGTAGTTTACGCGCTTTCTAACATCCTCCATGGTCTTACCAAATAGACTGTTGTTCTTATATTTATAGAAATCTTTTTCAAAGTTATTTTGGGCTAGTGCACGTTTCTGGCTGTTGCTATCAATATATGGCTTGAGGAAGGCTTTCTGTCTAAATTTAATAATGCGGTGAACTCTTTTTAAAATCATGCCCATTTCTAAATAAAATTTTAAGATGCTAAAGTGGACTAGATAGTTTTCTTTATCATATTGAGTGAGCAAAAGTTTGCGGCAAGGCTTATAGTCGGGTTGTCCACATGATTCTAAATCTTTATGAAATTGTTTCATAAAGTCGGAAAACATATCTTTGCTCACTTCACCTGATTCGGGTGCGAGTGGAAAATCTACGGTTTTATGTTTAATATTATTTGGATAGATTAGATCTATCTCAAAATAATATCCCCAATCACCTTCATCTGGAATTGCTAGTATGTTAGAAGGGTTGGAGAAATGTTGAATATCACTATCATCTAACCAGCTAAACTCAGAGTGAGGTAGCGGTTTGGATAATGAACTACCATACAAATTATTTTGGTCATAATACTTCAGATGGGTATGATCATTACCTACTGTTTCAGATTTTAACCTATGTTTATTTACAAATGTGAGACCACCGCGAATTCCTCGCTCAAATAAATTATACATCTCTGGATCTTGTAAGAGATGAATGGTCTCACCAGTCATTTTAAAAGCAGACTTAAATGACATGGCTGGTAGACTGACAAAGTGGACGGGATCTAACTTATCTTCTTCTAATGCCACTCGTCGAAACTCCTGAAATACATCAGCCAGCAAAAATACATCTAACTTAAGGTAGGCAATCATATATTCACCAAATGTATGGCAGTCAAATTTTATCCATGCATCTTGTGCATGATCATAATCTTCGGTCTTACATTCTGCGCCGGTCAAATCATTTTTAAATTTATCTATGGGCGGAAGAGAAGTCTCGCCGAGTTTACTAATCGCATCAAAAAATATGCATATGGAAAGACTCCTTTCCGTGTGATGACTTCATCGGTTAGATTTGGGTATTGTTTCTTAAGATTTTGTGTTAGTGGAAGAGACTTTAGATTTTGCACGAGAGAGGCCAGTGATGCAGTCATAAATTGGTAGGAATCTAAAAATTTTATATCAAAATAGACCGTCTTATTTTCTTTAGTTTTATCGACAGGCACTTTTGCTGTCATGGCCATAAACTTCTCTCTCGTTTGCGCTATTACATCAAGCTTCCACTCTTTCATTTGACCTAAACCTCCTTTTATTATCATATGGCTGTCGTAGCCCTTGAAATTGTGGAAAATGACGGGTAATGTACGCCGCTTCATCCTCAGCGAAAAATTACATTTTGAACAGAGTGCGTTTCTAAATTTAGCAGTGATGTGATCATGGTCGCGCACTTCTTAATCTTAATCATCGTCAAATGTTTTCCTACATTTGGGGCAAACGTTGCAACTATCAAAATTTGCTTGATCATCTGCTGTCATATGCAATGATCTGCGATAGAGTTCACCATCATGTTTTTTGTTGAAATTTTACAGCCTGTTCGAGGAATTGTAGGAATTGGTAAATACAATCCTCACCTTGCCAGACGCGCATTTTATTTTGCCTACCCCTAAAGTGATCATGCCATACTTCATAGCAGGAAATGGCTGCTGGTCGATGGATGTTATCATCGATATAACATTCGATGTCAGCATAGATGACACGAAGAGGACTTAGTTCATCACCATTCTCTCTATATGAAAACTCCTTATCTTTGGGCATGCGCTCCATTTGCAGTTTACCTCGCTTACACCATTCGTAATGAGTTTCAAATTTAGTTCTCCTCCTAAAGTGGCGAATACATCTGTCGCAGTAATATAACTCTCTACTAGAGTTTTCTAAGTGGTGGTATAAGCGAGAGATTTTGGGAATACCACAGTAGTGCCATTC